>CM067168.1:123218303-123261830 GCA_034093135.1 Erigeron breviscapus | reverse complement strand
TGAAATTTATATAAGTTACAGAATGTAAAACAAAATACAAGTAGATAACTGAAAAGAAAGAACTTAATGAGATGGCCTTTCGCCAGTTCTTCTTCTCTTGGTCACTGAAGAGATAGGCTGAAAGTCTTCAGGATCAATATTCAACTTTAGCTCCAGATTTTCTTTGTGTTGAATCTTGCCCCTTAAGAAGTTCACCCATGCTTTCTCAAACCTATTCTTTTGTGCCTTCGCATCCAACACATTCACCATTTCAACCCATTCACTGAACCCATACTGCATAGCACCAGGATTGTCAGTTTAACCAGTGGCCCTCTGGTATAACTAACTTCAACTTGAAAGACTTTGGTGCCTGGCTTGATTGTTACATTGACACCATTGATAGTACCACTATGTCTTCTGGTTGACATGATCTGGGAGTAATAGCTCTTGCTTCAGATTCATTTGTTATTTTTATACTCCCAGCACCAGCAGCCAGTACAGCGGACTTGATGTCTTCATTAGATACCTCGCCAGTTGGTTCAACAAATGTGCTAAGGTCAGCATCTCTTGTCAGTGGTCTTCTTGGTTGAGGGTTTCTCCTTGGAGGATTCAAAACCCTTTTCACAACCTTCTTAACATTTGCAATTCTTTTAAGAATCCCACTGGCCCTATTCTCCTTAGCCTTCTCCACTGATATGTTCAAGCTTCTGGCATCGAATTCAGCTTCATCATTAGGATAGTGTCTGTCCAGTTCTACATCAAGCATTTCTTTCAACTGGTCAACTATCCTTGGATCATGCTTAACTCTGGCATACTCCTCACTAGTGATTCCCAAAAGATTGGCATCACTCATATCAAGTAGTTTGATCTGTGCAAGATGTGCTCTGGCTTCAACTTGGTTGGCTTGTTTCATCTTCTTTCTTTCTTTAATTTGATTACCAAGTCTGGCCAGTTGTTTGCTTACACTACAGAAACTGGAGGAAGTACATCAGCATTGCCAGTTTCTAACATAGGAATATCAGTGGCCGGCTGGGCAGATACATCAATAGCTAAACCTTTTCCTTTATCCAACACATTCCCCCTCACACCCATATCACCAGTTTGCTCACCAGCTTCAGTACTGGTAGCTACAACCATTTCTCTTCCAACTTGACTTCCAGATGAAGTTCTTCCAGGTGCAACTGGTGGAAGGACTGCACTTCTTTCCCCCTTGGCAGCATCTAGACCTGCCCTAATAACTTCCCATTCAGAAGGGTGAGATGGCAACCGGTCAAGAGGCTGCCATGTTTGCATGTCCTTGCACTCCTTGAAAATCCACACATCATCCTGAAAGACCTCCACAAATGGTTGGTCTCCTTTGACTGGGTCAAAACATTTGCAGTAACCTGTTCTTGACCAGTTTTTAATTCATTTAAGATCTTGGAGTCTTCATCCAAACCAGATACAACCTTTTCCTTCACTTCCTCATCCTTCTTCTTCAAACTTCCCATTTCAGTTTTCAATGTTGTCTCTCAACTGGTTGATCTCACTGGTGAGTGGGGCCAGATCAACCTGAGGAGTGGCCAGCTTGGTGATCTCAGACATCACCCTTTCAATTAGTTGTTGTTCTCTTGCACCCAGCGTATCCTCTATCTCTGACCAACTGAAGTCATCAACTGCTCTCCAAGTTCAGTCACATTTAGGCCAGGTTTTTCAATCAATTCCTTTACCTGCCTTTCAATCTCCCTCAAATCTACTTCAGATGTTCTTACAGTGTTGCCAAGCAGATTGGAGATTGAGGTTGTAACCTTGGACTTAGTAAGGTCAAAGGCTTCTTTCAAAGTACCAGCCAGATTGTTGCAGCCAGTGACCAACTCATTTAACTTGTTGAACACCAAGTCTTCATTAGATGAAAACTTGTTAATCCCCAGATCAACCACTTTAATGTTGGTCAAGTGATCCTTGTGGTATCTGGAAAAAGACTTGGTGTTTTTGTCAAGTGTCTTTTGAATCTCCTCCACCCTGGTAAGAAGGTTTTGGAGATCGGCTTGTAAAGAGACAACTTAACTGTCCAGTGACGAAGGAGAAGGTGTCACTGGACCAGCAGCAGTTACTACTGTAGCAACTGGAGGAGGCAAACTAAGAGAAATCTCCCCAGTTGTCATACCAGCAGTTGAAGAAATAATAGGAGTGGTGGTAGAAGAAAGGACTGGAAAAACAATGTGTTGTTCATGCTGAGAATGCTCAGGTGTGAACAACGGCGGCGGTGGGGGTGACATTTCTCGAAATATATCAGTAGGCACATTTTGTTGGGATGGTGAAAGTGAAATTGATGCATCTGGAAGCGAGACTGGAGATGAAGGGTTTTGATCTGGTACAGCAGCATCAAAAATCTCCAAGTTTGTTTCAGTACCTTCAGAATCCGAAGATTCTATAAGGATTTCCTCGTCATTAACATTCATGTCTAGATCCATGAATGTAACTGAGGGCTGACCAGAAGGGTCAGTCTCCAGATGACCTTCCCAGTTTCCTGGATGGGTGCATCTGTTGGAGGATCAGATACCGAAGTATCTTCACCAGGAATAGAGGTTATTGGGGTTGCTTTAGTTATGGTTGCTCTATCCTCAACCACAACATTAGACGAACTGGAGGTCCCTCATTATTTTGAGGCCCGCCCAGTTGTCTTTCTGACTCACCTTCAATTGGTGCATCAGTTGAAGCGAATGCCAGTTGCATTCGTTCTGGAATCTCGACCTCTCCAGCTTCAGATACCAGAGAGTCTAAATTCCTCAACATATCTGGCGCAGTGTACGGTGAATCTGTACTTAAGTATGCTTCTTTGCCCAGAATATGTTTAAAACAGAGAGAGAGAAACCTTGAGAAGGGGATACAAACACCCCTTGTGCCCTTCAGCTTTTGTACTAGGCTTCTAAACAAGATATCTGCAAAGTCTACTCTCAATCCATTCCACAAGCAGTAAGCCATCTCTGCTTGTGAGGAGTTGATCTGGTCAAGACCACCAGAACTCCCACCCATACTCTCCACCAGGTGGATGAAAAAATACCTCCATGAAGGTGTAAGACCCTTCATGGTCATCGCACCTTTCGTTTTCAAAACCCCATTCTCCAAGCACTCCTTATGACCCATTTCTAGGAGGACTTGACGAAAATTAATATTTGGGGGTAAGACAACTGGAGATTCACCCTCTCTCCAGTAATTGAGGTGTAAGGCATCCCTCAATACGTCAGCGGACAAGATACACTGGATTGTTCCATCCTTTAATGTGAAACTGATGGAGGAACAATCGGAAGAAAGAGTGGCAGTGTACCAAAACTCACACAAGTAGTTGTGAAACAACTTGCGTGGGTTTAGAGAGAATGAGGGTCCTATTGGAGAATCCTTCAAAAAATTTGGATTCTACCAATAAGGGTATTGGACCCTTGAGATCCTTGTAAGCTTGCCATCGGATTATTGGGATTGAGTTTGATGATCGAAGCATTATTAGGAGCACCAGGTGCCGGTTTGACATCTGGTGAAGGAGCATATGGAACAGTCAAGAGATTTACATCTCTTGTACTGGATGATCTAGGTGCCATTGGAAAATGAAATTGAAATTTGGGAATTAGGGTTCTTGATTTGTGAAGCAGAGAGAGAAATGAAGCAATTTTGATGATTGGGAAGTAAATGAAGGAATGTAGAAGGAAGTAAATGAGTTCGGAGTAAATAAGGGTATTTATAAGGGATTCATGATCCCAATGAAATACAAAAATTATATTTTATTTAACCAAAACAACTTTGTAGATATTTTAACAAAAGAAGTTTGAATTTTGAAATAAAATCATAATTTGCCATGTCAACATTAAATGCTACCATGTCAGCATTAAATGCTACGACGGCTTATCTTACCCACGCGCCCACTCACTTTTTATTTTCCCAATACAAACAGTTGTCAAGTACTAAAATGGCTTTAAACACGTCAGATCACGATACCAAGTGGTTTAACACACTCGAGTACCATCACGTGTCACAAATATTGACCAAGTATTTCTAACGTTATAAAAATAAGACAAGACTGAATCTGGTCACTGGAGGATCAGTCCAGTACCAGTTTCCAACTGAAGAGTTCTCCAGTTGCCATTTTCAAACAAAAACGAATTTTAGTCAGAAAATTATTTTGAGTCTTTCCCCCTAAAATGATGATCCAGAAATCAATTAGTGCCAGGATAGTATCACAAAGGCGTTCGATATCCTGGCGAGCAAAGATTATCTGGACCTCCTCAACTGGAGAACTTCATCAGTGTCACTGACGCGTTCAATAACAAAGAAAGCTCCAGTTTTAAGGATTTAACATTCCCAGTTCGCTGATGAGATGTTTAAAGGTTTTCTCATCGAGAGGTTTTGTAAAAACATCAGCTAACTGTTTGTCAGTGGGGATGAAATGTAATTCCATGTCTCCTTTCATAACATGATCACGAATAAAATGATACCTGATGTCAATATGCTTTGTTTTGGAGTGCATCACTGGATTGTGAGATATAGCAATTGCACTGGTGTTGTCACAAAAGATTGGGGTTCCTTGTATACTTTTGACCATAATCTAGTAACTAGTTCTTGATCCAGAGAATTTGGGCACAGCAACTGGCCGCAGAAATGTACTCTGCCTCAGCAGTGGACATAGAGACTGAAGTCTGCTTCTTGCTGGTCCAACTTACCAGTTTTCCTCCAAGGAAATGACAAACACCAGTTGTTGATTTTCTATCTATCTTACAACCTGCATGATCTGAATCTGAATAACCCATTAGATCTAATCCTGAGCCTTTGGGGTACCAAAGACCAAGATTAGGACACCCTTTCAGGTATCTAAAGATACGCTTTACAGCGTGCAAATGTGATTCTTTTGGGTTAGCCTGAAACCTGGCACATAGACATGTTGCAAACATTATATCTGGTCGACTGGCAGTTAAATACATCAGTGAACCAACCATGCCACGATATTCAGTTATGTCCACTGGTTTGCCAGTTGGGTCAGAGTCCAAATTTAATGGTGCTGCAATAGGTGTGTTTTTCGATGGGATTGAATCATATTTGTATTTTCTTAACAAATCTCTGACATATTTTCCTTGGTTTATGAAAATTCCATTTTCAGTTTGCTTAATCTGAAGACCTAAGAAAAATGTTAATTCACCCATTAAACTCATCTCATACTCAGATGACATGATTTTAGAAACTTTTTACACATTGCATCATCAGTTGAACCAAAAATAATGTCATCAACATAAATTTGTACCAATAAGATATTACCTCTTTCTTTCAAGATGAATAAGGTATTATCTATTGCACCTCTTTGAAAGCCATTTTTAAGAAGAAGTTTAGTTAGAGTATCATACCAGGCTCTTGGGGCTTGTCTTAGACCATACAAAGCTTTGTTCAGTCTATAAACCCAATGAGGATGCTTCTCATCGATAAAACCTGGAGTCTGCTTAACATATACTTCTTCTTCCAATGTTCCATTAAGGAACGCACTTTTGACATCCATCTGGAAGACTTTGAACTGCAGATGGGCTGCATAAGCCAGAAATATTCTGATGGCTTCAAGTCTTGCAACTGGAGCAAAAGTTTCATCAAAGTCAACGCCTTCTGCTTGACAATAACCCTGGGCAACTAATCTGGCCTTGTTTCTTACAATATGGCCATCTTCATCCATCTTGTTTCGGTAGACCCATCTTGTACCAATAGGTTCTTTCTTTAACCCTGGTGGACAAGGAACAAGCTCCCAAACATTGTTCCTTTCAAACTGGACGAGCTCTTCTTGCATAGCTTCCACTCAGCTTGGGTCTGCCATAGCCTCGTCAATCTTCTTCGGTTCAATTAAAGATAAGAAGGTGATGTTTAAGCATTGCTCACTGGTGGCTCTTCTAGTCTGAACCCCACTATTTAGATCTCCCACAATCTGTTCAATTGGATGTGCTTGAGTCCATCTAGTGTATTGACTAGGCTGGTGTAACACAATATCAGTGCAAGTCACCTGGCGATCTTCTTCAGTTGCAGTAGCTTCTGGAGGAGGATCGGTCCAAACTACTTCTACATCCTCATCAGAGTCAATGAGGTCACGATTTGCATCGTGAAATTCTTCATTCAAAGGCATTTCTTGAAGAACTGGAGAAGTTGGAGTTTGAACTGGTGCTGATATTGTAGTGGCACGTACATCAGATCCAATCACCAATTCTTGTGGTAAGTTGAAATTGATGGAGGGATAAAATGATGTGTCACTGGTGCTGTTCTTCTTCTTAACTGGTTCCAATTTGTTGTAACTGGAAACATCTTTTGGTGAAACAACTGACTGATGAACTTGGTCAGTTTCACCAAAATTGATTGGAACGACTGGAGTAATATCAAGGCTTGGTCTCTTGTTGATTGCTTCAGTTGATTCGTCGAATGTGACATGAATTGTCTCATGAACCTTTTGGAGTCTATAATTATAAACTCTAAAGGCCTTTTGAATATCTGAATAACCTAAAAATACCCCTTCATCAGCTTTTGCATCAAACTTTCCAAGCTGACTGTAATCGTTTAAAATATAAACTGGACAACCAAATACATGAAAGTATCCAATATTTGGTTTACGATTCCTGAGTACTTCATAGGCAGTCTTCTTATGTCTCTTGATGTAGACTGACTGGTTTTGGGTGTGACAAGCAGTTGCAACTGCTTCAGCCCAAAAACTGGTGGGAAGACCAGATTCAGATAGCATACTTCTGGCTGCTTCTATCAGTGTGCGATTCTTTCTTTCCACAACTCCATTCTGCTCTGGAGAGTGTGCTGATGAGAAGTTTTGAGAGATGCCAGTGTCATTGCAAAATGTTTCAAGTACCTTATTTTGAAATTCAGTACCATTATCACTTCGCAACTGACAAACTTTTCGAGTATACTTGAGCTCAATTCTTTTGATGAGAGAGATGATTTCAGCAGGTGCATCACTTTTGGATCTGAGGAATACCACCCAGCAGTATCTGGTGAATTCATCAACCACAACTAGAGTGTACTTCTTTCCAGCTCTAGTTTGAACATTCACTGGACCAAAGAGATCCATATGTAGCAAGTGAAGAGGTTCAGTGATGCTAAAGTTTTGCCTAGTTTTGAAACTGGCTCTTTTCTGCTTGCCCATCTCACACCCTGGACATGGTTTTTCTTTATTGAAAGAAATTTGAGGTATCCCATCAACCAGTTGTTTGCGAGACAACTTGTTAATATTTTTAAAATTAAGATGGGATAATCTTTTATGCCATAGCCAGTTGGTGTCCTCATCAGCCTTGGTATAGAAACATTGCTCTTTTGGAGCTGGTTCCATATCCATGATGTACACATTGCCTTTTCTTGGTGCAACCATCACCACTTTCCAATCCTTGTTAAATATGGTGCCTTGTGCAATATCGAACAAAACTCTGAAGCCATCATCACAAAGTTGGCTGACACTAATCAGGTTGTATTTCAAACCATTCACAAATGCAACTTTCTTGAATTCGACTTGTCCATTATTGAGCACACCATATCCTTCAGTCTTTCCAGATTGATCATTACCAAACGTCACTGTCGGTCCATCTTGGACAGTGAACTCTTCAAGCAGGGGCTTACATCTGGTCATAGTCCGGCCAACAGCGCTGTCCAGATACCAGATATTCTTCTTTCGATCGCCTGCACAACCACAAAAATCATCAGTTATTTTTGTGAACCCATCTTTTCTTGATGGGTTCACTGGACTTCTCTACAGAAGTCACAGTAGATTGTTGTGGTGTTGAACCGGAGGCTGCATCTGGAGCTTTTTCACCAGCTCCAGGTGCAGGAGTAAAAACGATTGGTACTTGATACTTACTCCCCTGATTTTTACCAGATTTAGTTCCAGATGGAACATTCTTTTGATTAGGTTTTGAAGGGAGTGGTTTAATATTTTGTTTGAAAACTGGAGGTAATGAACCTCCTTCCAGATTTTTAATCCGAGCAGTACAACTCTGAACCTGTCAAGACAAAAGTTGGAGTTGACTTTCCAGATTAACCAAAATATTGTTTTCATCAGGCAGCTGAACCTTGGACCTTGGTTCAGCTGGAGTTTTAGTCTGTCGGGTCTTGGGCACCTTAGACTTTTGAGGTAAAGGCTTGTTACCAGTGGCCTTTTTAACTGGAGCTTTAGCCTGTTTGGCTCCAGTTTTAACCTCAATGGGGGTGGTCTCAATGGGTTCAGTTTCAACAGCTTCAGGTTGATCATAAGGTGTTTCAACCTTGAAAGCTGGAGGCAATGCATGAAGATCTGGTATGAGAGCTGCCATCTCCAGATCTCCAGATTTCCATGCATTCTTCTGGTCATTGATAGTTCTTGAAAATGCATCATAGTTTTTACCAGATGCTTTTACCCATGACTTGATAATCTTTTGTTCTTTTTCAAGATCAGAAAATAGTTTTTGATTATCAAGTTCCAAAGCCTCAATCTTTAAAATCTGACTCCTTGAGAGCCAACTGGACACTTTGTAAATCATTAAGTTGTGGCTTAACGTTGTTCAGTTCAATTAAGATAGTGTCAAGATATCTTTCACTATCAGCTCTTACAGTTTCCACAAAAGCTAAATCACCACTTAATGATTCAGCTAGGTCCAGTTTCAGTTCAGGGTCAACTTGGTTGTCATAATCACATACCTTTTTCAAGATGATGTCCACCCATCTTCCAGTGATGACATCTTCTTTTGCCACGTGCTGCTGTTGATCTTCCAAGGCCATGAAACACATGTCCCTTTCCTCTTCTTCATCAGCTGATGAGTCATCAGAGTACTCCCATTTTCCCTCAGTTTGTGCCATTAAGCACTGATCCTTTTCCTTTTCCATGGACAGGAGGGCAATCTGGGGCTTAAGCTTCTTGTATTTAGCTTTGTAGCTATCATCAGGCCGATTGAAATTAGGGACAGGGGGGCCAGTTTGGTTGTTCAACTGACTAGATCTGTATTCCTTCATAAAGTGACCTTTCTTACCACACTTATAGCAGGTAAGATTGGTTTTATCCAGAGAGCTGGAGCTGGAAGCACTGTTTGGGCCATTAAATCTTTTAGATTTATGCTTAAACCTGTTAAAGGTTTTAGCAATCATGACGACCAGATCATCATCGTCAGTTTCATCACAACCATCACTGATTTCAGTGGTCAGACCAGAGTTCAAGAAACTGTTTAACATCTCCTTCATTGAGTGTACCTGGACACTCTCTGCAGACATTAAAGCAGCACAAGGTCGCTCAGTTACACTAGCAACCTTGGGACTCTGGGCATGGTTCATGGCATCCTGCTCAGCCACCAGTCTTGCAGCATTATTATCTTCAGTGAATCTGAAGGCTCCATAGAGCGATGCAAGAGTATGGATGTGCAAGGTTTTACCTTGTCTTAAGACAAGAACCATGTTTTCCCATTTGGAAGGAAGAATATCACAAAACTTCTCAAGAAGAATATCCTTATCCTTCTCTACACCCAAGCCTCTCAGCTGATTAATGAGGCTAGAAAATCTGGTGTATGTACCAGTTAGACTTTCATTGGGTAAGGCAAAGAAGGATTCATACTTCTTGTTCAAGGCAACTTTCCTGGTGACAATAGTGTCATCACCTCCTTCAAACTGAATAACCAATTCATCCCACATTGACTTGGCACTGGGGAACAACACAAGTGTTGGAATTAGATCTTCAGGGACAGCTCCAAGGATCATGTTCTTGAGTCTGGTGTCCAGATCAACAAGTCTACGATCCTCATCAGACCAATGGTCTTCGAGCTTTTCTCTTGAACATCTTCTTCCAGTTGGATCTAGAAGAGGACTTACCGCAAGAGACATGGGTATATATGGTCCATCCTTAAGGATTTTCAACATATACCTCTCTATCCCACCAAAATGCAAAAGCATTCTAGCCTTCCATGTACCGAATGTCTCACTGTTTCCATCAAATTTTGGAACATGAGTGTTAGAGTAATGTACATGGACGTGATTTGGGGCAGTAGGAGGAGGAGGGTTTGTATTAACATTTTAAAAAGGTTGTGCATTAGTATTTAAGGGGGTTTCACCTGAACCAGAACCATCTCCACCTTCAGTAGTGTTCATCTTAGCAGATCTAGGCAAGTTTATTAGCCTTCTGCTCTGATACCACTTGTAAGTCCAACTCAATAGATGGTACTACTGAAGACACCTCTATGTCGATGGTGGAGTTACTTTGCAATATATGCACTGAACTGGAGACGACCAGTTGCAGTGTGTATATACCAAGTTCTAGATAGATTACTTATTTAAAAGACAATAAGTAAAGAACAATGCAATAATACAAAATACTTGTAAAATAAATTGATGAGACAATATTTAATTTTCAAGTGTAATTTATTTATTGATGTTAAATAAATTACAAGGTTGTTGCGGAACCAAGATAATACAAGAATGTAAATATCCTAACAACCTATGAACTACAATTGATCTACACTCGGAATTTCTCTAAACAATCGAAACACTTAAAGTTGTGAAATGTTCCTTTTTACGATTGAGAGAATATTGCACAAGTTCACCAAGAATATTGCAGGTATGCAAAGTGTGAAGTATTCAACTTATATTCTTGGTTGTGCAATGACTTGTATTTATAGGCAAAGTTAACATTGGGATGTTAACTTTGGCCGTACAAATGTGGTTGGGAGCATTTAAGGAATAACATTTAATTCCTTAAAATGCAGTGTAAAGTTGCAGCATAAAGCAACTTTATTCAACCAGCTTTATGTACCTTTTAGTGTTTAAATAATAAGATAAGTCTTATTATCCGGGTAAAAGGACATAAAGCACAAAAGTCAATTCCTCGTAATCAGTGTAAAGCTTTGTAAAAGCTTTCCACTGATGGTCTCCAGTTTGTAACTGACTAGAATGTCAACTGGGCTTCGCTGCCATTGTCATTCTCTATCTTCCACTTGTTGTCTTCGACTTCAACTGGAAGGATTCTTCAACTGGTCAGTTCTCAACTGGAGGAAGTCTTCAGTTGCGTTGACTGTACGGTGCAACTGGACTTCAATATATTTCTGGACAAATCTTCTGGGTCTCTAGTTCACTGGACAGTTTCACTGGGTCTCCAGGTGCAACTGGAGACTGGCCAGTTTACCAGGTGAACTGGTCCTAACAATATATATGATGATAGTCCGTATATTCTTCGTCGGACTATGACCGCCACCAATCGCCACCGCCACCAATCGCCACCGCCACCTCGCCACCGCCACCATCGCCACCGCCACCATCGCCACCGCCACCATCGCCACCGCCACCAATCGCCACCGCCACCATCGCCACCGCCACCATCGCCACCGCCACCAATCGCCACCGCCACCAATCGCCACCGCCACCATCGCCACCGCCACCATCGCCACCGCCACCAATCGCCACCGCCACCATCGCCACCGCCACCAATCGCCACCGCCACCAATCGCCACCGCCACCATCGCCACCGCCACCAATCGCCACCGCCACCATCGCCACCGCCACCATCGCCACCGCCACCAATCGCCACCGCCACCATCGCCACCGCCACCATCGCCACCGCCACCAATCGCCACCGCCACCAATCGCCACCGCCACCAATCGCCACCGCCACCATCGCCACCGCCACCAATCGCCACCGCCACCATCGCCACCGCCACCATCGCCACCGCCACCAATCGCCACCGCCACCATCGCCACCGCCACCATCGCCACCGCCACCAATCGCCACCGCCACCAATCGCCACCGCCACCAATCGCCACCGCCACCATCGCCACCGCCACCAATCGCCACCGCCACCATCGCCACCGCCACCATCGCCACCGCCACCATCGCCACCGCCACCATCGCCACCGCCACCATCGCCACCGCCACCAATCGCCACCGCCACCAATCGCCACCGCCACCAATCGCCACCGCCACCATCGCCACCGCCACCAATCGCCACCGCCACCATCGCCACCGCCACCATCGCCACCGCCACCATCGCCACCGCCACCATCGCCACCGCCACCATCGCCACCGCCACCAATCGCCACCGCCACCAATCGCCACCGCCACCATCGCCACCGCCACCATCGCCACCGCCACCATCGCCACCGCCACCAATCGCCACCGCCACCAATCGCCACCGCCACCAATCGCCACCGCCACCATCGCCACCGCCACCAATCGCCACCGCCACCATCGCCACCGCCACCATCGCCACCGCCACCATCGCCACCGCCACCATCGCCACCGCCACCATCGCCACCGCCACCAATCGCCACCGCCACCAATCGCCACCGCCACCAATCGCCACCGCCACCATCGCCACCGCCACCAATCGCCACCGCCACCAATCGCCACCGCCACCATCGCCACCGCCACCATCGCCACCGCCACCATCGCCACCGCCACCATCGCCACCGCCACCAATCGCCACCGCCACCAATCGCCACCGCCACCAATCGCCACCGCCACCATCGCCACCGCCACCAATCGCCACCGCCACCATCGCCACCGCCACCATCGCCACCGCCACCATCGCCACCGCCACCATCGCCACCGCCACCAATCGCCACCGCCACCATCGCCACCGCCACCAATCGCCACCGCCACCAATCGCCACCGCCACCAATCGCCACCGCCACCATCGCCACCGCCACCAATCGCCACCGCCACCAATCGCCACCGCCACCAATCGCCACCGCCACCATCGCCACCGCCACCAATCGCCACCGCCACCAATCGCCACCGCCACCATCGCCACCGCCACCATCGCCACCGCCACCATCGCCACCGCCACCAATCGCCACCGCCACCATCGCCACCGCCACCAATCGCCACCGCCACCAATCGCCACCGCCACCAATCGCCACCGCCACCATCGCCACCGCCACCAATCGCCACCGCCACCAATCGCCACCGCCACCAATCGCCACCGCCACCATCGCCACCGCCACCAATCGCCACCGCCACCATCGCCACCGCCACCATCGCCACCGCCACCATCGCCACCGCCACCATCGCCACCGCCACCATCGCCACCGCCACCAATCGCCACCGCCACCAATCGCCACCGCCACCATCGCCACCGCCACCATCGCCACCGCCACCATCGCCACCGCCACCAATCGCCACCGCCACCAATCGCCACCGCCACCATCGCCACCGCCACCATCGCCACCGCCACCATCGCCACCGCCACCAATCGCCACCGCCACCAATCGCCACCGCCACCAATCGCCACCGCCACCATCGCCACCGCCACCAATCGCCACCGCCACCATCGCCACCGCCACCATCGCCACCGCCACCATCGCCACCGCCACCATCGCCACCGCCACCATCGCCACCGCCACCAATCGCCACCGCCACCAATCGCCACCGCCACCAATCGCCACCGCCACCATCGCCACCGCCACCAATCGCCACCGCCACCATCGCCACCGCCACCATCGCCACCGCCACCATCGCCACCGCCACCATCGCCACCGCCACCATCGCCACCGCCACCAATCGCCACCGCCACCAATCGCCACCGCCACCAATCGCCACCGCCACCATCGCCACCGCCACCAATCGCCACCGCCACCATCGCCACCGCCACCATCGCCACCGCCACCATCGCCACCGCCACCATCGCCACCGCCACCATCGCCACCGCCACCAATCGCCACCGCCACCAATCGCCACCGCCACCAATCGCCACCGCCACCATCGCCACCGCCACCAATCGCCACCGCCACCATCGCCACCGCCACCATCGCCACCGCCACCATCGCCACCGCCACCATCGCCACCGCCACCAATCGCCACCGCCACCATCGCCACCGCCACCAATCGCCACCGCCACCAATCGCCACCGCCACCAATCGCCACCGCCACCATCGCCACCGCCACCAATCGCCACCGCCACCAATCGCCACCGCCACCAATCGCCACCGCCACCATCGCCACCGCCACCAATCGCCACCGCCACCATCGCCACCGCCACCATCGCCACCGCCACCAATCGCCACCGCCACCATCGCCACCGCCACCAATCGCCACCGCCACCATCGCCACCGCCACCATCGCCACCGCCACCATCGCCACCGCCACCATCGCCACCGCCACCATCGCCACCGCCACCAATCGCCACCGCCACCAATCGCCACCGCCACCATCGCCACCGCCACCATCGCCACCGCCACCAATCGCCACCGCCACCATCGCCACCGCCACCAATCGCCACCGCCACCAATCGCCACCGCCACCAATCGCCACCGCCACCAATCGCCACCGCCACCAATCGCCACCGCCACCATGCCACCGCCACCACCGCCGCTACCTCCGCTCGCCATCGCCACCCGTCACCGCCACCATTACATCACCACCACCGCCGCCACCTCCTTTGCAACGCGCGGGTACCTTTCTCTCGTGTATATGAAAATAAATATGAAAATGAAAAAGGAGGTAACGCTTATACAAAACTAAGGAGGAGATGGAATATTTAGCACATTGTTGGTTGAAGTGGAAATTTAGAAGTATTTTACATACATAGATTTGGATAAATTGAGTACTGATACGTGATAGTGAAGGATGGAATATGTATGTACTTAAACTTGGGGATTGTCCAAGTTGTTCATCGAAACTTTATGTGATTGAGATTGTAAGTGATTGAAAATAAAGATAAAAATATGAAAATGAATGTGATTGAGATTGTAAGTGATGAGTGATTACGAAAATAGGAGAATGGGTTTAGATGGCTGCTATTGATGATGATGAATGTTGATGTTCTTGTTGATGATTATGTTAAAGATGATGAAGATAGATAGATACATGGATTATTAATTTAAGAGTTAATTGCAAGATTGGTCCTTGTGGTTTTTACATTTTAGCAATGAAGGTCCCTTTTCAAGTATCGTTGCAATTGGGGTCCCTATTTTGAGAATTTTTTGCAAGATTGGTCCCTTTTTAACAAGACCGTTAGCGGGTGTCGTTAAGTCTACATGTGGCAATAACGTGTAGGGACAATATCGTCTTTTCACACAACATAGAGGGACCTTTATTGCTAATGAACTCAAAAAGGGACCTCCATTGCTAAAATGAACAAACCACAGGGACCAACCTTACAATTAACTCATGTACTTATTTGAAGTAAAGTTTTGAATATTTGATTTACCTTTTACTGTATATGTAATTGTTTAGGTATTTAGCTGAAATAAAATAGCTAATGTTTATATTGTTTTAACGGCAATTAATTAACTTTTGATAATACATATCATCATTTATATTTATCTTTTCTTTATACATTCTAAAAGACTACTAATTTAACCATTTATTAACCAACTAATAAACTTAATTAACCGCTA
The DNA here is from genome assembly GCA_034093135.1 of Erigeron breviscapus. NCBI lineage: Eukaryota > Viridiplantae > Streptophyta > Magnoliopsida > Asterales > Asteraceae > Erigeron > Erigeron breviscapus. The sequence goes on along the minus strand of CM067168.1, from coordinate 123,246,512 downwards.
AAATTGTAGAATATGGACCCAAAAAAAATTAATATTACTAATAGTAATTGTAGAAAAAGTCTTATTAAATTATTTTATTTTTTTGTAATTCATCAACTAAATTATACTTTTTAGTTTTTTTATTAAATAATAAATGTTATTAAATACTTAACTAGTTATTAACACTTTTTCGCTTTTCTTAGTTATTAATAATTAAATTACTAAAATTATATTTTCACGTACTATAAAATACGAAGTATATTACTCGATATATCAAAAATATATCAAAATGTCTGTTAGCATTTATATTAAAATAAACTTTCACGTATATTTATTAAATAATGTTGTATCTATTAATCAACCAATTGCATAAATGTACGTTTAATAGCTACATAGAGAACTAAAATACTATATATGACATTTATATATTCGAACAAGTTTGTTTTATAGTAAATATTTAATTTTTAACGTAGAAATCTTAGTTCTTAACCTTAAATAATAATAAAAGTTTATCTATCAATTAGTTTTCAAAAATAAAAAAAAAAATTTATACAAAGTACATCTTATTATTAAAATTTTATATTGCAATCTTCTATTTATTTAAAAAATTCTCAATGTGTTAATTGCAAGATTGGTCCCTGTGGTTTTTCCATTTTAGCAATGGGGATCCCTTTTTCAAGTTTACTAGCAATGGAGGTCCCTTCTGTGTTGTATGAAAAGACAATATTGCCCCATGCACGTGATGGCCACGTGAAGACTTGACGGCACCCGTTAAAGGTTCTGTAAAAAAGGGACCAATCTTTCAAAAAATTCTCAAAATAGGACCCCCATTGCAACGATACTCAAAAAAGGACCCCCATTGCTAAAGTGTGTAAACCACAGGGACCAAGTTTAGTATTGAAAGAGTTAATTACACTTTTGGTCCCTGTAAATAGGAAATGACAAGAATGCCCCTGCTGTACATTTCAGGTGGTCACTAACTTAACGTCCGTTTGGGTCGTGGACCGAAAGTGTTAACGGAATTCCATACTCAGGGACGAAACACGTAATTTCATGCACTCAGGGATGGTCTGTGAAAGTTGGTACAAACCACAGGGACCAAGTTTAGTATTGAAAGAGTTAATTACACTTTTGGTCCCTGTAAATAGGAAATGACAAGAATGCCCCTGCTGTACATTTCAGGTGGTCACTAACTTAACGTCCGTTTGGGTCGTGGACCGAAAGTGTTAACGGAATTCCATACTCAGGGACGAAACACGTAATTTCATGCACTCAGGGATGGTCTGTGAAAGTTGGTACAAACCACAGGGACCAAGTTTAGTATTGAAAGAGTTAATTACACTTTTGGTCCCTGTAAATAGGAAATGACAAGAATGCCCCTGCTGTACATTTCAGGTGGTCACTAACTTAACGTCCGTTTGGGTCGTGGACCGAAAGTGTTAACGGAATTCCATACTCAGGGACGAAACACGTAATTTCATGCACTCAGGGATGGTCTGTGAAAGTTGGTACAAACCACAGGGACCAAGTTTAGTATTGAAAGAGTTAATTACACTTTTGGTCCCTGTAAATAGGAAATGACAAGAATGCCCCTGCTGTACATTTCAGGTGGTCACTAACTTAACGTCCGTTTGGGTCGTGGACCGAAAGTGTTAACGGAATTCCATACTCAGGGACGAAACACGTAATTTCATGCACTCAGGGATGGTCTGTGAAAGTTGGTACAAACCACAGGGACCAAGTTTAGTATTGAAAGAGTTAATTACACTTTTGGTCCCTGTAAATAGGAAATGACAAGAATGCCCCTGCTGTACATTTCAGGTGGTCACTAACTTAACGTCCGTTTGGGTCGTGGACCGAAAGTGTTAACGGAATTCCATACTCAGGGACGAAACACGTAATTTCATGCACTCAGGGATGGTCTGTGAAAGTTGGTACAAACCACAGGGACCAAGTTTAGTATTGAAAGAGTTAATTACACTTTTGGTCCCTGTAAATAGGAAATGACAAGAATGCCCCTGCTGTACATTTCAGGTGGTCACTAACTTAACGTCCGTTTGGGTCGTGGACCGAAAGTGTTAACGGAATTCCATACTCAGGGACGAAACACGTAATTTCATGCACTCAGGGATGGTCTGTGAAAGTTGGTACAAACCACAGGGACGAAAACTGTAATTTCATGCACTCAGGGATGGTCTGTGAAAGTTGGTACAAACCACAGGGACCAAGTTTAGTATTGAAAGAGTTAATTACACTTTTGGTCCCTGTAAATAGGAAATGACAAGAATGCCCCTGCTGTACATTTCAGGTGGTCACTAACTTAACGTCCGTTTGGGTCGTGGACCGAAAGTGTTAACGGAATTCCATACTCAGGGACGAAACACGTAATTTCATGCACTCAGGGATGGTCTGTGAAAGTTGGTACAAACCACAGGGACGAAAACTGTAATTAACTCTAACTTTTTAATTTATCTTTGAATAGTAGTACCTATCACTTGATTTATAAAACCGGCCATGAGGCTGGTTTTTCCAAAATTAAAGGGTGTAAAGCTTATTAGGCAAAGCAATATCGGGTAACTTTTAAGTTGTTTCAACTTGACTAGTTAAGTTGGGACACCTTCAATTATTTGAATAAAATCAATTATTAAGATTCAAACTTAATCTTACAATCTTGACCACTGATTTTAGAGAAAAAATTCAAAAAAATGTAACTTTTTGAATTCCCCCTATTTGTCTAGAAATATTGCCAAGTCTTTTTCTAGTTCTTGTATCTGTACAAGTGTGAACTGGAAGGACTTGTTTGATTTAAATCTATCTAAGTTTTCTAAGGCATTTTTATAGATCAATAAATGCCTTAGGTTTTTCTTTTAGGTTTGTTAGATTTTAATCTTTTATCTACCTTGTGGTTACAAACTGGTAACTTCATTTATACAAGGAAATGAAATTTATATAAGTTACAGAATGTAAAACAAAATACAAGTAGATAACTGAAAAGAAAGAACTTAATGAGATGGCCTTTCGCCAGTTCTTCTTCTCTTGGTCACTGAAGAGATAGGCTGAAAGTCTTCAGGATCAATATTCAACTTTAGCTCCAGATTTTCTTTGTGTTGAATCTTGCCCCTTAAGAAGTTCACCCATGCTTTCTCAAACCTATTCTTTTGTGCCTTCGCATCCAACACATTCACCATTTCAACCCATTCACTGAACCCATACTGCATAGCACCAGGATTGTCAGTTTTAACCAGTGGTCCTCTGGTATAACTAACTTCAACTTGAAAGACTTTGGTGCCTGGCTTGATTGTTACATTGACACCATTGATAGTACCACTATGTCTTCTGGTTGACATGATCTGGGAGTAATAGCTTATTGCCGATGCTCCTAACGTACAATACCCTTTTCCAGTGAGATCTGAAACCCCTTTTTGGGGTTTCAGTGGTCGCCGGCCAGAAACGTTCACTTTTTACGACCAAATAGTTGTTTGTTGGGTTTGGGTCAGCTTGGTCAGCTTGGGTTTGGGTCAGCTTGGTCAGCTTGGGTTTGGGTCAGCTTGGTCAGCTTGGGTTTGGGTCAGCTTGGTCAGCTTGGGTTTGGGTCAGCTTGGTCAGCTTGGGTTTGGGTCAGCTTGGTCAGCTTGGGTTTGGGTCAGCTTGGTCAGCTTGGGTTTGGGTCAGCTTGGTCAGCTTGGGTTTGGGTCAGCTTGGTCAGCTTGGGTTTGGGTCAGCTTGGTCAACTTGGGTTTTGGGTCAGCTTGGGTTTGGGTCAGCTTGGTCAGCTTGGGTTTTGGGTCAGCTTGGGTTTGGGTCAGCTTGGTCAGCTTGGGTTTGGGTCAGCTTGGGTTTGGGTCAGCTTGGGTTTGGGTCAGCTTGGTCAGCTTGGGTTTGGGTCAGCTTGGTCAGCTTGGGTTTGGGTCAGCTTGGTCAGCTTGGGTTTGGGTCAGCTTGGGTTTGGGTCAGCTTGGTCAGCTTGGGTTTGGGTCAGCTTGGTCAGCTTGGGTTTGAGTCAGCTTGGTCAACTTGGGTTTTGGGTCAGCTTGGGTTTGGGTCAGCTTGGTCAGCTTGGGTTTTGGGTCAGCTTGGGTTTGGGTCAGCTTGGTCAGCTTGGGTTTGGGTCAGCTTGGTCAGCTTGGGTTTGGGTCAGCTTGGGTTTGGGTCAGCTTGGTCAGCTTGGGTTTGGGTCAGCTTGGGTTTGGGTCAGCTTGGGTTTGGGTCAGCTTGGGTTTGGGTCAGCTTGGTCAGCTTGGGTTTGGGTCAGCTTGGTCAGCTTGGGTTTGGGTCAGCTTGGGTTTGGGTCAGCTTGGTCAGCTTGGGTTTGGGTCAGCTTGGTCAGCTTGGGTTTGGGTCAGCTTGGGTTGGGTCAGCTTGGGTTGGGTCAGCTTGGTCAGCTTGGGTTTGGGTCAGCTTGGTCAGCTTGGGTTTGGGTCAGCTTGGTCAGCTTGGGTTTGGGTCAGCTTGGGTTTGGGTCAGCTTGGTCAGCTTGGATTTTGGGTCAGCTTGGGTTTGGGTCAGCTTGGGTTTGGGTCAGTTTGGTCAGCTTGGATTTTGGGTCAGCTTGGGTTTTGGGTCAGCTTGGGTTTGGGTCAGTTTGGTCAGCTTGGGTTTGGGTCAGCTTGGTCAGCTTGGGTTTGGGTCAGCTTGGTCAGCTTGGGTTTGGGTCAGCTTGGTCAGCTTGGGTTTGGGTCAGCTTGGTCAGCTTGGGTTTGGGTCAGCTTGGTCAGCTTGGGTTTGGGTCAGCTTGGGTTTGGGTCAGCTTGGGTTTGGGTCAGCTTGGTCAGCTTGGATTTTGGGTCAGCTTGGGTTTTGGGTCAGCTTGGGTTTGGGTCAGTTTGGTCAGCTTGGGTTTGGGTCAGCTTGGTCAGCTTGGGTTTGGGTCAGCTTGGGTTTGGGTCAGCTTGGGTTTGGGTCAGCTTGGGTTTGGGTCAGCTTGGTCAGCTTGGGTTTGGGTCAGCTTGGGTTTGGGTCAGCTTGGGTTTGGGTCAGCTTGGGTTTGGGTCAGCTTGGTCAGCTTGGGTTTGGGTCAGCTTGGGTTTGGGTCAGCTTGGTCAGCTTGGGTTTGAGTCAGCTTGGTCAACTTGGGTTTTGGGTCAGCTTGGGTTTGGGTCAGCTTGGGTTTGGGTCAGCTTGGGTTTTGGGTCAGCTTGGGTTTGGGTCAGCTTGGTCAGCTTGGGTTTGGGTCAGCTTGGTCAGCTTGGGTTTTGGGTCAGCTTGGTCAGCTTGGGTTTGGGTCAGCTTGGTCAGCTTGGGTTTGGGTCAGCTTGGTCAGCTTGGGTTTGGGTCAGCTTGGTCAGCTTGGGTTTGGGTCAGCTTGGTCAGCTTGGGTTTGGGTCAGCTTGGTCAGCTTGGGTTTGGGTCAGCTTGGTCAGCTTGGGTTTGGGTCAGCTTGGTCAGCTTGGGTTTGGGTCAGCTTGGGTTTGGGTCAGCTTGGGTTTGGGTCAGCTTGGGTTTGGGTCAGCTTGGGTTTGGGTCAGCTTGGGTTTGGGTCAGCTTGGTCAGCTTGGATTTTGGGTCAGCTTGGGTTTTGGGTCAGCTTGGGTTTGGGTCAGTTTGGTCAGCTTGGGTTTGGGTCAGCTTGGGTTTGGGTCAGCTTGGTCAGCTTGGGTTTGGGTCAGCTTGGTCAGCTTGGGTTTGGGTCAGCTTGGTCAGCTTGGGTTTGGGTCAGCTTGGTCAGCTTGGGTTTGGGTCAGCTTGGGTTTGGGTCAGCTTGGTCAGCTTGGGTTTGGGTCAGCTTGGTCAGCTTGGGTTTGGGTCAGCTTGGTCAGCTTGGGTTTGGGTCAGCTTGGGTTTGGGTCAGCTTGGGTTTGGGTCAGCTTGGTCAGCTTGGGTTTGGGTCAGCTTGGGTTTGGGTCAGCTTGGTCAGCTTGGGTTTGGGTCAGCTTGGTCAGCTTGGGTTTGGGTCAGCTTGGTCAGCTTGGGTTTGGGTCAGCTTGGGTTTGGGTCAGCTTGGGTTTGGGTCAGCTTGGGTTTGGGTCAGCTTGGGTTTGGGTCAGCTTGGTCAGCTTGGGTTTGGGTCAGCTTGGTCAGCTTGGGTTTGGGTCAGCTTGGTCAGCTTGGGTTTGGGTCAGCTTGGGTTTGGGTCAGCTTGGTCAGCTTGGGTTGGGTCAGCTTGGTTTGGGTCAGCTTGGGTTTGGGTCAGCTTGGTCAGCTTGGGTTTGGGTCAGCTTGGTCAGCTTGGGTTTGGGTCAGCTTGGGTTTGGGTCAGCTTGGTCAGCTTGGGTTTGGGTCAGCTTGGGTTGGGTCAGCTTGGTTGGCTACTTTTTGGCAAAAACACGTGGCGGCCTTTGATTGGTCGAAAAAGAGCCAAAACCAAGCCAAAGAGCCAAGGATCGGCTCTTTACTCTCGCCCCTAATATGTTACTTCGTTAAATCACTAAACCATGCATGTGTGTGATAGCAGCTCATTTTTAAAGTAGAATACAAAGTTGTACAGATAGTCCCTTTAACTTTATCAAAGTTCACAAGTTACGTCCCTTACTAGTTATTTAAGTGGACGAATTAGTTTAGAACGCCAGATCCACTTTCTCTTTAATCTCTAGTACAGACAGGGATGATATTTGACAATTGGATGGGTAACTAATGTTCTTGTTGTAATTTGTTTGTTCTTTTGTTCTTGAACGACAATTTAATCTACATCTATTCTTAAATTACACACATGTTTAGAATAAAACTCAGGATTTTTTAAAAATACTCTATTAATCCACTTTTATAAATTTGAAAAATAAGACTCAAAATTAAATAGATCATTCCAAATTCAAAAACCTTACCAATAAGACACTAATGTCATTGGCTTTGTTTAAAGATCCCAAATTTAAATCGCATGCATTCTAATTTATTTAAAATACAAAAAATATTAAAATATTTGTGTGTGAGGGGTTCCCCATCTAAGCTTAGATGGGGAACAACCCCATATTCACTTTTCCCATATATATATATATATATATATATGGTGAGAATCCTGGAAGAAGGTGTGTTAAGGAGAGAAGTGAGAGAAAGGTCTTATGGGCCAATCAAAACGCGCCATGTGTCAAACTAAAATAAAACGCGGTGGCATAATTATAAATAAATTAAACTTTTGTAAAACGCGGCCATCTTGGTCAACTTGGGTTTTGGGTCAGCTTAGGGTTGGGTTGGGTCAGCTTGGGTTTTGGGTCAGCTTGGGTTTGGGTCAGCTTGGTCAGCTGGGTTTTGGGTCAGCTTGGTCAGCTTGGGTTTGGGTCAGCTTGGGTTTTGGGTCAGCTTGCAGCTTGGGTTTTGGGTCAGCTTGGGTTTGGGTCAGCTTGGGTTTGGGTCAGCTTGGGTTTTGGGTCAGCTTGGGTTGGGTCAGCTTGGGTTTGGGTCAGCTTGGGTTTGGGTCAGTGGTCAGCTTGGTCAGCTTGGGTTGGGTCAGCTTGGGTTTGGGTCAGCTTGGTCAGCTTGGGTTTGGGTCAGCTTGGGTTTTGGGTCAGCTTAGGGTTGGGTTGGGTCAGCTTGGGTTTTGGGTCAGCTTGGGTTTTGGGTCAGCTTGGGTTTGGGTCAGCTTAGGGTTGGGTTGGGTCAGCTTGGGTTTGGGTCAGCTTGGGTTGGGTCAGCTTGGGTTGGGTCAGCTTAGGGTTGGGTTGGGTCAGCTTGGGTTTGGGTCAGCTTGTCAGTTGGGTTGGGTCAGCTTAGGGTTTTGGGTCAGCTTGGGTTGGGTCAGCTTGGGTTTGGGTCAGCTTAGGGTTGGGTTGGGTCAGCTTGGGTTTGGGTCAGCTTAGGGTTGGGTTGGGTCAGCTTGGGTTTGGGTCAGCTTAGGGTTGGGTTGGGTCAGCTTGGGTTTGGGTCAGCTTGGGTTTGGGTCAGCTTGGGTTGGGTCAGCTTGTGTGAGTCCCGTTTATAAGCTTGAGATGGTTAATCAATAGAAAGTGTAAAATACAACAAGTCTAATAATCACTAGATATGGACTAGTATTACTTGTAAATAAAGATGCAAGATATATAAACAAAGTAATACAAGACTTAAAGCAATAAACAAGAAAAGTGGACCATTATGTATGTTTCATGGGTATTTCATTTATTGATGTTTAAATAAAATACAAGGTTGTTGCGGAATCAAGATAATACAATGAAGTATGTATCCTAACAACCTATGAGTTACAAATGATCTATATTTGTCAAATAACTCTTTAGGATCGAGATACTTAAAGTTGTGAAGTATCCCTGTTTAAGATCGAGAGTATTTGGACAAATTCACTTTTATGCAAAGTGTTATGCTTAAAAAGTATTTTTTTCAAGGATATGACTTAGTATTTATAGGCAACAAAATTCACCAGTGAATTTTGTGCCGTACAAATATGGTTGCATGCATTTAATGATTCGACAAGAACATTAAATGCATTGGATAAGAATAAGGATAAAGTCACATCAAGTGCAAGTGTATCCTTATATCCAACCACCTTAACACACGTATACTTTGTTAAAGAACAAGTGGATTGTTCTTTGGAAAGTGTGTTAGGCATAAGTCAATCCTCGTTATCAGTGTTCAGACTTGTAGTATCTAGAACACTAACAATCCTCCAGTGTACAGATCTGGTAAGACTTTCCAGTGGACTCCGCCATTTGTTAAGTCTTCTTCCTTCAGACTTCAGTCTTTGACTTCAGTCAGAATGTCTTCAGTAGATTAGATCTGGACTGGGGTGAAGTCTTCAGTGAGCTAATCTGGAGAATACTCCAGATTATCTATACAAGTATTGCTCACTAGTCTTCAATTATTTCTTGACAAATCTTCTAGAGGAACTCCAGATTCCAAGTCTGGAGTAGGTCCAGTCAAACACGTTTTCTGGTCAGATCTTCAGTGAGGCTCCAGAAGTCGGTTCTGGAGCGAGTCCAGCAAAACATGTTTCTTGACTTATCTTCAATAAGATTCCAGTAGTCCAGTCTAGAGCTAGTCCAGTAAGTCTGGACTAAATCTGGACCTAACAAATTCCCCCTATTTGTTTAGAAATAATGCAAGTATTTTTCAGACTTATAGATATACAAATTTGTATGTCTGGAAAACACTTGGACGATTTAAGTCTAAAAAGTCTATGTTACTGGAAAACACTTTATAGATCATGAGTGTTTTCAGTTTCATCTTTTAAGTTCTAACTTAGACTAAATCTGGTCATTTACTTGTAAAAAAAATAAAAACTTGCAACTATTATTACTTTCATCAAAAAGGAAAATAATTACAACTTTCATAAACAAATAATTACAACAAGTACAATGATAAGAGTTCAGGCCCTTCTTCTTGATATCCTTTCTGGTGTATCTTCAGAAGCCTTCCTCTTGGGAGATGGAGATGATGGAACAGACACTGGTGGTCTCAGACCCAACACAGCTTCCATTTGTTGTATCCTCTTCCAGATCTTCTCGATTCTTTTCATGAAGGCCTTCACATCTGGAGAGATATCAGACTTACCTTTGAAAGTCATTCCAATCTCCTTTAGTTCAGTCCATCCAAAGGCATGGACTGAAGTATCTTTCCTTTCGTCAGTAAAGTTACCCTCCCTGGTCAACTTTACATTAAACCTGGTCATACCTTGATGATGTTCAGCCAGTGTGATTTCAGCATTTATTATCCTTCTTGCATTGGCCCTGAACGTCATCATTTCTTCATATTTTGCCTTCTGCTTAGCCAAGTGAACCATTTCTTCAGTATCCCTGGATACACCACTCTGTTGTCCTTCAGTGGACTGGTGTACTTGTCTATTGATCTTCAGAGTTGTATCCAGAGGAATAAAAGTGCTAAGATCACCATCTTTTATAGCCTTCAGTTGTTTGGCAGTAAGCTTGGGCAGACCAGTCATTCTCTTCCTATATTCCAGTTCCAAAGCACCAGCATTTCTTCTAATTTTCTTCTGGAGGCTTACCAGCTCCTCCTTTCTTTGTCTAATTAGCTCTGGAATGGTCACACCATATATCAAAGAATCATATACCTGTTCTTCCTCTGCATAGAACGAGCGTATATGTACATCATTCAGTGCATCAAGACACTGTTGAACTCTGGGATCCTCTTTCATCCTTTTGAACACTTCAATATGAATGCCTAACCTTCCAGCATTATAGGAGTCCAGAGTCCCATGATTAGCCATCTCCCTTTGATGGGCCAGCAGTTCATTCTTCTGGTTTGTCTTGTATATTTCTATCATGATGCACTGTTGTTCCAACTTCCTTGAAGTCTCATTGTCAACATCTTCAGTTTGAACTTCCTCTTCACCAGACACAACCTTTTCTTTCCCTTTAACTGCCTTCAGTGTTGTAGGAATGTCTGGGAAGGTTTCAAACTGGGGCTCGGCTTCAGTACCAGCAGCCTCTTCTTCAGTAAGCCCGGCTTCAGTGCCATATGCTTGTTGTGCCATTTGTTTCAGAGTTTGGTCACCAGATGATGGAACAGACGATTTTTCCCCCTTGGAATGATCTGTTCTTGACTTCAGATCATTCCATAAATCTTCCATCATTAGTCTATCCAGTGAGCCAAAAGTTCTTCCTTGTTCTGGCATGGAAGCAGTCATACCTTTCTTTAGTGTCAGCACTTCTTTCTTCAGATTGTTAATTTGTTCAGGCAAGTGCTTAGGCAACTTTTCATCCAGTAGCTTCTCAATCTGGGGTAACACCCCATCTTGAATGTTACGAAGGACAGTCCCAGAAACCTCTTCACATAATTCTTTCAACATGTTGTTTCTGAACTTCCTTGTACACTCATCACTGATGACACTTACAACTTCTCCTTGTTCCAGTGTAGGCCTACTCTCCAGAGAGCTTACCCTGAACACCAAATTCTGAACCTCTTCTTTCAGCCCTGCCAGTGGTTGAATAACTTGACTTTCCACTGCAGTCTGAACAGTATTAACCAGTCTGGATTCCAACCCTTGTACTGCCACTCTAAAATTTTGAGAATTGGTATTCGTGGCCAGTACCAGCTCATCCAGTTTCTCGAAAACTAGCTTCTCATTACCAGCAAACGTATTCATTTCAGAAGCTAAGTTGTTTGATAACAAAGACTTGAAATCAGAGACAACCTGGGATGAAGACTGGAGTGATCTCTCCAGGTCCGCCACCTTACTCAGAAGGCCTTGGACCCCGGTTGAAGACGAAGTGGAGAGACCAGAGGGTGGTTCCAGATGAGAGTCCAATCTGGTCATTACTGGAACTTGTGCCCAGACGTCTTCAGATTCAACATTGGTTGAGTCTGGCACACTTTGTTCGGTTGGGTTACTGAGGTTGAGATGTAGGAGTGAAAGGAGTGAAATATGAAGTTGATTGAGGAATTGAAGGTGGTGGTGGTGGTGGCATTGATTCTGGTGGGGGTTGAGTGGATTCTGGTGGTGGCATTTCTGGTTCTGGTGTTGGTAAGTTTGTTTCTGGTGGGGGTTCTGGCATTTCTGATGATCTTTCAATTTGTACACTTTGTTCACCCAGAAAATCCATATCAACATCAAAATGCCCTTCAGTAATTGGAGAATCAGCCTCATCCCAAAAAGTATCACCAGCAGTTGTACCAGCCTGTTCACTAGACTGTACATTTAAATCTATCTGAGCCTCTTGCTCTCCAGAAGCATGTTCTTCAGTTTGAACATCTTCAACAACCTGGGCACATCATCTTGTACAACAGCCTGGACTTCAGTGTCCACTCTCTGTTCAATTTGTACAAGTGATTCAGTATTTTGTTCTTCAAAAATGGGAGATCCATCAACATTAATAGTATCACCAGGATGGGTTGATGGATTTACCTGGACTCCACCCCTCATTAGACGCCTATGGGTTCTTGGTCGTCTAGAAAGCTCAACAGTTGCTTGATTTGAACTTTCTGGAGCCACTTGCCTTAATGGCTGAACAACTTCTATAATCTGCACATCACTACCAGATGGTCCTTCAACATCTTGAACCCTAACTGGACCCATTACAACTGCTTCCCTCTGCAAGGTAAGCATGGACTGAGGAATATTACCTCATCCACTTGAGACCTAAGATTAACAAGGTCCCTCATGTACTCACTCATTGAGAAGTGAGTGGTTTCAAAATCGTACTGGTTGCCTAATGCATTTTTGAACATTAGTGAAAGGAATCGAATGTAAGGAATGAAAGGCTTTCTTCCTTTCACCTTTAGGCGCTCAACCAGGTCATCAAACAAAATCTGGGCAAAATCAACCCTTAGCCCATACCATAAACAATAAGCAATCTGGAGGTGAGTTTGGTTAATCTGATCTAACCCTCCAGAGCTGCCTCCTAGACACTCAACTATGTGCGTGAAAAAATATCTCCATGAGTCTGATAACTTGCTCATGTAGATGGTTCCCTTTCTGGATAGCTGCCCATGCTCATCCATAATATCTGTATGCCCCATAAGTCTGCAATACCTCTCTAAAATTTATACCAGTAGGGAGATCGATTGGCAACTCATTCTGTTCATGATAATTCAACTGGAGAACAGACCTGAGAAGACTAACAGTGAAACCAAGGGTTCTTGTACCACCCTTTAGAGTATAATTGATCGATGAAGTTTCATCGTCATATTGGGCCGTGTACCAGAACTCACACAAATATTCGTGGTACATCCTACCAGGATTCAAAGTCAATGCGCCATACAATGGGCATGATAGAAAGAAAGAATTTAATCTTCCTATGATTGATTGAGCATCATGAACACTGGACAACGAAAGGCGTGCCATCCAATTGTTCATGTTTATCCTAATAGCACTTGCTTCAAGAGTGATGTGTAGTGCCCTTTCAACATTATCAGAAGGAACGAACTCATTTGCAAGCAGATTTCGTGACTGTCTAGGTGCCATTATAAGAATAGATGAAAAATGAAATTGAATATATAGTTAAGGTTATGATGAAGAATTGAATGAATGAAGTTAATATGAGAGTACTATGATTGGAAAATGAAATGAATGAAGAAATTTAATGAAGGAATTTGAAGATTTGGGAGTAAATGTTCGAAGTAAATGTAAATTGAAAGTGAAAGTGGGTATATATAGGAGAGAAAATGTGGAACTCAAACGGTTAATTTGAAATTATCAAATATAACTTTTGATCGGGTTTTGAGATCCGCATTTAATTACATCACATCACACATAAATGCATGACGGTTTACAGCCCACAAAAACTAACCAACTTGTACTTTTTGTTTTCCCAATGTAAAAAGACCATCATTGTTTTGAAAAATTTACATGCCACGTAGGATTCAAGATAAAATATCTTTAAAAAGGTTTGCTTACGTAGCACTCACAAAGACCAAGTATTTGAAAATATCATGACAAATTTTAGTGCATCTGAAGGTTGACTAGACGCTCCAGTATCACTGGTGGATTAGTCCAGTGATCATGTACTGATGGTACACTGGAGGGACTCTCCAGTAAAGTACCAGTGAATACCATTTTTGAAAGACTGGTAACCTCAAACTTGCACGTCAACTAATATAGACAAATGAGAGGGACACATTTACAAGAAGACAATAGTCAACTCAAACACGCACTTCAACCTATCCAGTACCAGTGAGAGGGACATATTTACACAGCACCAGTAATATTTTCTGAAGATTTGTCCAGTGAGAAAATAAATTCCCCTTGAACTTAAAACACTTTTAATAGGAAAATATTTTTCAAGTCTTCCCTGGAATGTTGCTCCAGAAATCAAATAATTGCAAAGATAGTACACAATGGCGTTCAATATCTGAGCAATCACCAGATTTAAGGATTTAACATTCCCAACTCACTAACAAGATATTCAAAAGTTTTTACATCCAGAGGTTTGGTAAAAATGTCAGCGAGTTGTTTGTCAGTGGGAATAAAATGGAGTTCAATATTATTTTTCATAATATGATCACGAATGAAATGGTACCTTAGATCGATGTGCTTGGTTCTGGAGTGCATGACTAGATTGTTGGAAATAGCTATGGCACTGGTATTATCACAAAAGATGGGAGTCTTTGAATATTTAATACCATAATCAAGCAACTGGTTCTTCATCCAGAGTATCTGAGCACAACAACTGGCTGCAGACACGTATTCAGCTTCGGCAGTGGATAATGAAACTGAAGTTTGCTTCTTACTGGTCCAGCTGACCAGTTTGCCACCTAGGAAATGACATCCACCAGTTGTGGATTTCCTATCTATCTTACAACCTGCATGATCTGAATCTGAATAACCCATTAGATCCATTCCAGAGCCTTTGGGGTACCAAAGACCTAGACTGGGAGCACCTTTTAGGTACTTCAGTATGCGCTTTACAGCAAGCATATGAGATTCCTTTGGATTAGACTGATATCTGGCACATAAACATGTTGAAAATATAATATCTGGTCTACTGGCAGTTAAATACATCAGTGAACCAACCATTCCTCTATATACAGTGGTGTTCACTGGTTTGCCATCTGGATCAGAGTCCAGTGTCAGTGGTGCAGAAATTGGTGTTGGTTTAGATGGTGAAGAATTCATATCGAATTTCTTTAAAAGGTCTCTAACATATTTTTCCTGATTAATAAAAATTCCATCTTTGTTTTGTTTAATCTGGAGTCCAAGAAAATATGTTAATTCACCCATCAAACTCATTTCGTATTCAGTGGACATGATTTTTGAAAATTTCTGGCACATGTTTTCATCAGTAGACCCAAAAATTATATCATCAACATAAATTTGTACCATTAACAGATTACCTTTCTCATGAAGAATGAACAAGGTATTGTCAATCGCACCTCGTTTAAAGTTATTTTTCAACAAATGTTTAGTCAGAGTATCATACCAGGCACGTGGGGCTTGTCTGAGGCCATATAGCGCTTTGTCCAGACGATATACCCAATGTGGATGCTTGTCATCAACGAAACCTGGAGGTTGTCTGACATAAACTTCTTCTTCAAGCTTTCCATTCAAGAAAGCACTCTTTACGTCCATCTGGTAGACCTTGAACTCATGATTAGCAGCGAATGCTAAGAAAATTCTGATCGCTTCAAGTCTAGCCACTGGAGCAAAAGATTCATCAAAGTCGACATCTGACTGGCAGTAGCCTTGTGCTACCAGTCTGGCCTTATTTCTTATTACGTGGCCATCTTTATCTACTTTGTTTCTGAAGACCCATCTTGTTCCAATTGGTTCTTTCTTTCCAACTGGGAAAGGAACTAGATACCATACTTTGTTCCTTTCAAACTGGTGAAGCTCTTCTTGCATAGCAGTCACCCAGTTTGGATCTTCCAGAGCCTCGTCAATCTTCTTAGGTTCTATCATAGATAGAAAACTGACGTATAAGCATTGATCACTGGAGGCTCTTCTGGTCTGAACACCACGACTGGAGTCACCTATGATCTGATCAAATAGGGTGAGCTTTTGTCCATCTGGAGTACTGACCAGGATTGTTACTGACAACAATATCAGTGCAAGAATTCAGTTGAGTCTCCTCTGAAGTTTCTTCAGGAGGAGGTTCTTCATAAACTACTTCAACATCTTCATCTGATTCATTTAAATCACGATTTGCATCACGAAATTCTTCATATGAAGGCATTTCTTGTAGTACTGGTTCAGTTTGGTTACCAGATAACATTTCTGGTAAGTGCTCAACTGACACTGATACTGGGGGAGTAGTACGCACATCTGAACCAATATTAATTTCAGAAGGTAGTTTGAAAATAATAGAGGGATAGAATGGAGTACTACTGGAGACTTCTTTTTCTGAACAGGTTCCAGATCAGGATGACTGGAAACTGTGTCTGGTGAATCATCCATTTTGTCGTTTATTGGATCAGATTCACAAAAGACAATTGGAGTAACTGGGGGAGTGTCAAGGGCTGGCTTCTTGTTGATTGCAGCATTTGATTCATCGAATGTGACATGAATTGACTCATGGACCTTCTCCAGTCTCTTGTTATAGACTCTGAAGGCCTTGCGAATGGCTGAATAGCCTAAGAAATACCCTTCATCAGCTTTGGCATCAAATTTGCCTAGCTGACTGGAGTCGTTCAGGATGTAAACTGGACATCCAAAAACGTGAAAATAACCAATATTTGGTTTTCTATTTCTCAAGACTTCATAGGCTGTCTTTTTGTGTCTTTTGATGTACACTGATCGATTCTGGGTGTGGCAAGCAGTTGCAATTGCTTCCGCCCAGAAACTGGTAGACAGTCCAGATTCAGCAAGCATACTCCTGGCAGCTTCTATCAGCGTTCGATTTTTCCTTTCCACCACTCCATTCTGTTCTGGAGAGTGGGCTGAAGAGAAGTTCTGGGAGATGCCAGTGTCAGTACAGAATGACTCCAGAGTTGCATTCTGGAATTCTGTTCCATTGTCACTTCTTAACTGACACACTTTTCGACTGTACTTGAGCTCAATTTGCTTGATAAGACTGATGATTTCAGCAGCAGCTTCACTTTTGGACCTCATAAAGATCACCCAACAATATCTGGAGAACTCATCTATGATCACCAGGGTGTATCTTTTACTAGCACGAGTCTGAACGTTCACTGGACCAAATAGGTCCATATGAAGCATATGAAGAGGTTCAGAAATGCTGAAATTCTGTCTGGTCTTGAAACTGGTACGCTTTTGCTTACCCATCTCACATCCTGGACATGGTCTTTCCTTTTTGAAGGAAACTGAAGGTATCCCATCTGCAAGTTGTTTTCTGGACAAATTGTTAATGTTTTTGAAGTTTAAATGGGATAACCTTTTGTGCCATAACCAGTTTGTGTCTTCATCAGCTTGAGTATAGAAACACTGCTTTGAAGAAGAGTTTTCCATATCCATCACGTACACATTCCCTTTTCTGGGAGCAATCAACACTACCTTCCAGTCCTTGTTGAATACGATGCCCTGAGCAACATTGAATAATAGACTTGATAGCCATCATCACACAGTTGACTTACACTGATCAAGTTATATTTCAAACCATTCACAAATGCAACTCGTGTGAACTTGACTTGTCCATTGTTCAGAACACCATATCCCTCAGTCTTTCCACAACCATCATTTCCAAAAGTGATGGAGGGTCCATCAGAAATGGTGAACTCCTCCAGTAGGGTCTTACATCCGGTCATCGTCCTGCCAGCTGCACTGTCAAGATACCAGATATATTTCTTTCGATCGCCCTACACATACACCAGATTTTGATCAGTTAGATTTGGGAACCCATCGACTGATGGGTTCACTGGAGCCTCCCTTATAGGTTCCAGGGGCAATCTGGTCTAGCTCACTTTCTTCAACAGTGGTCTTAGTTGAAAAGACCACTGGGGTTGATAGTTTCGAAACCTTTTCATTTTTCTCAACTGGAGAAATAAATTTGTCTTTCTTTGAAAACGGTTTTGTATTTTGTCTAGGGCCAGATGAAGTACCCTCAATAAAGTTTAATCTTGCATTAAAACTTTGTGATTGACGAGTCAGAATTTGAATCTGGCTCTCTATCCTGGACAAAATATCTTCTTCAGATGATACCTTAGCCTTTCCAGTCCAAGGCTTTGGTAAGGGTTTGGTCTGAGGCAAAGGTCTATTCTGCTTCACCTTTTTAACTGGAGCAGTCATCTGGACAGCTCCAGTCTTAACCTCTGGGGATTGAACTGGGCAAAAGTTGGTCTTAGGAGTTATAGGTTTATCATAAACAGTTGTGGGCCTTAACACCTCTGGTAATCGATCGATTACTGTATTAATGATGCTACATTAGTATTTCCATCTAAATATGCTCGTTTTTGAGCAGGAAATTGTTTTACTGAAGCATCATATGGCTTTTTAGTTTCTAGCCATGACTTAATTACCAGTTTTTCTTTCTCTAAAATGATCTCAAGATCTTGTTTTTCTTGGATCAATTATTCAGTTACCAGAACCTGGGCTTGAAATGCCAGTTCAATGTCTTGAAGTTCTTTTAATTTTGATTTTAAAGCATTTATTTCAGAAGAATCTGTTTCTAGACCAATTACACCATCAGATCTAACAGTTTCTACAAAAATTAAATCAGAATTAAGAGCTTCAGCAATGTCCAGTTTCAGTTCTTGGTCAGTTGCATTATCATAATCACTAACCTTTTTAATAACAATGTCCACCCATCGTCCAGATGTGACATCTTCCTTCACCAGTAGCTCTTCATAGAGCCATGTAACAGCAATCTCTTTCTTCTTCTTCATCAGCAGATGAGTCATCAGAAGGAACCCATTTCTCTTCAGTCTTTGCAATCATGCACTTATTATTTGTTTCCATTTGTTGTGCCATGAGAGCAATTTGGGCCTTAAGCTTTTTATATTTCAATTTATAGCTATCATCAGGCTTATTATTAGAAGAGAATGGACCAGGCTTGGATGCAAACTGGTTGGACCTGCACTCTTTCATGAAATGACCTTTTTTGCCACACTTAAAGCATGTCAAATTGGTCTTGTCAGTGGAAGAACTGGATGCAAATTGTCCAGATGGCCTATTTGCTCTTGCTTTGAAACGGTTGAACGTTTTAGCAATCATTGCAACAAGGTCATCATCATCAGTTTCATCACAACAGTCTGGAGAGACTTGACTGGTTTCTCCAGAATCCATGAGTTCAGACACCATCTTCTTCATAGAAAATACATTCTCAGAAGATATTAGTGTTGTACCTTGTGGTTCAGTATGACTGACCACATTAGGAGAACTGGAGGCATGGTTATAGGCATCTCTTTCTGCAACCACTCTCTGAGCTTGATTTTCTTCAGTGTACCTGAAAGCTCCATAAAGAGTTGAGAGAGTGTGTGTGTGCAGAGTCTTTCCTTGTCTTAAGACTAGGATCATATGCGACCATTTGGTGGGAAGAATGTCACAGAATTTCTCCAGAAGTATATCCTTGTCCTTCTCAATCCCAAGACCTCTCAGTTGGTTTATGATACTCATAAATCTGGTGTAAGTACCAGTGAGAGACTCGTTAGGTTGAGCAAAAAATGACTCATACCTCTTGTTTAAGGAGACCTTTCTGGTGACAATGGTGTCATCTCCTCCTTCGTGTTGGTTCATAAGTTCATCCCACATGGTTTTTGCACTAGGAAAAAGAACTAGTGTGGGAATGAGAGATTCTGGAACGGCCCCGAGGATCATGTTTTTAAGGAGGGTGTCTAAATTCACCAGTCTCCTCTCCTCTTCTGACCAATGTTCCTCCCTCTTTTCCCTTCCCCTTCTAGATCCAGAAGGATCAAGAAGTGGATTGAGAGGTGATGTAGGCACATAGGGTCCTTCATTTAAAATTTTCATCATATTCCTCTCAATACCAGTGACATGTAAAACCATCCTAGCCTTCCACGTACCAAATTCATCACTATTCCCACTGAATTTAGGAACAAGATTATTTGAGTAGTGCACATGCACGTGTGGAGAAGCAGGAGTAGGAGGAGGAGGTGGAGGATTAGTGTTATTAACATTTTGAGGTTCATTTTGATCATTGATAATTATATTAGGATCAGGACCAAGACTAAAACCTTGTGTATTTTCTTGGTTAGCCATCAAGAACAGATCTAGGCAATGTTTAGCCTCCTGCTCTGATACCAAATGTGAGTCCCGTTTATAAGCTTGAGATGGTTAATCAATGGAAAGTGTGAAATACAACAAGTCTAATAATCACTAGATATGGACTAGTATTACTTGTAAATAAAGATGCAAGATATATAAACAAAGTAATACAAGACTTAAAGCATAACACTTTGCATAAAAGTGAATTTGTCCAAATACTCTCGATCTTAAACAGGGATACTTCACAACTTTAAGTATCTCGATCCTAAAGAGTTATTTGACAAATATAGATCATTTGTAACTCATAGGTTGTTAGGATACATACTTCATTGTATTATCTTGATTCCGCAACAACCTTGTATTTTATTTAAACATCAATAAATGAAATACCCATGAAACATACATAATGGTCCACTTTTCTTGTTTATTGCTTTAAGTCTTGTATTACTTTGTTTATATATCTTGCATCTTTATTTACAAGTAATACTAGTCCATATCTAGTGATTATTAGACTTGTTGTATTTTACACTTTCTATTGATTAACCATCTCGTTATTAAGGGACTCACATTTGGGTTGGGTCAGCTTGGGTTTGGGTCAGCTTAGGGTTGGGTTGGGTCAGTTTTTATTTGAAGTCAAATTATTTACAGATTTGCCACCGTTTTTTTTTTAAAAAGTCACATGTCAACTTCTGGTTGGTTAGAAAAACCTTCTCTCCCTTCTCTCCTTAACCCACCTTCTCATTTGATCTCTCTCCTATATATATATATATATAGTTTAGGATAACTTAGAAAATAATTTTTTTAAAATGCAACTTAAGAAATAACTATACCTTAGAAATCGTTTTTGCAAAGTACATTCCAAATTGAGATATGTGTTAGGGGTAAAATTTAAATAATTCAATAAGTTTATCAATATATATTAGGAAAAATGATAACGGAAATTTCAGAGTTTGTCACTGTAACACCCGTCGTTTAAAAATATGGATTTCCAAAAATTTTCGCCTAACGGCGTCAAAAGATAGCGGAAACAACTTTAAAAGACCAAACCAAAAGGACCTGTTTGGTTCATTTATCAAATGGTGTTACTAGCAATGTCATCATAAATAGTTCAAATGGAAATCCAACGGTTGCCCAACATAAAACAACCGACATCAAAGTAATTACAAGTCATCAATGTCTAGACAAAAGCAAATGTCTAATATGGGAAGCTATTATGGGTAAACTAAAGCCAACTTCATTGTAATCTACCCATGCCTCACACTTTATCGTCATCTAGCTCAAGCATGCTAAACCTGAGGGAACAACACATTTCAAGAAACAAGTGTTAGCTAACGAATTAGCTAAGTAAGATAACACATAGTTTATAAAGCATTTGTCCATTTCAATATTTGAAAGAATACATTATAATCATTAAGGCACAAGTCATAGCATAACATCATCTCACATTACATTAAACATCATAGGATATTCAATCCTAATTGTGCCTAAACACATCACACATCACCTCTCACATTTACATCACATATCATATCTCACGTTCACATCAAATTATGTGTGACTTATGCCACACATCTCACGTTAGGTGAAAGTTTATGTGTTGGCGGTCATAAGACCTCACAACAACCCTCACACCCGACTCAATGGTGAAACCTTTCGGCAATCCATCTTTGTCGTTAAGGAAAGGCAAAGCCGATCCAGGAGTAGTCCGTATGCTCAAAGACATTGGTGGCTAGTTAGGCCTACCCGGAATTACTCATCTCACGTTAACTATGTTGCAAGGAGCCACCCAAGCAACCACATCTACGCACTAGCCGGGCAAGGGCAAGTACGGGTTAAGCTTAACACTTCTCACATCAATAGCTCGAGCATTTCTCACATATCACATCACATCATATCATTACGAGCTCGATTTGCATCTTATATGGTTTAGGTGTTTACATTACCTAAACATTCATCATATAATTTCATCTTAACGTTTGGGCCCTTAAACGTGCACGTGTCATGGCAACTTACAAAGTCTAGTGAACTAGATGTACAAGCCATGTAATCAACATATCTCACGTATACACATGCACATATACATATTAAGCCTCATTACATATCGTACATTCTTACATCACGTACAACATCACATATATCATATCGTTACACCTCATATGTCATTGCATGTCGTATATCATTACATATCATCTTTCATTGCATATCATAATTCATCATATTGTATGTCAATGCATATAATCTATCATTGCATATCATAGTTCATCACATATCATCTTTCATAACATCTCAAAGCATTTCATAGCATTTCACATCACATCATATCATCTCATAGCAATACATATCATTGGGGTATCATTTCAGGCTTTAATATGCATGTACATAGCCCATATCACCTCCCGTGTAATCCCGATTAACCATAAGTAAACAAGATACCATTTGGGGAAGTTATTATATGTAAACTATGTTTGTTGAACCCTCAGCGTGTCAAAGTTGTGTATCTTACCTCGAAGAAGCGCACAACAAATGATAACTAAGCTACATGCAAAGCAAGTATTCCCGACTACCTATAATCATTAAGCGACCATTAGACGAGCTAAACAATACCCACTCAATTATGGTAATAACTCAGACCTAAACACCTATAAACATGTCCCATTAGAATGCTTGATGCATTGAAGATTCGATTAATACTTTAGAGCTCACAGAACTCGACGAAACTCGACCTTCACTCACTAATTCAACCTTTCAGGTACTTTGACATTAGAATAATCTTTTAAAAGCATTACCATTAGAAAGTAGACTCTCTCACGATTCCGTAGATAGCTTATTTGTCAAAAACGGAGTTACGGTTCAAAAGTTATGGCCATTTAAAATTCTGTCGCTAATGCGTCGCAGTGGGCAAACTGCGTCGCAACTAAAGTCGCTGCGTCGCAGTTTAGTGACTGCGGCGCACCAAGCCCCGATTCTGCACAAACCACCTTGTTTAACCTCCAAAACTTAACCAAACACACCCCAAGCGACCCCAAACCTTATGAACGACTTTTGTACCTCAAAATTCATCATTTTAAGACCATAATGATGCAATGAAATCATTGATTAACTCCTACTTGATTTGCATCACAATAACAAACGTTTTAGGTTACCGAATCGATCAAAACACATGTTTTTGACATCAATTTATCCTCTAATGACCTAGACCAGGTATGAACCCTATATTGGTCATATTTGAACATTAAAATGACATTAACAATGATCTCATACCTGTAGGAAATCTCTAGATACTAAATGATTGCAATAACAATCACCGATTGACCCGAAATCGTCAAATCTAACCACAAAACGATTGCAATCAACCATTACTCAATAGGTCCAGGTATGAACGAATTATAAGGATGAAAATGAGTGATAATAAGCAAGGATTACCATCTATACCTTGGAGGATGATTAACGGATCGAATACGTGCATCGATTGATCATAAATCCACCCGAAATCGCAAGAAACACACTAGGATTGCTCAAGAGAAAGAGGGGCGGTTCTAGGGTTCAAAGGAGAAGAGTGAAATATGATTTTGGGGCTAATGATCTGATTAGTAACCCTAATCCCATTTTTTAGTTTTCACATGTGCCAAAACTAGTCCCTAGACTTCCTTATGGCTCATATTAGGCTAAAATCACCTATTGGGAATACTTACAACTCGTTAAACACTTCAAGCACCTCTAAAGGCATATAAATACACCTTAAACACATTAGTACATCAATCATTAAGGCATTTAAGCCTCACACGTATAACACATTAAACACATCTAAGCATTAAATCTCCTAGAGACTTAACGGACACGTAGTGTTGACTTAACGACTCAAGTCAACCGTTAATTAAAAAGTTTGGGATGTTACAGTCACTAAAATGCATAAAAATAATTATATATTTTAAAATAAAATCTTATACTCTAAATTTTATGTTAAAAAAGAATAATTTATTTACATTAGTGGCAAAGTTAGTCCCCAATGAAGGAGATTGGGCCTGCTAACCCCAGATTCCAATCTTGGAGGAGGCAAGAGTTTACCCTATTAACCGTCGTGTCTTCAGGCGGATTAGTGGGAGGTTTTTCCCTCATCGGGTATTTAAAATATGCATTTCTGCTTCAAGAAAGCTCTCTAGCGCGGACCCGATTAAGACAATGCATGTTAGACATCCCGTTGTCAAATCACGACACAAAGTTTTATGCGAAATTCATCTTTAAAAAAATAAAAATAATTAATAAAAGCATAAGTTAGATGTAGTTTAGTCATAAACGAATTACTTTAGGATAAATTAGGAAATAGATATACGTTCGATTTGTTATTTGAAACGACACAACTCGATAAATGGAAAAAATAAGGATTTTTTTTAAATATGCGTCGCATGCCCTGTTTATGCGCTTGATGTGTCGTTTGTGTATAATGAAAAGCGGTCAAGTTTTAAATTTATAAAATCAAGGAAATACCAAACTAAACACACACTCACGGACAGTGGATCCGTTCGTTTGCAGTATAGCTATTAGGTAAGACCAGGTTCGTTCGCAGGGACTATGTTTAAGAACTAAGCGAGATCAAGTAATACTAAGATTGGTTGGGGGTTTTGTGACCGAGTTGTCACGTTTCTTTTGAAAGTTAGTTAGCATAAATAAATCAAGTTAGTAATTCTGATAAATTAATCGAAAAGAGTTTTTCTTTTAAACAGAAAGATTAAAAGTTATCTACCTCGACTCAGATCCATAACATGTTTCGGTTGCATAAATTAATACAGTAGTAATTTTGTCTACTAGTTTACCAAACTATTAACACATTGATTTCTATTTATATTATCTTGTACTTTATCATACCATGAATTAAGCAACGTTTACCAAACAATCAAGATCATATTATCATGCATCTAATACCATTAAAAGCACAATCATACAATCAACAAGAGAATAATAATTAATAAGAAATCAATACATTAAGATCACGTAAAAACACTAGCTGCAGTCACAATAATAAATACAACCGTCACATAATCATGTCACTTCATCTCAGTAGATGATTAAATATTTAGCTACTCATGTTCAAAGTAAGATCACAATCAATAATATATGAAAACATAATGTACCGAAAGTGAAATAGAATATCTGAACGATGATAATGTTGTTGATAATCGATGTCTGATCTTCCGTATGATATGGTGGTGTTACGAGGGTTTAGATCTGATGAAAATACCCTAGAAGCAGCCCCAAAGTCGTCTGGAATAAGTTCTATTCAAATTTTAGGGTTTAGGAGGGGTATTTATAGGTTTTCGGAAATTCCAGATCTGAACCGACTTCACCAGCGGCGCTGGTGAGCTTCAGGATCACTTCCAGCAGCGCTGGTGTGAAGGAGTGGCACTGGAGTGAAAGTAGCAGCGCTATAGGCTTCAGGTTCAACACAAAATTTGTAGATCCTTCTCTCGCCTTTTCATGGACAGTTTACTCGTCCGAAACGGAGTCTGTATGAAGAAGTTATGCCCAAAATACTAACACATGGTCATTTGCTTCATGTTGACGCGAGTTTCTTCGTCTTAAGTCTTGAATCTCGACCCGAATCTTCATCGAACCATCATTTATCTTCCATTAAGTCTTTCATCACCATTTCTTGACGCTTTCCTTCATACCACGAGCAACGAACCTGAAATCACATATACACGCCATTAAGTATCATAAGTTCACTCAAATGACTATAAAATGGCCAAAACTAGTGCGAGAAAAGTCTATATAATTACCGCTCATCAAATACCCCCAGTTCAATTGTGACCTCGTATCTCGTTTGCGACCTCGTGAGCTCTTTAAGTCCTCGCCAGTTCAATTACGAACTCGAGTTCTAATTGCGACCTCGTATTTCTTTACGACCTCGTTTATTTTTGAACAGTTCGTATTATTTTGCTAGCTCGTAGAAAATGACGTCTCAATTACCCGCAAACTATCAAGCTTTGCTGAATCAATTGATTCTGATGGATCATGAAACCGGAAAGGCCAATTCACCACCCAAGTTGATAAGCCTAGACAGATACTTCAATTGGAAGGGCAGATTTGAGTCATATTGCAAACTTATGGATGTCAGGATGTGGATTTGTATTGTCAATGGATATGTCACATCCAACTGTGGCAAATGACAAGGATACTAGTTCGAGTGGTGGGAAAGCATCTACTTATGAGCAGATGAATGTCGATCAAAAGAAGGACTACGAAGCTGAAAGTAAAGGCTTTAGGATCACTCTGAATGGCTCTCCAAAGGGAATTCTTGCATTTGTTTGAAAAGTATGAAAGTGCAAAGGACTTATGGGATGTACTCAAGGAGCATTGTGAAGGTGGTGAAGATCTCAAGAAGAGAAGAAAGGACTTGCTGAAGAAACAGTAGTATGTTTTCACAAGCTTCAAGGATGAATCTCTTGATGAGACTTTGATTCGTTACAATCATTTGCTAGTTGAGTTGGCGTATTTTGGGTACAAGCATGAACCAGAGGAAGTGATCGAGAAGTTGTTGGATTCTCTTACAGTTAAGTGGGAAGGGTTTGTTACTTCAATCAGCTATGGTTGTTCATAATGGGAATCAGAAAAGTAGTTCTCCAAGCTCAGGTTTATCAGGAATGCCGATGAGTATAAGATCTACTGAGGGACATTTGGGCATGCTAGCTTCGTTTGTGTCTGCTCATGAGAAGTTAATTGGAGGAAAACTGACTGATCCTGATCTGGTTAGGGAGGATTACAAGCAAGTTGATCCAGATGATCTGGAAGAAATGGATCTGAACTGGCAATTGGCAATGCTAACTTTGAGAGTTCAACGATTCACTGATAGAACTGGAAGGAAGGTTATAGACGGTAAGGTGGGGTTTGATAAGACAAAAGTGAAGTGTTTCAACTGTGATGGTTTTGGACATTTTGCACGTGAATGTCAGAGGCCAAGACGGGATAACAATTCAGCAACAGGCCGTCAGAACTTCAATCAGAGTGGTTCTATTGCAAGTCAGAATTCAGGTCGTCAATATGCTAGTACTGGTAACCGAAACTCAGGAGAAATGGACAACTCGAGAGCTTTGGTTGTTCAAAATGATGGTACTTATAATTGGGGTTCGACTAGTGCCGATGATCATAATCATACATTTATGGCAGAAATTCAAGACTTTGATGGAGGGATGAACGATCTTGTAGATAATTCATTCGACTATACATTGTATGCCAGCACAAATGATCATGATAGTTTTCATCAAAGGGTAGAAGAGGAACCTGAACCATCAGAACCAGTAAGAGCAGAAAATGAAGAAGTGGTCATCGAAGTTGAGACAAGTTTTATGGCACACCTCGAAGTTTTGGAGCAAAAGGAACCACTAAGGAAAACCACAGGGTTATGGTTTGTCGATAGTGGATGTTCAAGACATATGACAGGTGACAAGAGACTATTAACAGAGTTTACTCCTGTTAAAGGGTCTTATGTCAGCTTTGCTGGTCCCAAGGGCGGAAGTATTTCTGGTATTGGAAAAGTTGCCAATGGGAAAATTAAAATGGATAACGTAAACTTTGTTTAGCAGCTGGAACACAATCTGATGAGTGTATCTCAAATTTGTGATAAAGGGAAACCAGTTCATTTCACAGAAAGGGAAGCCCTAATCTTGAAACCAGGTTGTGTTATTCTAGAGGAATGGATTTTTCTTAAAACTCCAAGAAAGAAAGATATCTATGGTCTGGAATTAGGTGTCGTTGATTCAGTGGAGCCGGTGTGTTTGCTTACTAAAGCTTCAGAAGATGAGTCTCTGCTATGGCATAGAAGGATGGGTCATATCCATTTCAGAAAAAATGAATTATATTACGAGTAATGGATTAGTTCTCGGTGTTCCAAATAAGAGATTTATGGTGGAAGACAAATGTGTGTCGTGCTTAAAAGGAAAACAGACTAAAAAGCCACATAAGCCGAAGACTCAGAATTCTATTGCCGCTCCATTTCAGTTGCTTCACATGGATTTATTTGGACCACTGAATGTTCGAAGCATAGGGTTTATGTACTACTGTCTAGTAGTCACTGATGATTATTCTAGATTCTCGTGGGTATTTTTCTTGAAGACCAAGGAGGAGACTACTCAAATCCTAATTGAGTTCTTTGAAAGGATTGAAAATCAATACAACACAAGAGTGAAGAGAATCAGGAGTGATAACGGGACAGAGTTCAAGAATCAGATTATGGAAGTTTATTGTCTGAGCAAAGGAATTGAGCATCAATTCAGTGCACCCTATGAACCTCAACGGAATGGAGTAGCAGAAAGGAAGAACAGGACTTTGATAGAGACCGCCAGGACAATGCTTGGTGATTCAAACCTTCCTACTATGTTTTGGGGGGAGGCAATGAATACTGCTTGTCATGTGTTAAATAGGGTTTTGATTGTTAAAAGATTTAATAAAACACCTTATGAACTTTTAAACAATAGAAAACCAAATTTAACTGGCTTAGAACCTTTAGGAGTCCCATGTACGTTTTTAAAAGTCCGTGACCAACCCAAATTTGCCGAAAAGGCTGAGGAGGGAATTTTTCTTGGTTACATTCCGGGATCTCCAAATAGGCGGGTGTACAATATTAAGGCTGAAATAGTTGAAGTTGGTTACAATGTCGTAATTTCTAGCTATAATCCTCCTGTACACCAAGGGTCTGCTATCTTGTTTAATTATGATGATGTTTTAACTTCCTTTAATGCTCCTATTTCTTTTGGTGCAGGTAGTTCAGAGGTAGATGATGTTGTGCTACTCCGTAATGAAGATATTGG
>CM067168.1:123173303-123213303 GCA_034093135.1 Erigeron breviscapus | reverse complement strand
AACATTTTAAGATTCAGAAAATAAATATCAAGCAAGTAAGTAAAGTGCAGGAATCATTAAAACAGTAAAGCAGTAAAGGAATCAAAACATTCTTGAACACAGATTGTTATTTTCAAATGTAATCCTTTATTAAGAAATAATATATACAAAGAATTACAGGGTTGTTGCGGAATAAAGATAGCCTATAGATATCTAAACAACCCTATGAAGTGACAAACAACAATCAATAAGTTTCAGCTCAAGAGAATCAGCCTAAGCTGATCTCGTACAGACTAAGCTGTGTGTAAGAGCAGAGAAACTAGTGTGAAGAATGATTCTCAGGAAATGCCACACATATGCAATCCATGAATGAGGCTTTTATAGGCACAAGCGCTCATTCATTAGGTGTCCGTTGCAGCTACGTGTAATTCGTTCAGTGGTTGATGAAGGAATAATCAATCGTGCCTTTCATGGTACTTGTGGTCCCCCACGTACTGACGCATATTCTTCATCTACCAATAGGAGTATGGATACGCATATGTAAACAACCACCAACCTGGATCTTAGGATTCTTCCTAGTCACGTCATTTGTCCTTATCTTTAATCCAGGTTGTTATCTTCACTTGATTGTCAGACACAGACTGCTAATCCCAAGCTGTCTTCCACTAACATCTTGGTCTTCTATCTTCAATCCTCCTCTTCGACTTGGACTGAATGCTAATACAATTTGATGCAGCTTGAATAACACTTGCTTCCATAAGATCTTACAATTACAAGTATGAAGCATGATCTGGGTCAGAGACAGATCGTAAGCTGTGTCAGCTTAGTCTAACCCAGATCAGATTACAAGAACCAAAAGATTACTAAGTGTTTATAGGTCAGATTTGTCATCATTAAATTTACAATTAACATTGGGACTCAACAATCTCCCCCTATTTGATGATGACAAAACCCAACTACACTTCTAACTATCAGCTTACAAAGAATCAAATGAAAATATGACTAACAGCTTGTGACCCTTTGAATCTTTTGGGTTCTTTTCAATCTGATGTGAAATTTTAACCAAGAAGCTATTTTGTACAACTGCCTTTGTGTATATAGAGAATAAATCAAAGATATTACAATCTACATCACTATTCTCCAAGCATTTCAATTGCTTCTTGCTTAACCTCAAATGATGGAGCAACTCTCACATCAAGTTGCCTATCTAACCCTTCATCTATAAGGAACTGCTCATACCCATTACCTTCTTCACTAAAGTTTCTGCAGAATCTGTATAAGGTAAATAGGTGCATAGATGGTACCTGTTTTAGTTCAGCAGTCCTTTGAAACACCAAATTTCCTCTAGCATCTACAAAGTACATCCCATGCTCAGGTTCAGTTATGAACTTCCCACATCTTGCATCTTTGACACCAGTAGGTAGAGACAGATTAAGATTATCAAGAATCTTGTCAATTGCACCAGAAGATAATTGTGCTAGCAACTCTGTAGGAGACAAGTTTTGGAGAAAAACTGAATGGTCACCTCCAGGAGCATCAATCCTTTCATACCTTCTTCTTTTCTTCTTCAGTGGCTCAACTGACTCATCTTCATAATCCATATCATATGCAATTGGTCTTGGAAGGCCAGAGATATCAATCTTGTACTTTACAACAGCAGCTAACTTCTTCTCAATGGCTTCCAAGACTGTCTCTTTGTGAACTCCAGACATACCAGTAATGATATTATGTAGTTCCACCCACTCTGTATATCCTAGATCAAGCAGTTTGTCAAGATCATGGGTTTCCCAGTTGGTTTCATAACCTTTCCTTGTAAACCTTATGCTGGGAATGTTCTTTCCTTTTCGCCTTTTTAGTAGAACTTGGAGGATTGGTTCTGGATGCCTTCTATAATGGATATTTTCAGTGACTTGTCTTTTCTCCAAGGCATCAAACCAATTATGGGCTTTCACACTTTGCACCACATCTTTAACCTTCTGAGATGGTTTAGAATGAACCACCATCTTCTTCTTTTCTTCTTTGCCTCAACTGACTCATCTTCATAATCCATATCATATGCAATTGGTCTTGGAAGGCCAGAGATATCAATCTTGTACTTTACAACAGCAACTAACTTCTTCTCAATGGCTTCCAAGACTGTCTCTTTGTGAACTCCAGACATACCAGTAATGATATTATGTAGTTCCACCCACTCTGTATATCCTAGATCAAGCAGTTTGTCAAGATCATGGGTTTCCCAGTTGGTTTCATAACCTTTCCTTGTAAACCTTATGCTGGGAATGTTCTTTCCTTTTCGCCTTTTTAGTAGAACTTGGAGGATTGGTTCTGGATGCCTTCTATAATGGATATTTTCAGTGACTTGTCTTTTCTCCAAGGCATCAAACCAATTATGGGCTTTCACACTTTGCACCACATCTTTAACCTTCTGAGATGGTTTAGAATGAACCACCATCTTCTTCTTTTCTTCTTCAGTGGCTCAACTGACTCATCTTCATAATCCATATCATATGCAATTGGTCTTGGAAGGCCAGAGATATCAATCTTGTACTTTACAACAGCAACTAACTTCTTCTCAATGGCTTCCAAGACTGTCTCTTTGTGAACTCCAGACATACCAGTAATGATATTATGTAGTTCCACCCACTCTGTATATCCTAGATCAAGCAGTTTGTCAAGATCATGGGTTTCCCAGTTGGTTTCATAACCTTTCCTTGTAAACCTTATGCTGGGAATGTTCTTTCCTTTTCGCCTTTTTAGTAGAACTTGGAGGATTGGTTCTGGATGCCTTCTATAATGGATATTTTCAGTGACTTGTCTTTTCTCCAAGGCATCAAACCAATTATGGGCTTTCACACTTTGCACCACATCTTTAACCTTCTGAGATGGTTTAGAATGAACCACCATCTTCTTCTTTTCCTTTCCTTTGCCGATAACTTTCTTTTTGGAACCAATGGCTGCAAGATCTTCTTCATCTTCCTTATTTAATTGTTCTTGAACAGCCTTGGAAATTTCAGAATCAGACTTAGTTGCATCAATTCTTTCTCTTTCTAGTCTGTCCTCCTTGATCATTTTATATGCCATCTCAACTGTTACCCCAAGCTGTGGAGCAGTTTCAGTTGCAATCTCCCAATCCTTTTCTTTCTTAGTTAAGATCTTCACACCACTTGACCCAACTTCTGTTGTTCTTTTCTTAATCATAAACT
Source organism: Erigeron breviscapus (assembly GCA_034093135.1). Taxonomy (NCBI): domain Eukaryota; kingdom Viridiplantae; phylum Streptophyta; class Magnoliopsida; order Asterales; family Asteraceae; genus Erigeron; species Erigeron breviscapus. Next base: position 123,210,121 of record CM067168.1, on the reverse strand, counting down.
GGGACAGAGTGGCTGTGTCTTCACTAGAAGATTCATCAATTTGCATTTTGGGAGCTGGGTCAGCTTGAGTTGGCACAGCTTGCACAGGGTCAGCTTGGGAGAACTTCCTTTTCTTTTCAACATTCTTTTCTTTTTCAACTACAGCAGCCTTCCTTATATCTTTTTCAACACCAACATCCTTCCTTATATCTCCCATTTCATTGACAATCTCCCCCTTGGTTGTATCACTCTCCTTTTCAATTTCTACATTCAATTTTCCAACAGTTTCACCACCAGACTCAGATTCTGGTCTTTTTATCTCTTCCACATCTTCCTTCTCACCTTCCACTCTAGAACCATGCACAACCAATCTTCTATCATTTTGTGCCTCCTCAGCTCTGGCCTTTTCTTGTCTTACTTTCAATCTTTCAAAGTAATCTTCAATCTCCTTGTCAACCTGAGCTTTTTGTTTTTGTCTTTCTAGCTCCAATTCAGCTTCACTCATTGCACCCCTTTTTCTTTTAGTAGCATTCTTCTCCCCCTTTTTGTCATCATCAGCAGGGAAAGAGCTCACTGGAGTAGCAAAGAGGCCTTTGAGTTCTTGGTTGATCAAGTCAATCTTTATATTAGTCAGACAGCAGGCTCTTCTTAGCTCAACATAATCTTCATGTAGGAGTTTGATCTGTGATTTAACACCCTTAGAAGCTTCAATCAGATCATTCTTGAAGTCAGCTTGTGACTTATTTGAAGATTGAAGTTCTATGGTGACTTCCCTTTTGAATTTGGTTGCAGCATTTTCAATCTGACCCAGAGTACTCTTGTTTCTTTCATTTTCTTCATTGACTGCCTTAGTAAGACTATCAAGAGACTCTGTCAGCTTGCTCTGGTTCTGCTGCATCACATCAACTGCTTTCTTAACATTTTCTTCCAATGCAGTCTGATCATGACTCAGCTTGTCCACCTTCTTATCCGTCAAATCCTGATCCTTTTGGATCTTTTCCAAGCATTCGGTCAGCTTTGAGCTCTCAACCTTAGAGGTTGAAATGAACTCAGTGAGCTGACCCACCACATCTAAGAATGAGATAGTGGCAGCTTGGGAAGAACTTGCAGTTAGCTTAAAAGCCACTGACTCTGGAAAGAGCAGCCTGCAATCCTTAATTTCAGGGTCATTGGGCATATTTAGAAGGGGGTGGAGGTTTAAGGAGTCTTGGAACATTTGCTCATGAGAGTGAGTCTCATGAGTGGATCTGTCAGAATTGATGATGAGTTGGTCAGCCTGAGAAAGATTAATGTGTAATTCAGGCTGAGGGCCAGTGGGAATGTGTTGATCTTGATTTTGATCAACTCCTCCACTGACATCTTCCATCAGAGCATCCCTTGAGGATGGATGGGCAAACTCATCATCAAATGAAGAATCACTTCCGGAGATAGTGATCATGTTCTCATTGACATCGTGAGGACCATCAATGGTTCCCTTTGCTGCACAAGGGGCTGACATGACTGCCTTAAAGACAGCCAAGTAACTTGCAGAATCCCTCTGTCCAAGGACAGATGCAGACACAGACTCTGCAGGTGTAATGTTTTGTGTAGTTGATTTCCCTTCAACAGAGGTGTGTTGTTGCACCAAAGTATCATGAGGGATAATTGAGGCCTGTACCCCTCCTTGTGACATAGAAGGGGCATTGGCAGCCTGTGCAGACTCAGAGTGTAAGATAGAAGGAGTCTGATCAGCTTGGGGAGGAGAAGCAGTGTCACCTATGCATTCGATACTTCTCTCCTTAGGCTGACCATCCTCAGAAATGATGTGCATAGACTCTGACTCACTTTGGATCTGGGCTAGATCCTCTGTTACCCCTTTAATGATATCATCAACCTTTTGGGAGGCTGATGATGGTGAATTCGGTTTTGACACAGTATGACCTTGGGAGGAGGTCTTTCTTTCAATACCTTCACCCTGTTTGGAGGGTTGGGTAGCAATGGGTGTTCCCTTTAACTCGTCTACACTCTTTTGGGAGAGTGCAGATGGGCGTGGTGTTTTCGGCTTGTCAGCTTTGGTGACAGGGACAGCTTTGGAACGTTCCTTAGCTTCCACTGCACCTTGGGGGATCTCAAGAGATGATGTTGCAATATCAACCCCAGAAGCTGACACAGATTTCTTTGAAGATCTTTTCTTTTTGGCCTTGAGAGGTACTAAGTCCTCAACAAGGAGTCTTTTAGAGTTGGATTTTGAGCGAATGGACGAAGGTGTGGCTAGGGAGGCTGATGTTTTGGCCAACCCTTCACCCTCTTTTGTAGGAGTAGAATTGTGAATAGATTCAGAAGAGTTTGAGGGTTCAGAAGCATGTGTACCTGGGTCCCCCTGATTAGCAGATTGAGTGTCAGACCCAGATCGCGTCGAAGTAGGGACAACTTCCCTTAGTGCTTCTTGCTCCTCCTCTCTTTTCCTGCAAAAATCAAGGTAGATCTGCATTGCTCGGGTCAGACCCTGCACAGATACCTTTGGACTATTGAAGATGTTGTTATTGATAGATTTGCATTCAACAGTCTGACCAGTTGCCAGACTGAAATCATTGTCAAGAATGGCTTCAATGATAAGAGCAAGAATCCTACCATAAGGTATTGTAAGACTCTTCTTATGAACGCGATCAACAAGGTCCTTAAAGATTAAAGCAGCAAAATCTATTCTGGTCATGGTGACCATTGCATGAAAAATCTGCAATTCTAGGACATTAGGCTGATCAAAGCTGCCTGCCTTTACTTGTAAGGTTTTCAAAATTGTGCTCAATAAGTAGTTCCAAATACCAGTTAAATGTTTCATTTTAACAACTGAAGCTAATGGACCAGTATATCCAACTTCTTGTAAAACATTTTTGGCTTCAGTATGAGACACAACAACGTCATATTCATCATCAGGCATATATGATAGCTCAAAAGCAGACCTAAGCCTCTCGTAAGAAATATATACCTTTTTCTTACCGTTGAGGATTGAGCCATAGATTGAAGCATCTCCTTTCTTATTCTGTTTTACAACACAGCTCGCCCAAAATTCACATAAAAGATCTTGAAACACCCAGGCTGGCTTCTCAATCATCACCTTGCCGAAAGGATGATGCCATAAGAAAGCCACGATCTCATCGTATCCTTTTGCCCAAGAAGGAGGATAGATATTGGCATAAACCAGACTACCAATCTTGATTTTACCAGTATCAAGATCAGCAGGAACCACTACTACCTTATCTCCCACCACATAAGGAGACAGCTTGTTTGCGCTTATAGGAGCTGGGTATCGACTTTCAGGTTCAGAACTAGATTGAGAATCATTAGAATGGATAGAAACAGATGATGATGCCATTTTGAAAATAAATTTTAGAAGAAATTAATTTTAATAAAACAGTAATCAGATTAGAGAGTAAAATTGATTTTAAGAAAATATGAACAAGTGATTTGGGATTTAGGTTAAATTGATTTTAAGAAAATATGAACAAGTGATTTGGGATTTAGGTTAAATTGATGTTTTATACAAGACCCAAAATATCTTATTTGAAAAAGTTGGAGAGAGAAAGATTTTGATTGGAGGATCAACAAGTAGTGGTGGTACTTTTTCAGTAACCGGTAGGACCACTACACGTGTCACACTCCAATAGGATCAACAAATAAACTAAATAAAATAATGAAAGTAATAAAACGCACTGAGATATTTAATAACAAAAATAACCACGAAGCTGGGTCAGACTCAGCTTACCCTCTTTCACTCGAAATGCACCAAGTGCAAAAGGGTAGTCTGGGTCTGACACAGCTTACCCTCAAAATTTTAGAATAACTCTAAGGGGTCAGATTTGCTATTACTTAGCTCACTACATTCTACAAATTAAGCATACCTAGCTTACTTATGAGATAGTTGAACCTTGATACATCCAATGGCTTTGTGAACAAGTCAGCAAGCTGATTGTCTGTTGGAATGAAGTGGAGCTCAACATCTTCTTTCATCACATGATCCCTGATGAAATGATATCTTATATCAATGTGCTTGGTCCTTGAATGAAGCACAGGATTGTTTGAAATTGCTATGGCACTGGTACTGTCACAAAAGATTGGAGTTTTTGTTGCAGTGACACCATAGTCTTGAAGCTGATATTGCATCCAAAGAATTTGAGAGCAACAACTTCCTGCAGCAACATATTCAGCTTCTGCAGTGGAAATAGAAACTGAATGCTGCTTCTTGCTGGACCAGCTTACAAGTCTATTGCCAAGCAATTGACAAGCTCCTGAAGTACTTTTTATGTCAATCTTACAGCCTGCAAAGTCAGAATCTGAATATCCAATTAGATCAAATCCTGAGTCTTTGGGATACCAAAGACCCAGATTGGGACTACCTTTAAGGTATCTGAAGATTCTCTTCATAGCTTTAAGATGAGATTCCTTAGGACTAGCTTGATATCTTGCACAAAGGCATGTAGCAAACATAATATCTGGTCTACTAGCAGTTAAGTAAAGTAATGATCCTATCATACCCCTATAAGCTGTGATGTCAACAGACTTACCATTTTTATCTTCATCCAGCTTATCACCAGTTCCCATAGGAGTTTTCATAGGTGAACAATCAGTAAAACCAAATTTGTTTAAGAGATCTTTAACGTACTTTCCTTGGTTTATGAAAATTCCATTTTTAGTCTGTTTAACTTGTAAACCCAGAAAATAGTTTAGTTCTCCCATCATGCTCATTTCATACTTTTTAGACATTAATTCAGAAAACTTTTGCAAAGTCTTTCACTGCTAGACCCAAATATTATATCATCTACATATATTTGTACAAGCAGAATATCACCATTATATTTTCTCACAAACAAAGTCTTGTCAACATTACCTCTTTTGAAGTTATTAGCCAATAAGAATTTAGACAAAGTATCATACCATGCCCTTGGAGCTTGCTTCAACCCATAAAGAGCCTTGTCAAGCTTGAACACATGGTCAGGAAACTTTGAATTTTCAAAACCAGGAAGCTGTTCAACATAGACTTCTTCTTCCAATTTTCCATTAAGAAATGCACTCTTCACATCCATTTGATAGACCTTGAAACCCTTGTGAGCAGAGAAGGCCAAGAACATTCTGATTGCCTCTAATCTTGCCACTGGTGCAAAAGTCTCATCATAATCAATTCCATCCTCTTGTCTGTAACCAAGAGCTACCAATCTTGCTTTGTTTCTGGTCACAACTCCCCTTTCATCCATTTTGTTTCTGTAGACCCACTTGGTTCCAATCACAGTCTTGTGATGGGGTCTTGGAACAAGTTCCCAAACCTTGTTTCTTTCAAACTGTGTTAGCTCATCTTGCATTGCATTAACCCAATAGGGATCTTCCAGAGCTTCATCAACCTCAGTTGGTTCCATCTTGCTCACAAAATTGACAAACATGCAGAAGTTGCCTGTTGCCTTTCTTCTTATTTTCACACCAGAGAGTGGATCACCAATGATTTGGTTAATTGGATGACTCTTTGTCCATATAGTGACTGGGACAATGAACTGATTCAGATTTGATGGTTCAGCATGATCAGCTTGAGGAATAGGCTGATCAGCTTGGACAGGAATGGAGGAGTCTGAACCAGTTGGAGAGTCATTTAATGGATTCTGAACAACAACTTCAGTAGGAGTAGGATCAGCTTGTGCATCTTCAAAGATTGGAACTTCTTCTTCTTCTTCTTCTTCAATGAGTTGCTCCCCCTGAGTTTGAGCATTATTAGCTCCAATTGGAGGATTAGTTGGAGGCTCATTCTCAGGTACAGCCAGTTCTTCAAAATTGAAGTCTTCATCTTCAGGAGGAGAGCAGTCTGGCTTAGAGCAACCTTCATCAATGCTTACATTTACAGAGTTCTCAATAGTTTTAGTTCTCTTGTTGTACACTCTGTAGGCCTTCATCATTGTTGCATATCCAAGTAGGATACCTTCATCTGATTTCTCATCAAACTTTCCAAGATTGTCTTTCTGATTCAGAATATAGCAAGGACTTCCAAACATTCTTAGGAAACCAATTTCAGGTTTTCTCCCCCTAAGAAGTTCATATGCAGTCTTCTGGTGTCTTTTTACAATGAGGGATCTGTTCTGGGTAAAGCAAGCTGTGTGTACTGCTTCAGCCCAGAAATGAGACTTGACATTGTTTTGAGCCATCATGGATCTGGCAGCTTCAATAAGAGTTCTGTTTCTTCTTTCTGCAACACCATTCTGTTGAGGAGTTCTGGCAGCTGAGTAGACTTGTGAAATTCCCTTTTCACTACAGAATGAATTAAGAGTGATATTCTTGAATTCAGTGCCATTATCACTTCTTAATTGCCTAACAGGCCTTTTGTAGAGAATTTCAGCTTGCTTGATGAAATGAATAATGCTGTCAGCAGCTTCACTCTTGTGTCTTGGAAAGAAAACCCAGGTGTATCTTGAATACTCATCAACAATTACCAAAGAGTACCTCATTCCAGTGAATGATGGAGTACTGATTGGTCCAAATAAGTCCATATGAAGCAGATCCAAACAATTTTCAATGGTTGAGCATGTCTTAGACTTAAAAGTAGCTTTATGTTACTTGCCTTTCTCACAAGCACCACACAGCTTGTCCTTCTCATAGTTAATCACTGGAAGACCAGACACCAACTCTTTCTTACACAGCTTGTTGATGTCTTTGAAATTCATATGAGATAGCCTTTTATGCCACAACCAATTCAGCTCATCTTGAGACTTTGACATGAAACAGACTTCTCTTGTGACAGTTGGATTTCTCATGTCAAAAGAATACAAAGACTCATCCCTCTTTGCAATAAGAACCACATTGCCTTCCAAATCAAGAACAATTCCCTTATCAGACCTGAATCTCACTTCATAACCAGCATCACACAACTGACTCACACTAATCAGATTGTGCTTCAAACCATTTACATATGAGACTCTTCTGAAAGTAAGAGGACCATTCGAAAGAACACCAAAACCTTCAGTCTTTCCTTGAGAATCATCTCTAAAAGTAACATTAGGACCAGTGCGAATCCTAAAGCTACATAGCAGGGACTTACATCCGGTCATATGCTTGGAACATCCACTGTCCAAGTGCCAGGTATTATCGTCATGACCGCCCTGCAATTATGATAAGAGATTAGTTCCAAGGATGGGTTCACCAGAGCTGACCTTCTGGTCTGACTCAGATTTGGGAACTAAACACAGACTCTTATCACATTTTGAAACCCATTGTTGCTTGGTTTGTCTTTTACCAGATTCAAAGTTCTTTCTAGCAACATTCAAGGTTTCCTTCTTAACAAAACCTTTGCCTATTCCAGCTTTCTTACATTCAGCTCTCAATTTTCTTTGATCAACAATTTTTGGATCAGACACCTTCTCAAGAAAATTGGTTTTCATTGACACCTTATCAGTTTTGGACTCAACATATTTTAAAATCAACTTGTCAGAGTCAGACTTGGTGTTACTTGAAATAGACTTAGATTTTGCTTGTGACTCATTTCCTAGAGAACCAGACTTCTTACTCTTTAAAAGCTTAATTTTCTCTTTTGGAACACTGTGATCTCTATCCTTTCTTTTGTTTCTCTTTAAACTATTCTTGTTTGTTTTATTCTTTGAATCTGACACAGATTGGGTGATGGTCAGCTTGGACAGGTCAAGACTTTCCTCAGGTTTTAACTCAACAACCTGATCAGCTTCAGACACAGCTTCAGCAATGGTCTGACCCATAGTTTCAGGATCTTTAAACCCAATACTAGATTTCTGAACCAACTTAATTGGTTTAGAAATAGTCTCTTTGGTTTGGACTTTGGGTGGTGAAGGAGGCTGATAACAAGGCTCCATAGCACATACTTCAGCTATGGCTATGGCCCTATCATAATCACCATCAAAGATAGCTTGGATCTGATGAGGTATTTGTTCATTCACACATTTAGAAACTCTTTTAGAGCTTATACACCATGTTTCAGTAATCTGTTTTACCTTTAAAAACTTTTCTTCTGCAGTTTTAGTTTCTTTAATCAAAATGGAGTTTAATTGCTTTTGAGCTTTAACTTCAGATTCTAGTTTTTCAATGGTGTGACTCTTAGAGCTGTTATCAAGTTTCAAAAGATGTATTTCCTTTTTGAGTTCTTGATTAAAATGTTTTTGCAGTAAAACCTCATCACCAAGTTTGTTCAGTCTGGACAGCTTCTCATTATCAGACAGATTTGAAAAGAAAGTTACCTCAGGTGGAGCAGTCTGACTGGTGGATGCCTGGTGAGCTGACTCAGATTGTTGTTGTATTTTTACCAGATTCAAAGTTCTTTCTAGCAACATTCAAGGTTTCCTTCTTAACAAAACCTTTGCCTATTCCAGCTTTCTTACATTCAGCTCTCAATTTTCTTTGATCAACAATTTTTGGATCAGACACCTTCTCAAGAAAATTGGTTTTCATTGACACCTTATCAGTTTTGGACTCAACATATTTTAAAATCAACTTGTCAGAGTCAGACTTGGTGTTACTTGAAATAGACTTAGATTTTGCTTGTGACTCATTTCCTAGAGAACCAGACTTCTTACTCTTTAAAAGCTTAATTTTCTCTTTTGGAACACTGTGATCTCTATCCTTTCTTTTGTTTCTCTTTAAACTATTCTTGTTTGTTTTATTCTTTGAATCTGACACAGATTGGGTGATGGTCAGCTTGGACAGGTCAAGACTTTCCTCAGGTTTTAACTCAACAACCTGATCAGCTTCAGACACAGCTTCAGCAATGGTCTGACCCATAGTTTCAGGATCTTTAAACCCAATACTAGATTTCTGAACCAACTTAATTGGTTTAGAAATAGTCTCTTTGGTTTGGACTTTGGGTGGTGAAGGAGGCTGATAACAAGGCTCCATAGCACATACTTCAGCTATGGCTATGGCCCTATCATAATCACCATCAAAGATAGCTTGGATCTGATGAGGTATTTGTTCATTCACACATTTAGAAACTCTTTTAGAGCTTATACACCATGTTTCAGTAATCTGTTTTACCTTTAAAAACTTTTCTTCTGCAGTTTTAGTTTCTTTAATCAAAATGGAGTTTAATTGCTTTTGAGCTTTAACTTCAGATTCTAGTTTTTCAATGGTGTGACTCTTAGAGCTGTTATCAAGTTTCAAAAGATGTATTTCCTTTTTGAGTTCTTGATTAAAATGTTTTTGCAGCAAAACCTCATCACCAAGTTTGTTCAGTCTGGACAGCTTCTCATTATCAGACAGATTTGAAAAGAAAGTTACCTCAGGTGGAGCAGTCTGACTGGTGGATGCCTGGTGAGCTGACTCAGATTGTTGTTGTATTTTTACCAGATCTTCAGCAAATCTTTGAGTAGCTTCTTTAGCCATGAAACTCTTGGCATCTTTGTACAGCTCATCATCAGATGATGTGGCACTTTCAGCCCAGTCTTTGGCTACCAGACTCTTCTCATTTCTGTTCACCTTCTCAGTCAACTCAGCTACTTGTGCTTTCAAGGCTTTGTACTTTGTCTTGAGCTTAAAGTATTTTTCACCTCTTCCACCTTTGGCTGGCACAGCTTGAGCAGTTTCTTTGGATCTACAATCACCAGCCATATGTCCAGTCTTGCCACACTTGTAACAAGTAACCTTGGACATATCAAATGGCTTCTTGGTTTTATCAGCTTGGCCACCTCTTCCTTTTCCTTTAAACTTGTTAAAGGATCTCCTTCTGATCCTTTCAGCCAACATAGCTACTTCATTAGCTAGTTCATCACATTCAGATTCAGCACAAACAGAGTTAGGATTTGACATCACAGGAATATCATCATTAACATAAGGAATGATCTCATTACTAATTGAACTAGGGTGTTCAGTCATAGAAGCAACAAGTGCAGCATCAGGCTGACTATAAGAATCACCCATAGCAATTAGTTTTTCAGCCTCTAAACATTCTTGGTTATGAAGCAAACCAAAAAGTCCAGGGAGATCAAGATCATGATAAACAGAACTTAATTTAACAGATGAAATATAGTTGTTCCATTTGGGTGGTAATGAATCAAGAAATTTGCTCTTTAAAACCTCATTCTTCTTGTTAATTCCAACAGCAGCTAAATCATTTACCAAAGCATTAAAGCGGGTATGAGTGTCAGTCAAGGATTCATTTCTCAAAGAGAAAATTTGTTAGGACCAGTTTACTGGTAAACTGGCCAGTCTCCAGTTGCACCTGGAGACCCAGTGAAACTGTCCAGTGAACTGGAGACCCAGAAGATTTGTCCAGAAATATATTGAAGTCCAGTTGCACCGTACAGTCAACGCAACTGAAGACTTCCTCCAGTTGAGAACTGACCAGTTGAAGAATCATTCCAGTTGAAGTCGAAGACAACAAATGGAAGATAGAGAATGGCAATGGCAGCGAAGCCCAGTTGACATTCTAGTCAGTTACAAATTGGAGACCATCAGTGGAAAGCTCTTACAAAGCTTTACACTGATTACGAGGAATTGACTTTTGTGCTTTATGTCCTTTTACCGGATAATAAGATTTATCTTATTATTTAAATACAAAAGGTACATAAAGCTGGTTGAATAAAGTTGCTTTATACTGCAACTTTACACTGCATTTTAAGGAATTAAATGCTATTCCTTAAATGATTTCAACCACATTTGTACGGCTAAAGTTAACATCCCAATGTTAACTTTGCCTATAAATACAAGTCATTGCACAACAAGAATATTACTTCTTCGAATACACTTCGATAGATTTCACACTTTGCATACCTACAATATTCTTGGTGAACTTGTGCAATATTCTCTCAATCGCTAAAAGGAACATTTCACAACTTTAAGTGTTTCGATTGTTTAGAGAAATTCCGAGTGTAGATCAATTGTAGTTCATAGGTTGTTAGGATATTTACATTCTTGTATTATCTTGGTTCCGCAACAACCTTGTAATTTATTTAACATCAATAAATAAATTACACTTGAAAATTACATATTGTCTCACCAATTTATTTTACAAGTATTTTGTATTATTGCATTGTTCTTTACTTATTGTCTTTTAAATAAGTAATCTATCTAGAACTTGGTATATACACACTGCAACTGGTCGTCTCCAGTTTAGTGCATATATTGCAAAGTAACTCACCATCGACATAGAGGTGTCTTCAGTAGTACCATCTATTGAGTTGGGACTTACAAGTGGTACTGCCCCAAACCACGTCCATGTACATTATTCTAACACTCCTGTTCCCAAATTCGATGGAAACAGTGAGACTTTTGGTACTTGGAAGGCTAGAATGCTTTTGCATTTTGGTATATGTTGAAAATCCTTAAGGATGGACCATATATACCCATGTCTCTTGGGGTAAGTCCTCTTCTAAATCCAACTGGAAGAAGAGGTTCAAGAGAAAAGCTCGAAGACCATTGGTCTAATGAGGATCGTAGACTTGTTGATCTGGACACCAGACTCAAGAACATGATCCTTGGAGCTGTCCCTGAAGATCTAATTCCAACACTTGTGTTGTTCCCCAGTGCAAAGTCAATGTGGGATGAATTAGTTATTCTGTTTGAAGGAGGTGATGACACTATTGTCACCAGAAAAGTTGCCTTGAACAGGAAGTATGAATCCTTCTTTGCCTTGCCCAATGAAAGTCTAACTTGTACATACACCAGATTTTCTAGCCTCATTAATCAGCTGAGAGGCTTGGGTGTAGAGAAGGATAAGGATATTCTTCTTGAGAAGTTTTGTGATATTCTTCCTTCCAAATGGGAAAACATGGTTCTTGTCCTGAGACAAGGTAAAACCTTGCACAGCCATACTCTTGCATCGCTCTATGGAGCCTTCAGATTCACTGAAGATAACAATGCTGCAAGACTGGTGGCTGAGCAGGATGCCATGAACCATGCCAGAGTTCCAAGGTTGCTAGTGTACCTGAGCGACCTTGTGCTGCCTTAATGTCTGCAGAGAGTGTCTAGGCACACTCAATGAAGGAGATGTTAAACTGTTTCTTGAACTCTGGCCTGACCACTGAAATCAGTGATGGTTGTGATGAAACTGACGATGATGATCTGGTCGCCATGATTGCTAAAACCTTTAACAGGTTTAAGCATAAATCCAAAAGATTTAATGGCCCAAACAATGCTTCCAGCTCCAGCTCTCTGGAAAAAACCAATCTTACCTGCTATAAGTGTGGTAAGAAAGGTCACTTTATGAAGAAATGCAGATCTAGTCAGTTGAACAACCAAACTGGCCCCCCTGTCCCTAATTTCAATCGGCCTGATGATAGCTACAAAGCTAAATACAAGAAGCTTAAGGCCCAGATTGCCCTCCTGTCCATGGAAAAGGAAAAGGATCAGTGCTTAATGGCACAAACTGAGGGAAAATGGGAGTACTCTAATGACTCATCAGCTGATGAAGAAGAGGAAAGGGACATGTGTTTCATGGCCTTGGAAGATCAACAGCAGCAGCACGTGGCAAAAGAAGATATCATCACTGGAAGATGGGTTGACATCATTTTGAAAAAGGTATGTGACTATGATAATCAGGTTGACCCTGAACTGAAGCTGGACCTGGCTGAATCATTAAGTGGTGATTTAGCTTTTGTGGAAACTGTAAGAGCTGATAGTGAAAGATATCTTGACACTATCTTAATTGAACTGAACAATGTTAAACCACAACTGAATGATTTACAAAGTGTCCAGTTGGCTCTCAAGGAGTCAGTTTTAAAGATTGAGGCTTTGGAACTTGATAATCAAAAACTATTTTCTGATCTTGAAAAAGAACAAAAGATTATCAAGTCATGGGTAAAATCATCTGGTAAAAACTATGATGCATTTTCAAGAACTATCGATGCCCAGAAGAATGCATGGAAATCTGGAGATCTGGAGATGGCAGCTCTCATACCAGATCTTCATGCATTGCCTCCAGCTCTCAAGGTTGAAACACCTTATGATCAACCTGAAGCTGTTAAAACTGAACCCATTGAGACCACCCCCATTGAGGTTAAACCTGGAGCCAAACAGGCTAATGCTCCAGTTAAAAAGGCCACTGGTAACAAGCCTTTACCTCAAAAGTCTAAGGTGCCCAAGACCCGACAGACTAAAACTCTAACTGAACCAAGGTCCAAGGTTCAGTTGCCTGATGAAAATAATATTTTGATTAATCTGGAAAGTCAACTCCAACTTTTGTCTCGACAAGTTCAGAGTTGTACTGCCCGGATTAAAAATCTGGAAGGAGGTTCATTACCTCCAGCTTTCAAACAAAATATTAAACCACTCCCTTCAAAACCTAAACAAAAGAATGTTCCATCTGGAACAAAATCTGGTAAAAATAAGGGAAGTAAATATCAAGTACCAATCGTTTTTACTCCTGCACCTGGAGCTGGTGAAAAAGCTCCAGATGCAGCCTCTGGTTCAACACCACAACAATCTACTGTGACTTCTGTAGAGAAGTCCAGTGAACCCATCAAGAAAAGATGGGTTCACAAAAATAACTGATGATTTTTGTGGTTGTACAGGGCGATCGAAAGAAGAATATCTGGTATCTGGACAGCGCTGCTGGCCGGACTATGACCGGATGTAAGCCCCTGCTTGAAGAGTTCACTGTCCAAGATGGACCGACAGTGACGTTTGGTAATGATCAATCTGGAAAGACTGAAGGATATGGTGTGCTCAATAATGGACAAGTCGAATTCAAAAGAATTGCATTTGTGAATGGTTTGAAATACAACCTGATCAGTGTCAGCCAACTTTGTGATGATGGCTTCAGAGTTTTGTTCGATATTGCTCAAGGCACCATATTTAACAAGGATTGGAAAGTGGTGATGGTTGCACCAAGAAAAGGAAATGTGTACATCATGGATATGGAACCAGCTCCAAAAGAGCAATGTTTCTATACCAAGGCTGATGAGGACACCAACTGGCTATGGCATAAAAGATTATCCCATCTTAATTTCAAAAATATTAACAAGTTGTCTCGCAAACAACTGGTTGATGGGATACCTCAAATTTCTTTCAATAAAGAAAAGCCATGTCCAGGGTGTGAGATGGGCAAGCAGAAAAGAGCCAGTTTCAAAACTAGGCAAAATTTTAGCATCACTGAACCTCTTCACATGCTACATATGGATCTCTTTGGTCCAGTGAATGTTCAAACTAGAGCTGGAAAGAAGTACACTCTAGTTGTGGTTGATGAATTCACCAGATACTGCTGGGTGGTATTCCTCAGATCCAAAAGTGATGCACCTGCTGAAATCATCTCTCTCATCAAAAGAATTGAGCTCAAGTACACTCGAAAAGTTTTTCAGTTGCGAAGTGATAATGGTACTGAATTTCAAAATAAGGTACTTGAAACATTTTGCAATGGCACTGGCATCTCTCAAAACTTCTCATCAGCACACTCTCCAGAACAAAATGGAGTTGTGGAAAGAAAGAATCGCACACTGATAGAAGCGGCCAGAAGTATGCTATCTGAATCAGGTCTTCCCACCAGTTTTTGGGTTGAAGCAGTTGCAACTGCTTGTCACACCCAAAACCGGTCAGTCTACATCAAGAGACATAAGAAGACTGCCTATGAAGTACTCAGGAATCGTAAACCAAATATTGGATACTTTCATGTATTTGGTTGTCCAGTTTATATCTTAAACGATTCCAGTCAGCTTGGAAAGTTTGATGCAAAAGCCGATGAAGGGGTATTTTTAGGTTATTCAGATATTCGAAAGGCCTTTAGAGTTTATAATTATAGACTCCAAAAGGTTCATGAGACAATTCATGTCACATTTGACGAATCAACTGAAGCAATCAACAAGAGACCAAGCCTTGATATTACTCCAGTCGTTCCAATCAATTTTGGTGAAACTGACCAAGTTCATCGGTCAGTTGTTTCGCCAAAAGATGTTTCCAGTTACAACAAATTGGAACCAGTTAAGAAGAAGAACAACACCAGTGACACATCTTTTTATCCCTCCATCAATTTCAACTTACCACAAGAATTGGTGATTGGATCTGATGTACGTGCCACTACAATATCAGCACCAGTTCAAACTCCAACTTCTCCAGTTCTTCAAGAAATGCCTTTGATTGAAGAATTTCACGATGCAAATCATGACCTCATTGACTCTGATGAGGATGTAGAAGTAGTTTGGACCGATCCTCCTCCAGAAGCTACTGCAACTGAAGAAGATCGCCAGGTGACTTGCACTGATATTGTGTTACACCAGCCTAGTCATTACACTAGATGGACTCGAGCACATCCAATTGAACAGATTGTGGGAGATCCAAATAGTGGGGTTAAGACTAGAAGAGCCACCAGTGAGCAATGCTTAAACGTCACCTTCTTATCTTTAATTGAACCAAAGAAGATTGACGAGGCAATGGCAGACCCAAGCTGGGTGGAAGCTATGCAAGAAGAGCTCGTCCAGTTTGAAAAGAACAATGTTTGGGAGCTTGTTCCTTGTCCACCAGGGTTAAAGAAAGAACCCATTGGTACCAGATGGGTCTACCGAAACAAGATGGATGAAGATGGCCATGTTGTAAGAAACAAGGCCAGATTAGTTGCCCAGGGTTATTGTCAAGCAGAAGGCGTTGACTTTGATGAAACTTTTGCTCCAATTGCAAGACTTGAAGCCATCAGAATATTTCTGGCTTATGCAGCCCATCTGCAGTTCAAGGTCTTCCAGATGGATGTCAAAAGTGCGTTCCTAAATGGAACATTGGAAGAAGAAGTTTATGTTAAGCAGACTCCAGGTTTCATCGATGAGAAGCATCCTCATTTGGTGTATAGACTAAACAAAGCATTGTATGGTCTAAGACAAGCCCCAAGAGCCTGGTTGTAAGATAGATAGAAAATCAACAACTGGTGGATGTCATTTCCTTGGAGGAAAACTGGTAAGTTGGACCAGCAAGAAGCAGACTTCAGTCTCTATGTCCACTGCTGAGGCAGAGTACATTTTTGCGGCCAGTTGCTGTACCCAGATTCTCTGGATCAAGAACCAGTTACTAGATTATGGTCAAAAGTATACAAGGACCCCAATCTTTTGTGACAACACCAGTGCAATTGCTATATCTCACAACCCAGTGATGCACTCCAAAACAAAGCATATTGACATCAGGTATCATTTTATTCGTGATCATGTTATGAAAGGAGACATGGAATTACATTTCATCCCCACTGACAAACAGTTAGCTGATGTTTTTACTAAACCTCTCCATGAGAAAACCTTTAAATATCTCATCAACGAACTGGGAATGTTAAATCCTTAAAACTGGAGATTTCTTTGTTATTGAACACGTCAGTGACACTGATGAAGTTCTCCAGTTGAGGAGGTCCAGATAATCCTTGCTCACCAGGCTATCGAACGCCTTTGTGATACTATCCTGGCACTAATTGATTTCTGGATCATCATTTTAGGGGGAAAGACTCAAAAAATAATTTTCTGACTAAAATTCGTTTTTGTTTGAAAATGGCAACTGGAGAACTCTTCAGTTGGAAACTGGTACTGGACTGATCCTCCAGTGACCAGATTCAGTCTTGTCTTATTTTTATAACGTTAGAAATACTTGGTCAATATTTGTGACACGTGATGGTACTCGAGTGTTTTAAACCACTTGGTATCGTGATCTGACGTGTTTAAAGCCATTTTAGTACTTGACAACTGTTTGTATTGGGAAAACAAAAAGTGAGTGAGCGCGTGGGTAAGATAAGCCGTCGTAGCATTTAATGCTGACATGGTAGCATTTAATGATGACATGGTAAAATTATGATTTTATTTCAAAATTCAAACTTATTTTGTTGCTACATTAGCATTTAATGTTGACATGGTGCATTTAATTGACAAAAAGTGAGTGGGCGCGTGGGTAAGATAAGCCGTCGTAGCATTTAATGCTGACATGGTAGCATTTAATGTTGACATGGCAAATTATGATTTTATTTCAAAATTCAAACTTCTTTTGTTAAAATATCTACAAAGTTGTTTTGGTTAAATAAAATATAATTTTTGTATTTCATTGGGATCATGAATCCCTTATAAATACCCTTATTTACTCCGAACTCATTTACTTCCTTCTACATTCTTTCATTTACTTCCCAATCATCAAAATTGCTTCATTTCTCTCTCTGCTTCACAAATCAAGAACCCTAATTCCCAAATTTCAATTTCATTTTCCAATGGCACCTAGATCATCCCGTTCAAGAGATGTAAATCTCTTGACTGTTCCATATGCTCCTTCACCAGATGTCAAACCGGCATCTGGTGCTCCTAGTAATGCTTCGGTCATCAAACTCAATCCTAATAATCCGATGGCAAGCTTACAAGGATCTCAAGGGTCCAATACCCTTATTGGTAGAATCCAAAATTTTTTGAAGGATTCTCCAATAGGACCCTCATTCTCTCTAAACCCACGTAAGTTGTTTCACAACTACTTGTGTGAGTTTTGGTATACTGCCACTCTTTCTTCCGATTGTTCCTCCATCAGTTTCACATTAAAGGATGGAACAATCCAGTGTACCTTGTCCGCTGACGTATTGAGGGATGCCTTACACCTCAATTACTGGAGAGAGGGTGAATCTCCAGTCGTCTTACCCTCAAATGTTAATTTTCGCCAAGTCCTCCTTGAAATGGGACACAAGGAGTGCTTGGAGAATGGAGTTTTGAAGACGAAGGGTGCGATGACCATGAAGGGTCTTACACCTTCATGGAGGTATTTTTTCATCTACCTGGTGGAGAGTATGGGTGGGAGTTCTGGTAGTCTTGACCAGATCAACTCCTTACAAGCAGAAATGGCTTACTACTTGTGGAATGGATTGAGAGTAGACTTTGCAGACATCTTGTTTAGAAGCCTAGTACAAAAGCTGAAGGGTACAAGGGGTGTTTGTATCCCCTTCTCAAGGTTTCTCTCTCTCTGTTTTAAACAAATTCTGGGCAGAGAAGCATACTTAAGTACAGATTCACCGTACACTGCTCCAGATTTGTTGAGGAATTTAGACTCTCTGGTATCTGAAGCTGGAGAGGTCGAAATTCCAGAACGAATGCAACTGGCATTCGCTAAAACTGATGCACCTATTGAAGGTGAGTCAGAAAGACAATTGGGCGGGCCTCAAAATAAAGAGGGACCCTCCAGTTCGTCTAATGTTGTGGTTGAGGATAGAGCAACCATAACTGAAGCAACTCCAATCACATCTATCCCTGGTGAAGATACTTCGGTATCTGATCCTCCAATAGATGCACCCATCCAGGAAACTGGGGAAGGTCATCTGGAGACTGACCCTTCTGGTCAGCCCTCAGTTACATTCATGGATCTGGACATGAATGTTAATGACGAGGAAATCCTTATAGAGTCTTCGGATTCTGAAGGAACTGCTTCAGACTTTGAGATTTTTGATTCTGCTGTACCAAATCAAAACCCTTCATCTCCAGTCTCGCTTCCAGATGCATCAATTTCACTTTCACCATCCCAACAAAATGTGCCTACTGATATACCATTCCCAACTTATAACTATATGTCTGGAAACAGACGTATGGCTCCTTCACCAACTGGGCAATTCTCACTCCTTCGAGAAATGCCACCCCCACCGCCGCCGTTGTTCACACCTGAGCATTCTCAGCATGAACAACACATTGATTTTCCAGTCCTTTCTTCTACCACCACTCCTATTATTTCTTCAACTGCTGGTATGACAACTGGGGAGATTTCTCTTAGTTTGCCTCCTCCAGTTGCTCCAGTAGTAACTGCTGCTGGTCCAGTGACACCTTCTCCTTTGTCACTGGACAGTCAAGTTGTCTCTTTGCAAGCCGATCTCCAAAACCTTCTTACTAGGGTGGAGGAGATTCAAAAGACACTTGACAAAAACACCAAGTCTTTCTCCAGATACCACAAGGATCACTTGACAAACATTAAAGTGGTTGATCTGGGGATTAACAAGTTTTCATCTAATGAAGACTTGGTGTTCAACAAGTTAAATGAGTTTGTCACTGGCTGCAACAATCTAGCTGGCACTTTGAAAGAAGCCTTTGACCTTACTCAGTCCAAGGTTACAACCTCAATCTCCAATCTGCTTGGCAACACTGTAAGAACATCTGAAGTAGATTTGAGGGAGATTGAAAGGCAGGTAAAGGAATTGATTGAAAAACCTGGCCTAAATGTGACTGAACTTGGAGAGCAGTTGATGACTTCAGTTGGTCAGAAGATAGAGGATACGCTGGGTGCTAGAGAAGCACAATTGATTGAAAGGGTGATGTCTGAGATCACCAAGCTGGCCACTCCTCAGGTTGATCTGGCCCCACTCACCAGTGAGATCAACCAGTTAAGAGGCAGCATTGAAAATTTGAACACCCAGGTATCCCTTCATGCTCAGTCTTTGGATAAACTGACAACTGAAGTGGAAAGTTTGAAGAAGAAGGATAAGGAAGTGAAGGAAAAGGTTGTTTTTGGTTTGGATGAAGACTCCAAGATCTTAAATGAATTAAAAACTGGTCAAGAACAGGTTACTGCAAATGTTTTGACCCAGTCAAAGGAGAC
The DNA here is from genome assembly GCA_034093135.1 of Erigeron breviscapus. NCBI lineage: Eukaryota > Viridiplantae > Streptophyta > Magnoliopsida > Asterales > Asteraceae > Erigeron > Erigeron breviscapus. Next base: position 123,190,666 of record CM067168.1, on the reverse strand, counting down.
CAACCATTTGTGGAGGTCTTTCAGGATGATGTGTGGGATTTTCAAGGAGTGCAAGGACATGCAAACATGGCAGCCTCTTGACCGGTTGCCATCTCACCCTTCTGAATGGGAAGTTATTAGGGCAGGTCTAGATGATGTCAAGGGGGAAAGAAGTGCAGTCCTTCCACCAGTTGCACCTGGAAGAACTTCATCTGGAAGTCAAGTTGGAAGAGAAATGGTTGTAGCTACAGTACTGAAGCTGGTGAGCAAACTGGTGATATGGGTGATAGGGGGAATGTGTTGGATAAAGGAAAAGGTTTAGCTGTTGATGTATCTGCCCAGTCGGCCACTGATATTCCTATGTTAGAAACTGGCAATGCTGATGTACTTCCTCCAGTTTCTGATAGTGTAAGCAAACAACTGGCCAGACTTGGTAATCAAATTAAAGAAAGAAAGAAGATGAAACAAGCCAACCAAGTTGAAGCCAAAGCACATCTTGCACAGATCAAACTGCTTGATATGAGTGATGCCAATCTTTTGGGAATCACTAAGGAGGAGTATGCCAGAGTTAAGCATGATCCCAGGATAGTTGACCAGTTGAAAGAAATGCTTGATGTAGAACTGACAGACACTATCCTGATGATGAAGCTGAATTCGATGCCAGAAGCTTGAACATATCAGTGGAGAAGGCTAAGGAGAATAGGGCCAGTGGGATTCTAAAAAGAATTGCAAATGTTAAGAAGGTTGTGAAGAAGGTATTGAATCCACCAAGAAGGATTCCTCAACCAAGAAGACCACTGACAAGAGATGCTGACCTTAGCACATTTGTTGAACCAACTGGAGAGGTATCCAATGAAGACATCATGTCCGCTGTACTGGCTGCTGGTGCTGGGAGTATAAAAATAACAAATGAATCTGAAGCAAGAAGCTATTACTCCTAGATCATGTCAACCAGAAGACATAGTGGTACTATCAATGGTGTCAATGTAATAATCAAGCCAGGCACCAAAGTCTTTCAAGTTGAAGTTAGTTATACCAAAGGGCCACTGGTTAAAACTGACAATCCTGGTGCAATGCAGTATGGGTTCAGTGAATGGGTTGAAATGGTGAATGTGTTGGATGCAAAGGCACAAAAGAATAGATTTGAGAAAGCATGGGTGAACTTCTTAAGGGGCAAGATTCAACATAAAGAAAATCTTGAGCAAAAGTTGAATATTGATCCTGAAGACTCTCAGCCTATCTCTTCAGTGACCAAGAGAAGAAGAACTGGCGAAGGGCCATCTCATTAAGTTCTTTCTTCAGTTATCTACTTGTATTTTGTTTTACATTCTGTAACTTGTATAAATTTCATTTCCTTGTATAAATGAAGTTACCAGTCTGTAACCACAAGGTAGATAATAGATTAAAATCTAACAAACCTAAAAGAAAAACCTAAGGCATTTATTGATCTATAAAAATGCCTTGGAAACTTAGATAGATTTAAATCGAACAAGTCCTTCCAGTTCACACTTGTACAGATACAAGAACTAGAAAAAGACTTGGCAATATTTCTAGACAAATAGGGGGAATTTGTTAGGACCAGTTTACTGGTAAACTGGCCAGTCTCCAGTTGCACCTGGAGACCCAGTGAAACTGTCCAGTGAACTGGAGACCCAGAAGATTTGTCCAGAAATATATTGAAGTCCAGTTGCACCGTACAGTCAACGCAACTGAAGACTTCTTCCAGTTGAGAACTGACCAAGTTGAAGAATCATTCCAGTTGAAGTCGAAGACAATAAATGGAAGATAGAGAATGGCAATGGCAGCGAAGCCCAGTTGACATTCTAGTCAGTTACAAACTGGAGACCATCAGTGGAAAGCTCTTACAAAGCTTTACACTGATTACGAGAAATTGACTTTTGTGCTTTATGTCCTTTTACCCGGATAATAAGATTTATCTTATTATTTAAATACAAAAGGTACATAAAGCTGGTTGAATAAAGTTGCTTTATACTGCAACTTTACACTGCATTTTAAGGAATTAAATGTTATTCCTTAAATGCTCTCAACCACATTTGTACGGCTAAAGTTAACATCCCAATGTTAACTTTGCCTATAAATACAAGTCATTGCACAACAAGAATATTACTTCTTCGAATACACTTCGATAGATTTCACACTTTGCATACCTACAATATTCTTGGTGAACTTGTGCAATATTCTCTCAATCGCTAAAAGGAACATTTCACAACTTTAAGTGTTTCGATTGTTTAGAGAAATTCCGAGTGTAGATCAATTGTAGTTCATAGGTTGTTAGGATATTTACATTCTTGTATTATCTTGATTCCGCAACAACCTTGTAATTTATTTAACATCAATAAATAAATTACACATTGAAAATTACATATTGTCTCACCAATTTATTTTACAAGTATTTTGTATTATTGCATTGTTCTTTACTTATTGTCTTTTAAATAAGTAATCTATCTAGAACTTGGTATATACACACTGCAACTGGTCGTCTCCAGTTCAGTGCATATATTGCAAAGTAACTCCACCATCGACATAGAGGTGTCTTCAGTAGTACCATCTATTGAGTTGGGACTTACAAAAATCTCTCATACCTCCTGGTCAATGTGGTAATTGTGGATTCCATGGAGGTAGAGCAACCCTCAAACATAACAGTCAATGTACCCCACATTTTCTTTGCTGTTGAACACATTTTAATTTAATGGTAAAGGTCTTTGGGCACAGCTTGGACAATGAAATTTCTAGCCTTCACATCCAAGTTTGCCAACCTCCTATCCTCATCCCCCCAATCTGCCTTGTCCTTAACAATAGATTTGACTGTGGCAGGAATGGTTGGTTGACCTTCCCTGGCCACAGCTTCTGCCACAATGGTTTGTGTAGGAACATAAGGACCATCCGCAAGGATGTCAGGCATATTGTTATCGATGGATTCAAGGAACAAAGACATTATACCTTTCCACCCGCTGAAATCATTTTGTCAAACATGGGTGGTCGGGTTGAAGAACCATTATCAATATAAGATGACATTACGCTTTACTATAAATGAAAATATGTAAGGATCAAGTCAAGTTAATTCTCAACCACCGCTCTGATACCAATTGATACGTCCTACGGTGTATCAATATACCAAAGTATATTGAACACAGAACAGTTGTAGAGGGGGGTGAATACAACTTTCCACAATCTTTACAAACTTTTTAACTCAAAACGTTTTAAGATTCAGATAATAAATATCAAGCAAGTAAGTAAAGTGCATGAATCATTAAAACAGTAAAGCAGTAAAGGAATCAAAACATTCTTGAACACAGATTGTTATTTTCAAATGTAATCCTTTATTAAGAAATAATCTATACAAAGAATTACAGGGTTGTTGCGGAATAAAGATAGCCTATAGATATCTAAACAACCCTATGAAGTGACAAACAACAATCAATCAGTTTCAGCTCAAGAGAATCAACCCAAGCTGATCTCGTACAGACTAAGCTGTGTGTAAGAGCAGAGAAACTAGTGTGAAGAATGATTCTCAGGAAATGCCACACATATGCAATCCATGAATGAGGCTTTTATAGGCACAAGCGCTCATTCATTAGGTGTCCGTTGCAGCTACGTGTAATTCGTCCAGTGGTTGATGAAGGAATAATCAATCGTGCCTTTCATGGTACTTGTGGTCCCCCCACGTACTGACGCACATTCTTCATCTACCAATAGGAGTATGGACACGCATATGTAAACAACCACCAACCTAGATCCTAGGATTCTTCCTAGTCACGTCATTTGTCCTTATCTTCAATCCTATCTTCGACTTGGACTGAATGCTAATACAATTTGATGTAGCATGTGAGTCACTACTTAGACATACTCTCACACTACAGTCATGCTCACTAGCTAAACACTAAAGCAGTTATACGATATTATCATCTTTAATAGTTGAGACAGCGGTGACAGGTTGGTGGTTCCCCACTCGCAGAGCGACATAACTCAACTAAAGGTTAGAGTTTATACCTTACATCTAGACAGCGGTGACAGGTCGGTGGTTCCCCACGCGCAAAGCAACATAACTTGATGCGTATAGATTTTACTCGTTATTAGTTCTTTGAACTCTTTTTATTTAATCTACTGATTTCCTTTCTTAAGATTACTACATTATTCATACAATAGACATTATCAGAGACCCCAGATGACTCATACACTTACTCCACATGCAACTAGTTTACAATCAATAATGTAAGAATTAAGGGGAACCATACGTCTAAACTAGTTCCTACACAAGCACGTATATAATTAAGTCCAATTAATACACCTATACTAATAACTAGATAGCTCTAATTGCTAGGCATATTAAAGTCCGGTTAAATGTGCTATGGCAAACATAATCGCATACAGTTTCAGGCTAAGCTCTAATCCATTTGGAAAAATGAACAGCACAAATCTATAGTTAAACTAACAGTCCTAACTAACCGTTCATCTACCAAAGCTAATATTGCTTAGTTATCGTCATCTTTTGTCTACTTGCAAAGCTTATTTTCTCAAAATGTTTTCAGACACAAGAAAAATTTTAAATTTTGCATGAATTAAGTAGTAGAAAACTTATGAAAATTCAAACAATTAAACCACGGGTTTTTCCTATTCCATCCCCCCACACTTAAATTGTACAACGTCCTCATTGTACTAAACATGACATAACAGAAAGGGTAATAGGAAAAACACGATAAGATAAAGGATTAACGAAACTTCCCGGGCTTAAATTGAATGAATGTTGTTGAATATGGCATATGTGGAGCGACTTTGAATTATGTTGAACTTCAAAGTCTTGAGTCGGCTCCTGTGGATGGAGATCCATTGATGCTTCTCCATCTTCTTTTCTTTTTGGTATTTTCTGATTTTTTGATTTTTTTGGATTTTTGGGTTTTTCTGATTTTATTTTTTTTTGATTTTTCGCGATCTGGTGTGCAGACTGGAGTTGGGAGCGGCGCTGGCACAGTGGGAGCGGCGCTGGACTGATGGGAGCAGCGCTGGCTATGGGAGCGGCGCTGGAAGATGGGAGCGGCGCTGGGAAGCCCAGGTGCTTTCCCAGCGGCGCTGGAGGTCTTCTAGCGGCGCTTTGAGGTCCTGTATTTGCTTCGACGTCTGATTTTCCTTCACGGTTTGCTTCCGGCATTCCCCCACACTTAGCTTTTGACCAAGTGCATGGTTTTCTTCAAAATACAAAGCTAAATACTCCTACACACTTCAATCAAAATATAAAAATGGAAAATAACAAGCTAAAACATAAAAATAAAAAAAATTAACCAAAATAACACAGATTAAAAAAATAAAAAATAAAGCAAAAAAATAAAAATAAAAATAAAAATAAAGAATAAAAATAACAGAATAAAATAAATAACTAACAATTAATTTAATTTATAAAAATAAAAATAAAAATAAAAATAAAAATAAAAATAAAAATAAAAATAAAAATAAAAATAAAAATAAAAATAAAAATAAAAATAAAAATAAAAATAAAAATAAAAATAAAAATAAAAATAAAAATAAAAATAAAAATAAAAATAAAAATAAAAATAAAAATAAAAATAAAAATAAAAATAAAAATAAAAATAAAAATAAAAATAAAAATAAAAATAAAAATAAAAATAAAAATAAAAATAAAAATAAAAATAAAAATAAAAATAAAAATAAAAATAAAAATAAAAATAAAAATAAAAATAAAAATAAAAATAAAAATAAAAATAAAAATAAAAATAAAAATAAAAATAAAAATAAAAATAAAAATAAAAATAAAAATAAAAATAAAAATAAAAATAAAAATAAAAATAAAAATAAAAATAAAAATAAAAATAAAAATAAAAATAAAAATAAAAATAAAAATAAAAATAAAAATAAAAATAAAAATAAAAATAAAAATAAAAATAAAAATAAAAATAAAAATAAAAATAAAAATAAAAATAAAAATAAAAATAAAAATAAAAATAAAAATAAAAATAAAAATAAAAATAAAAATAAAAATAAAAATAAAAATAAAAATAAAAATAAAAATAAAAATAAAAATAAAAATAAAAATAAAAATAAAAATAAAAATAAAAATAAAAATAAAAATAAAAATAAAAATAAAAATAAAAATAAAAATAAAAATAAAAATAAAAATAAAAATAAAAATAAAAATAAAAATAAAAATAAAAATAAAAAAAAAACAAAAATAGCAAAATACAAAAAAAAATAAAAATAAAAATAGAAAATAAAAATACAAAAACATAAAAAAAATTAAAAATACAAAATAAAATAAAAATAAAAATAAAAATAAAAATAAAAATAAAAATAAAAATAAAATACGGCTTGGGTTGCCTCCCAAGAAGCGCTAAGTTTAACGAGTCTTCAGCTGGACTCGGCCTAGGAACTAGGTTGAGGAGGAATACGGGGTAGGCCGGGGGCCGGTTCCCGTTGGAAATCGAATGTAAAGGTCGGATGTATCTTTTAAGTGCGATTCGATTCTCCTTTTCTTAATTTCCCATGCAAAACTCCTAGCTTTGCATCTAGTCCCGAAGGGGTTTGTCTTACTGATATCCTCCTTGGTCAAAACTACTTGGTTGAATCCCATGGTTAAAGTTATCTTCTTTGCTTTCACATTAACCGATGAACCTACCGAAAGCAAGAATGGTTGACCTAAAATCACGTGATCTCTAGTAATCGAATCTTCTTCAACTATAAAGAAATCAGTGGGGATGTCCAATCCCTCTATCCTAATGACCAAGTTTCTTATGAAGCCTTTAGTTAGAACCTTGGCTCCTCCTACTAACCTAATTTCTAAATCTTCCCATTTTACTGCATTTCTATGTTTCCTTAAATTATTCGTGTAAATCCCTATGAGCAAGATATTAGACGTGGCTCTGAGGTCTATGTAGATATCCTCAAAACAATTAGAGCTAATGTAGCAAGGAATCTGAAATATGCTAGGGTCACCATAAAACTTACCATTTGGTTCTCTAGCTATTATCTCATTTATCTTATCTCTTTCTATGGGGGGGGGGGGGGGGGGGGGGGGGGGGGGGGGGGGGGGGGGGGGGGGGGGGGGGGGGGGGGGGGGGGGGGGGGGGGGGGGGGGGGGGGGGGGGGGGGGGGGGGGGGGGGGGGGGGGGGGGGGGGGGGGGGGGGGGGGGGGGGGGGGGGGGGGGGGGGGGGGGGGGGGGGGGGGGGGGGGGGGGGGGGGGGGGGGGGGGGGGGGGGGGGGGGGGGGGGGGGGGGGGGGGGGGGGGGGGGGGGGGGGGGGGGGGGGGGGGGGGGGGGGGGGGGGGGGGGGGGGGGGGGGGGGGGGGGGGGGGGGGGGGGGGGGGGGGGGGGGGGGGGGGGGGGGGGGGGGGGGGGGGGGGGGGGGGGGGGGGGGGGGGGGGGGGGGGGGGGGGGGGGGGGGGGGGGGGGGGGGGGGGGGGGGGGGGGGGGGGGGGGGGGGGGGGGGGGGGGGGGGGGGGGGGGGGGGGGGGGGGGGGGGGGGGGGGGGGGGGGGGGGGGGGGGGGGGGGGGGGGGGGGGGGGGGGGGGGGGGGGGGGGGGGGGGGGGGGGGGGGGGGGGGGGGGGGGGGGGGGGGGGGGGGGGGGGGGGGGGGGGGGGGGGGGGGGGGGGGGGGGGGGGGGGGGGGGGGGGGGGGGGGGGGGGGGGGGGGGGGGGGGGGGGGGGGGGGGGGGGGGGGGGGGGGGGGGGGGGGGGGGGGGGGGGGGGGGGGGGGGGGGGGGGGGGGGGGGGGGGGGGGGGGGGGGGGGGGGGGGGGGGGGGGGGGGGGGGGGGGGGGGGGGGGGGGGGGGGGGGGGGGGGGGGGGGGGGGGGGGGGGGGGGGGGGGGGGGGGGGGGGGGGGGGGGGGGGGGGGGGGGGGGGGGGGGGGGGGGGGGGGGGGGGGGGGGGGGGGGGGGCCAGGAGCGGCGCTGGAGGTATCTGAGCGGCGCTGGTTGCTTCCAACGGCGCTAGTGGTACCTGGACAGATTTCAGTTTTGCGTTTTCTTCTCCGTTTGGCTCCCGTATGACCTGTACCTGATTGGAAACTTCACAAAAATTAGTAGAAAGCTTAGTAGAGTCATTACCTTCGGTGAACACGGCGTTCACATTCTCATTGCGTCCGAGTGGTGGTTGGTACTTTTGACTCGTGCTCGGGCCTCCTTGAGGGTTCGGCTTTGGATTAGCTTGTGCATTGCTTGCAAGAAGACCATTTTCTTTCTTAGCACCCTGCTCCATCCATTTCTCTAGCTTCCTTTCCAAACCCTTGATGGCGGATTGTTGATCTCTCACCACGACATCCACTTTGTGGTCAAGGTTAGCAATCTTCTCATTCAAGAACCTTGTATACTAGTCCAAGGAGTCGTGTCTCTGGTCGTTCATCTCAATGTACCTCTCCATCATGTTGAAGAGCTTGACAATCGGATCCTCCTTGACTTCATTCTCCACCCTTGGTTGCTTGGGTTGACCATTATTCCTTTGCCACCTATTTTGAAAAGAACCAAAGTTATTTCTAGCATAACTAGAATTAAAGTTAGAATTACCGGGGTTTCTTTGGAATAGTCCTCATTGATAGCCTCCTCGGTATTGGTTCTGGATAAAATTAACTTGCTCGGTAGCCTCCTCTTCACAATCCTCGGTATAGTGCATTCCTCCGCAATTGTTGCACCCGTGTGCAATCACCTTGAGGTCTTTGTCCATAATGTCCAACCTATCTTCAAAAGTAGAAAAACGGTTAGATAAAGCTTTAAGTTCATGAATTACCTCATTGTCGGAGCTGCTCTCAATGCTAGCCACGGTCCTTCTCGTCCTCCTATCTCGATCCTTGTCATCCATATCTCGAGCTAAGCTAGCTTGCACCATATCCTCCATCATTTTGTACGCGTCATTGGTAGACTTGTACAAAAAGTTACCACCACCGGCTAGGTCTAAATCCTTTTGGGAACTCTTGGTTAAACCATAGAAGAAAATCTCCATGATCTCGTCCTTGTCTAGTCCATTCCCGTGATAGTTTCTGATCATTTCCCTAAGCCTTTTCCATGCATCAACTAGTGATTCACCCTCGTATTGCTTGAAAGCCTTGATGTCTCGAAGCATTTTCCTTGCTAAACTTGGGGGAAAGAATCGTGAGACGAACTGTTCGCGAAGTTGATTCCATGTAGTGATGGTACCTTCATCGATCTCATCAAACCAAGCACGTGCCTCTCCCGTGAGAGACGACGGAAATAAGCTAAGCTTCACACATCATCGGTGACGTCTCCTCCATATTTGAACATTTTGCACAAACTAGTGAACCTGCTTACGTGCTTATGGGGGTCGGATTTGGCTCGGTCGTCATATTGGTTGTCTTGGATTAACTTAAGGTGGTGGCCTTTGACTGAAAACGAATCTCCTAAGTTTGGTGGGACTATAGCCGATCCCGATGTAGGTGCTACGGCTCTCTTCCTCTTCATCATCGGTCGGTCAAAGGCGTCCATTTCGGATTTAGGTGAATTTGGTTGTGTTGGTGGTTTTGGTGGGTTTGATGAGGCTCCTTCTAACTGGTGTATCCTAATTTTTGGTGGTGATGGTGCCCTAGTGTTCTTGTCTTTCGATTTGTCCTCCAGCTTGATTACCTAAGTAAAACTGAAAAACTCAAAGAAAAAACGTAAAACGCACCAATATAAAAACGAAATGAAAAACTAAACTATACTACTTAAAATGAAAATACTACTAAATTAACTAACCCTAAAATGACCTAAACCTAAAAGCTGAAAAGTAACTTTCTCGTGCCGAAACACAAGAAAGGATCGAACTACACTACTAAACTAAGAATGTGTCGCGTCCCCGGCAGCGGCGCCAAAACACTTGATGGTTTGTTTTTGTTTGTATTTAAAATTTATAAAAGTTGTACAAGTAATTACCTCAAACTAAACACACACTAACGGGCAGAGAACCCGGTCAAGTGTAGTATAGTAAGTGATAAGTTACAGGATCGTTCGCAGGGACGCGTTGCTTTACCTAATCTAGTAATATGTGTAATTCTAGCGGTTGGGGGTTGTCACGATTTCCTATTAAACTAATTAAAATAACTGAAAAGTAAATAGAAGCCGCAACCGCTTATTCAGCGAGAGGCTTAGTCTTAAAATAGTTTGAAAAAGCAAATAACAGTAATTAAATTAAAATACTTGTTTGGCATCTCAGATCTCATGGTATGACCAGATATCATTCTACCTACTTGCTAGACTGTTGGAAACTTAATCACGGCTCAGATTCTCATTAGATTCACTTTGCCTAAGTAACTAGTGTTGTCCCTAGACTCACACTACCCTTTAAATAAATTCTCATTAGATTCATTGTTTAAGCATTAATGACCTAAAGTTTGTGTTACTAGTTCATCTTTAAGTTACCCGGCTCTTAAGCCATGACCAGATAATAATTATCTCCGGTGACCACAATGCATGTTTCCATGTCACTGGATCGCGTCTGACATTGTTAAGCATCATGTTCTATTTGTCCTAATTACTATGGTTCTGGATCCCTCGGTTATAAGTGAATCACCTTTTACATCTTGTTAAAGAATGACTAGTGTTTTCCATCCTTATGTATTAATCCTAGTGTATGATTATAGACCAATCATCAGAATTAAACTAATACATGCAGATATAGAACCGATATTAATATGAAAAACTAGTAAAACATGGATCTACGACAAACAGTAAAACACACTCCAACAGATCTAACAAATAAAGTAAAATAGATAAACGTCTACATGATCACATCGATCCAAACAAGTATTCAGCCTACTAGCCTACCATTATTAAAGGAATAACAAAGTCTGAAAAGATGAAAGACATTGTTTACCAACTGAAAGTAAAATAAAAGAGTAGATCTAGGTTGAGGATGAAGATCGGAAGGTGTTAGAAGCTCCAAAACCTCCTTGGAATATGCGGCTAGGGGTGCTGAATTGGCTCTCTCTTAGGGTTTTGAGGGCTGCTTCGGCTTAAATAGGTGTTAAAGTCGGTCTGCTAAACTGGGCTTCCCAGCGGCGCTGGATGGGCTCCAGCGGCGCTGGGCTTGGGCCAACGGCGCTGGCAGCTCCTGCTGCTTCTCGTTTCGCTTCGTTCGGATCCCGAATCACCTCCTTGTGTCTTGTAACTTCATAGGCCTTTATCTTGAGTCACTTAATGCCATTTACCCTCACTCGCATCTTCTGTGAACCTGCGTAAACATAGAATCCATTAAGTATCGATAGTTCCGGAATATTGACTCATTTAGACATTGAAATGAAGCCTTTCGATAGGGGTTTTTATCATAAAATGAACGCTCATCAAGGAACGATATATTATCACGTTTTGACTCATTCTCCAGTTATTTATTTAGATTATTTAAATGACTTTTGGAGAAATGCTAATATTGTTCGTGCCGGAAACGAACATATTTTTCATACCACTGTTGCTGGGCAGCTGATACAGTTCACAGCTGCAGATCTCATTGTATTCTTCATTTAGGCACAATTGAACAGGAAGGTGGTGCTACTGGTCTCACCAAGTTCCGTCATGACTTGATTCAAGGTGCTTTCAGGAGAATGGGGTTTGCTGCTGACCTGACAAGTAAAACTCTGTTCAAGAAGGGTTTTTATGGCAGGTGGAGGTATCTAGCTCATGTGTTGCTAGTTGGTTTAAGCAACAAGAAGTCTGGTTATGATACGTTGAACCAGGAATCCCAAGCACAGATGGTGGGCTTAGTTTTTAACAAGCCATACAGTTTCTCTAAATTTTTCTTTGATGAGATGAGGAAACAGATCAGAGCTGCGGGTACTAAGAGATTTTTGATGTATCCTAGGATTGTGATGATGATCATCAATGCTCATCTCCCAAATTAGCCTGCTGTGGGAGAAGTGGAGCAAGTGAGCTCGATCATCAGACGTGGCTATGATGAGTTTCGTCATAGGTATCCGAATGATCCAAATGCTCAAGATGTAGCATTATTTGGTGCGATTGTGAATGCCAACTACTTGGCACTATCTGACGAGGTGATATCAACTTATGAAGGACCTCAGCCTGAAGATGGTGAAGCTGTTGAGGATGTTGTGATTCCAGAGCAGTTGCATGAGGTTGTAGTTGAGGCAGGAGCACCGAATGAGCCTGAAAATATTGTACAGGTTGCAGATGATGTAATTGAAAAACCTGGTGCCAATCCTGAACTTGTTGATGATATTTTGGAGGAAATGGTCGATCCAGATGGTGATATTGCACAAGTGCAACATTACAATCCCAATGCTGAGGACCCAGAGAATGCAGACCTGGATAGAGATATTGATGATTATGTAGCTGGAGTTGCAGTTGGTTCTAAAGCAGCTAGAGCTAGTAGGTCTGGAGCTGGATAAGCTAGTGGGTCAGGAGCGGGTCAAGCTAGTGGATCAGGTGTGGATGCAGGAGATAGAGGAAAGGCTGTTATTGACATTGAACAAGATAGAGAGTCTTCAGTACATTCTGATGATGATTCCAGCATTGATGGTGATAATGATCTGTATAGATCACATGCATTCGTCAGAGTTGGATCCAGAATGGTTCCTAGATCTACTGTTGTCACTCAAGGAAGAAGAAGAGTGAGAGAGACTGATGCTGAATGGGTGCCAGAACAGCATATACCTAAGAGAACGAGACTTGTCAGGGCATAAGAGACTTCTGCTGTTGTTGGTGTATCATCAAGTGTGCCAGATGCTAATGTTCCTGAGACTACACAACCATGACCACAGACAAGTGAAGAGGCTAGTTTGAGCCTTGCTGATCTGCAGAGACAGATGTCTGAGCAGAGAGAACAGCATGAAAAGGCTATGAATGAGATGAGAGGTCTGATCACTCGTTTGGCTGAAGATTTTAGGGTTGTGAGTGACAAGAACAAATTTCTTGAAGACAAGTTGGGCAAGGCTGAGGTAGTTGTGTCCAAGATGTACAATAAGTATTTGGAACTTTATGAGAAAGTTGTCAAGATGGCAGATGCACTGAAGAATGGAATCAAGATCCCTGAAGAAAAGATGCATGAGCTATTTGATAACTATGTGAAGTGGAGAGCTGATAGAGATAGCTCAGGCTGCAAGGGTGATGAGCTAGCTAAGGCAAGGCATGATGATGATCATAATGAAGATCCAGATGCTGCCAGAGCTACACAAGAGCTAGGAGGAAGTTCTGTTTTGGTAACAGAGACTCAAGGGGAGTCTAGCCAGGCTGGTGTTGCTGGCAAGGCAACTTCTGAAGCTCCACAGACTCAAGAACAAACAATCACAGAGTTGAATGTGGTAGTTGAGTCTGAGATTGATGCACCACAAACCAAACCCCTTACAGAAGATGTTGACATTGATCGATTAGAAAAGGGTAAGGGTTTGGCAGAGCAGTCTGTTGCTGTTGCTCCTGAAGCTGAAAATGCTGATGCTCAGGATAGTGAGTCTACCGAAACCGACTCTACTACAGGTACTTCTACAGAGTCACAATTGCATCCTACAATTGTTCGAAGACTGGAGAAGAGACTTGGTTATGATCCAGAAGCTCATATGACAAGAGGTTCTTAGGCCTCATATCTCATATCACAAGAGGTTCTTAGGCCTCGTATATCTCATATCACAAGAGGTTCTTAGGCCTCATATCTCATATCACAAGAGGTTCTTAGGCCTCATATCTCATATCACAAGAGGTTCTTAGGCCTCGTATATCTCATATCACAAGAGGTTCTTAGGCCTCATATCTCATATCACAAGAGGTTCTTAGGCCTCATATCTCATATCACAAGAGGTTCTTAGGCCTCGTATATCTCATATCACAAGAGGTTCTTAGGCCTCATATCTCATATCACAAGAGGTTCTTAGGCCTCATATCTCATATCACAAGAGGTTCTTAGGCCTCGTATATCTCATATCACAAGAGGTTCTTAGGCCTCATATCTCATATCACAAGAGGTTCTTAGGCCTCATATCTCATATCACAAGAGGTTCTTAGGCCTCATATCTCATATCACAAGAGGTTCTTAGGCCTCGTATATCTCATATCACAAGAGGTTCTTAGGCCTCATATCCATATCACAAGAGGTTCTTAGGCCTCATATCTCATATCACAAGAGGTTCTTAGGCCTCATATCCATATCACAAGAGGTTCTTAGGCCTCGTATATCTCATATCACAAGAGGTTCTTAGGCCTCATATCTCATATCACAAGAGGTTCTTAGGCCTCATATCCATATCACAAGAGGTTCTTAGGCCTCGTATATCTCATATCACAAGAGGTTCTTAGGCCTCATATCTCATATCACAAGAGGTTCTTAGGCCTCATATCTCATATCACAAGAGGTTCTTAGGCCTCGTATATCTCATATCACAAGAGGTTCTTAGGCCTCATATCTCATATCACAAGAGGTTCTTAGGCCTCATATCTCATATCACAAGAGGTTCTTAGGCCTCATATCCATATCACAAGAGGTTCTTAGGCCTCGTATATCTCATATCACAAGAGGTTCTTAGGCCTCATATCTCATATCACAAGAGGTTCTTAGGCCTCGTATATCTCATATCACAAGAGGTTCTTAGGCCTCATATCTCATATCACAAGAGGTTCTTAGGCCTCATATCTCATATCACAAGAGGTTCTTAGGCCTCATATCTCATATCACAAGAGGTTCTTAGGCCTCGTATATCTCATATCACAAGAGGTTCTTAGGCCTCATATCTCATATCACAAGAGGTTCTTAGGCCTCATATCTCATATCACAAGAGGTTCTTAGGCCTCGTATATCTCATATCACAAGAGGTTCTTAGGCCTCTATATCTCATATCACAAGAGGTTCTTAGGCCTCATATCTCATATCACAAGAGGTTCTTAGGCCTCGTATATCTCATATCACAAGAGGTTCTTAGGCCTCATATCTCATATCACAAGAGGTTCTTAGGCCTCATATCTCATATCACAAGAGGTTCTTAGGCCTCATATCTCATATCACAAGAGGTTCTTAGGCCTCGTATATCTCATATCACAAGAGGTTCTTAGGCCTCATATCTCATATCACAAGAGGTTCTTAGGCCTCATACCATATCACAAGAGGTTCTTAGGCCTCGTATATCTCATATCACAAGAGGTTCTTAGGCCTCGTATATCTCATATCACAAGAGGTTCTTAGGCCTCATATCTCATATCACAAGAGGTTCTTAGGCCTCGTATATCTCATATCACAAGAGGTTCTTAGGCCTCATATCTCATATCACAAGAGGTTCTTAGGCCTCATATCTCATATCACAAGAGGTTCTTAGGCCTCATATCTCATATCACAAGAGGTTCTTAGGCCTCGTATATCTCATATCACAAGAGGTTCTTAGGCCTCATATCTCATATCACAAGAGGTTCTTAGGCCTCATATCCATATCACAAGAGGTTCTTAGGCCTCGTATATCTCATATCACAAGAGGTTCTTAGGCCTCGTATATCTCATATCACAAGAGGTTCTTAGGCCTCATATCTCATATCACAAGAGGTTCTTAGGCCTCATATCTCATATCACAAGAGGTTCTTAGGCCTCATATCTCATATCAAAGATTCTTAGGTCCCATTCACAAGAGGTTCTTAGGCCCCATATATCACATATCAAGAGGTTCTTAGGCCTCGTATATCTCATATCTCAAGAGGTTCTTAGGCCTCTTTCTCATATCACAAGAGGTTCTTAGGCCTCATTCCAATCACAAGAGGTTCTTAGGCCTCGTATATCTCATATCACAAGAGGTTCTTAGGCCTCATATCTCATATCACAAGAGGTTCTTAGGCCTCATATCTCATATCACAAGAGGTTCTTAGGCCTCATATCTCATATCACAAGAGGTTCTTAGGCCTCGTATATCTCATATCACAAGAGGTTCTTAGGCCTCATATCTCATATCACAAGAGGTTCTTAGGCCCCATATATCACATATCAAGAGGTTCTTAGGCCTCGTATATCTCATATCACAAGAGGTTCTTAGGCCTCATTCATCACAATGCCCCACTTGGGCTTTAACGCCAAATCGATTACCATACATGAAATCCATCATCATATGGTAATCGACCCGACACATATATAAAGGTATGCAAGAATACTCACCTCCTCCGTGACAACCAAAATCAACAATCAACAAGACCGCAAGTACACAATACGTATGCTTCAACCTAGCAATGATTCACAAGTACATAGAATATCATCAATCACATACTAGGCCACCTAGCCACAATCAATAGCATCTTAGCACCAAACCCATCTTTTATAGTCTCACATTGTTCTTAGTTCGATTTATCATGAGGCCAAACTCACTTTCATACAAAAAGTACCATTTTCATATTCGACCAAGCTGACTTCAAATTAACAAGCATAACTTGAGTTCTACACCATATTTTTACCTCATTCCAGTGGTCATTTCAAGATAACACATATAGATACATTTTGTATTCAGTGACCAAGACATGAATTAACTCTTAAAATTACGTTTTACTTGTTTCAAAAACAGACACAGAATCATTTCTTACTGAAAGTTCAGAATGACCATACTGACTTCAAAAATTCATAACTTGAGTTCTACACCATATTTTTACCTCATTCCAGTGGTCATTTCAAGATAACACATATAGATACATTTTGTATTCAGTGACCAAGACATGAATTAACTCTTAAAATTACGTTTTACTTGTTTCAAAAACAGACACAGAATCATTTCTTACTGAAAGTTCAGAATGACCATACTGACTTCAAAAATTCATAACTAGAGTTCTACACCATATTTTTACCTCATTCCAGTGGTCATTTCAAGATAACACATATAGATACATTTTGTATTCAGTGACCAAGACATGAATTAACTCTTAAAATTACGTTTTACTTGTTTCAAAAACAGACACAGAATCATTTCTTACTGAAAGTTCAGAATGACCATACTGACTTCAAAAATTCATAACTAGAGTTCTACACCATATTTTTACCTCATTCCAGTGGTCATTTCAAGATAACACATATAGATACATTTTGTATTCAGTGACCAAGACATGAATTAACTCTTAAAATTACGTTTTACTTGTTTCAAAAACAGACACAGAATCATTTCTTACTGAAAGTTCAGAATGACCATACTGACTTCAAAAATTCATAACTAGAGTTCTACTCCATATTTTTACCCCATTCCAGTGGTCACTTCAAGATAACACATAAACCTACATTTTCTTTTTAGTGATTAACAAGTGAATAATCTGTTACATTTGTGTTTAACTCGTTGCAAAATCAGTGACATAATCTGTCAAATTTTGTTCTCACTAACAATCATCAAAACTTTCATGCAACCCAACTAGAAACCCCTAATTTGGTTAAATTTCAAGAACCCTAACTTGTATTGAAGCAATTAACTTATTTCAAAGAAAAC
>CM067168.1:123143303-123165803 GCA_034093135.1 Erigeron breviscapus | reverse complement strand
AATAATAAAGTAATAGGTTTTGGCGGTTTTTTCTTAAAGCATATATAATGAAAAAAATAAAAATTTCCTATATGTCATTTTTAATCTTGAAAATATCATATATGCTCACTTAAACTTTTAAACATAAAAAATGTCACTATTCTTACATAACTATTCTACTAGTTTTTTAACTTATTAAAAAGTTATTACTGTAATAATAATTTTTTTCAAACCTTTTTTTTAAGATTAAAAAGGGAAAATTTCTGTTAAAAAAAGTTGAATATCATCAACCTTTTTCATTAAGATTTTTTACTCAATGAGAGCATCTCAATGGTAGTTTTTTTAAAAGCTTTTTGTAAAGTTTTTCACTATTTAAAAAAGCTTTTACATAACTTTTTTTTTCTTGCATTGGATTGAAAAGCTGACAATCTTCAAGTCTTTAAAAAATGACACACTCTCTCTTCTTAATTTTGTTATTAAACAATATTTGAAAGACTTTTTTATAGCGTTTATCATTAGAGTAACAATTTGATCAAAAACTTTTTAAGAAAAAACTTGACCATTGAAGATGCCCTGATATCAATCATATTAAAACTTTTAAAAGAAATAAGCTTTTCGTCAACTTCTATCGAAGAGACTTATTGACACTTGCTGACTTTTTGTAAATAGGCGCTTTTGGTTGTTAAAATGTCAGGCAGCGATTAGAGAGACTTTTGTTTGTTTATCTGTTATAAATGTAATATTGTGTACACTGCATGTGCACCTTCTCTCCCATCTTAACTATACTGTCTCTGTGTGTGATATGGTACAATTATTTGCATTAAATACTATTCGATACTACAACATTTAGACATTGCCTAAATTGGTCCCTCCAACTTATCAATTTCTACCTATTCCAATATTAATTTTGTATTGATTAAAGACCTCTTGGCCACTCACTCACATATACGCGGATCTTCAAAGTGGAGAAAAGAGTAAACTACATTATCGTTGTGTCCTTAAGGTGCTTATTGTAGGGCTGAAAATGTTAGGGCGCGTTTGGTTGCAGAAACACCCTTGTTTTAAATTTTTGTTTTCTAAGAAAACATGAAAAACAGAAAACACGTTCTAATCATAGTTTTCTAAGAATGTTTTTCAAGAAAACAAAAAATAATGTTTTCCAATTTTCAATAGAAAACTTGAAAACATCTTTTTCTTGTTTTTCATTTTTCATTTTCTCCCTCCACCTCCCCTCACATCTCTAACATGTTTTCTAGTTTTCTAATTAGAACGCGTTTTCAAAATTTTTATTTGTTTTTTAGAAAATAAAAACCCCTTTCATTTTTTAAAAAATTAGAAATGAAAAACTAGAAAACATTTTCTACAACCAAACGGGTCCTTACGGTCTATAAGAGATATCGGCCTTGTTTTGATCAAATCATGCTTTAGATTAAAACGATCGAATTCTATTCGTTGAAGGCGAGACTGAAACGGAAACATATTTAGTGGAAAGAAGATTGGGTTGATTTCAATTTTTGTGGCAAGCTATGGTGATATATATGTTTTATGTATAACTTGTACGGCTATTTTGTGTTTTCTATGTGCAAATGCTTTGTTAGACATTTTTATGCACTCACGTGTTTTTTGATAAAAAAACATTTAAATGGTAACATAACTGAAGTTATTACAAATTAATTTACAACACACAAAACATTTTAAATTACTCTTTTTATTATATCATCGTTCTCGATAACGATTCCATAAAGAAACACAAGATAATAATTTGTGTATATACATTATATATTTATATACACTGGTGCATGCCTCGTTGTAACTGAATTGATAAACAAATGAATTTTTTTGTTTGGCTTTTTTGAAACTTTGACTTAGATATACGTGACCGGGAGAAAGATAAATGTAGTACACATGGAAAAAAAAGTACAAAAAGTACAAGGTTCTTCCTCCTTCTTTCTCCTTCTCCGGCCAGCAGCCTGCTTCTTTCTCCGGCGAGACTGTCGTCGCCAGCCACCACCTCCTTCTTTTCCGGCGAGACAACCACCGCCACCACCATCATCTCCGACCACCCCAACCACGGCGCCGGCAGCAAGGGTTTCGCCCGTACCGTATCAAACCGTCACCATCTCTTGGATCGCCGCCCATCAAATCCATACGATTCCCATATGCGTCCCTTGACAACCAGTTTAGAACGGATGAGGGCAACGCCCGTACCGTATCCACCCGAAAACGAACCTAATTCTGGCCGGAAAAGTCGCCAGAGGTGGTGGCGGTGGTTGTCTCGCCGGAGAAGAAAGAAGAAGGAGGAGGTGTGGCGGTCGCCGGAGAAGAAGGTGGTGGTTGGCGGCGGCAGTCTCGCCGGAGAAGAAGGAAGAAGGAGGAAGAACCTTGTACTTTTGTACTTTTTGGATTGCTTGTACTATAAATAACCCACTCCTACGTGACCGCATATTCTCTTGACCATTTTCATAAATTTTTCTTGACAATCCTCAATATATTTAGCTAGTGTATTTGCTGTAATCAATAATTACTGTAATTATATAATAATGAAGGTAATTAATCCATCGCTTTCTTCTTTTGTCTTAACCCGGGTGCTTTAACTTTAATTGATTTTGAATATAAGACCGTTCCCAACGGTGGTGTCACCACCTCGTCTCCAACATGTCACGGGGGAACCCATTGGCAGGCCCTTGTCTTCGTGGCTTGTCATCACTTATCGTCACCTAGGAGAATAGGAGAGGACGAGGAGGAACGGCCCATAAACTCTTTGACCCATTATATTATATATGAAAAGATATTATCTGGGTGTTTTAGTAGTATTTTATTTATATTTCAGTAAATATAATTCATTTATTTTTGTAACATATTTATTTATATGGTATGATAATGTTTTAGTTTTGTTCATTTCAAGGCAAAATTTGGAAGTTTGTATTTTTGGCATAAATTTCTCATACGTGTACACCATGTTCTATTCATATGCATGTATATATAGATTCTCATTCATATATTTCCATATAGATTGTTTCATTACACATTTAGGCCTATCCCTAAGGAGGTCGTCAAACGCCAAAACCCAAAAAAAAACAATATTTTTTTCAAATTTCGAATGCCAAACGGTTATTTTTTATTTATTTATTTTTTTAATCCTCCTTCTATATATACTATCTTTCACAATCCATTATTTTTATAAACTCAAACCATTCCATACATCATTCATCAAACCATTCCTCAAACCATTCCATAAAAACATTCCATAACCATTCCATTTCAAAATGCCGAGACAAATGTGGACTGAATCCGAGAATCGTTTGTTGTCGATGTGTTGGATATGGAAGTGTCAAATGCCTAACCTAAGCGAAACCAGTGGGTCCATGTGGACCGACATATGTGAAAGGTTCAATGCGAACACGACTGAAGGTCCAAGGACCAAATCTCAACTACTAGGTCAATTCAACAAAATTCGCAAACAAAGTAAGCAGTTTGAGGCAATCTATACGAGGTTGAAGGCACAGGGGACCTTATCGGATGAGATGGTTTATGTAACGGCGCATCAAGAGTACCGGGAGAATTATGGGAGGGGCTTCAGATACGAGCGGTGTTTCAAGGAGCTTATGAATGTTCCCAACTTTTATAATAATTAAGTGTGTTTTCGTATTTTAATTAAGTGTGTTGTTGTAATCTTTAGTTAACTATGTTTTCGTATTTTAGTTAAATGTGTTATTGTAATCTTTAATTAAATGTGTTTTCGTAAGGCTCCAGTCGAACACATTTGGAACCTCCTGGCAAACTACCGTCAACGTTAATGTAATTTCTTTTAATAATGTAATGTTTTTTTATAATTATATGTAAAAAAAATTTATAATTATATGTAATGTTTATTTTGGTGTAATTTTTTTAATTAATGTATATTTTTTTAATTAATGTTTTTTTATGTAATATTTTTTTTAATAGATATAATGTTGTTTATTTGTTAATGGATTCTTTTTTTAAAAAATGTGTAATTTATATTTGTATGTTTTATTTAATTGAAAATAATTAAATAATGAGGAAGAAGTAAGGAAGAAGTGAAGAAGAGGTATTGTTGGCAAGAGTGTGTCACGAAATTGAGATGTAAGAAATAAGTGATGTGGCGATGAGGAAGAGGTGAGGAAGTGTTCACTGTTGGGAAAGGCCTTACGTGTTTCATGGGGAAATCATTAATTTTCATCATAAATAAAATAATGATATAACTGAATGAATTAGCCGGATCGGATAGATATGATCTTTATATCTTTCGATGATAAGCTTGTTTAATCAGTTATTCTAATAATCGATATATATATATATATATAGACATATAAGGCCTTGTTTTTTTGACTATAATCATGCATGGTACAAGAAGCAAACAAACGAAAATTTGATTAATAGCAAAGCGATGTACAACAGTTGCTTGTAAATGATTAATTGTCTTACTTTAAGGTCGATAGTTTCTGAAATCGTGGTATATATTATTGTCTTATACTACTCGTATAGTCGTATATATATATGGACTTAAATTTAGATCATAAGGAGTAATGACACACTGCAAATTTAGCCGAGTCATGGATAGCCTTGCGATATGATGATCATGCTTTCGTTACTTTAAAAAATAATGTATGTCATCTAAAGAGAATTAAAATTGTGAAGTTCATGGCAGTGAGTGACAATGTAGAAACTGTGTCGGATAAAGAAGATCTATCTAGGTGCGAATTTGTAGGAATTGTAAAGGGAAAGAAGGATAACGCGCAACTACCTTTGTTTGTGTACAGCTTTAAAAAGAGGGAGGAGGAGGATTAATAATGTAGGTTTTTTGAAATAATGCTCTGATAGAAAAGATGAAGGTGGGAGTTAAAAGTTCATATATATAATTATAGAATACGAGGCAAGCACATTCTTTAAGTATATGGAAAACTCTAACATATATAAAGAAAACCACAAAGAGCTTGAACTTAACAGAAGGAGATCGATACCTCAAAATTATTAACATAAATAATTAAATACTACTCCCTCCGTCCCACTAAATGTGTCATATTTTGACCGTAAATATTTTGATTTGTGTTATATAATATTTGATGAAAATTATATGAATTGATTGAGTTTTAAATGTATATTTTATTGGTATAATTTTTATCAAATATTATATAACACAAATTAAAATATTTAAGGTCAAAGTTTATAAAATAAGACTTTGAAAATTCAAAATATGACACATTTAGTGGGACGGAGGGAGTATAACAGAATGGTGCTACATATGAGAGATCGAAGGAATATAAATGGGCTTTAATCTGTTCGTGAAAGACTGAACTGAAGGGTATGAAAGACAAAATTAATTACTACTAAAGTTTGCAATACATTGAAATAAGGGTAAATTAAACAAATCATACCTGAGGTTTGTTCGAAACTACATTGGTCATACCTACAATTTAAAAATTACGCGAGACATACCCATCGTTGTCAAAAACTTACACTGACCATACCTATCGCTGACGGTCGTCTATTTGGCCGTTAAGTCAAGTCACGTGCCGTGCATGTGAGGTATCAAAACCGTAATTTCGTGTAAACTTCAGGTATCATTCGTGTAATTTACCCTAATTAAAAATTATTAAGAATTTTAGAGTTTTATTTATACTTCAGTTATTAAGTATGGTAGATATGAACATTATTATGAAAAAATTCTTTTTTTTTCAATGAAAAGTATATCAAGAAAAATAGTTGATACAATAATGCATTTATTATTATATATATCATTATTATTTTGTTATATGTGTATAGTGAATAAAACAACGATCAGAACCATGAAAACCAATAAAATATTTTATATTAATATATTATATATATATATATATATTATATATATATATATATATATATTATAAATAAGGTGGGAGTTAAAAGTTCATATATATAATTATAGAATACGAGGCAAGCACATTCTTTAAGTATATGGAAAACTCTAACATATATAAAGAAAACCACAAAGAGCTTGAACTTAACAGAAGGAGATCGATACCTCAAAATTATTAACATAAATAATTAAATACTACTCCCTCCGTCCCACTAAATGTGTCATATTTTGACCGTAAATATTTTGATTTGTGTTATATAATATTTGATGAAAATTATATGAATTGATTGAGTTTTAAATGTATATTTTATTGGTATAATTTTTATCAAATATTATATAACACAAATTAAAATATTTAAGGTCAAAGTTTATAAAATAAGACTTTGAAAATTCAAAATATGACACATTTAGTGGGACGGAGGGAGTATAACAGAATGGTGCTACATATGAGAGATCGAAGGAATATAAATGGGCTTTAATCTGTTCGTGAAAGACTGAACTGAAGGGTATGAAAGACAAAATTAATTACTACTAAAGTTTGCAATACATTGAAATAAGGGTAAATTAAACAAATCATACTTGAGGTTTGTTCGAAACTACATTGGTCATACCTACAATTTAAAAATTACGCGAGACATACCCATCGTTGTCAAAAACTTACACTGACCATACCTATCGCTGACGGTCGTCTATTTGGCCGTTAAGTCAAGTCACGTGCCGTGCATGTGAGATATCAAAACCGTAATTTCGTGTAAACCTTCAGGTATCATTTGTGTAATTTACCCTTGAAATAATGAACATCTATATGAATATAAAGGGAAAAGTGAATATAAGGCTGTCCGGAACCTAAATTTAGGTGTGGAACCCCTCACATACTAATTTTTTTAAAATTTTGTGTTTAATGAATAAATGTTTGGGCTCCATGAATTTTATGGATTAAAAAATTAGTATGTGAGTCTTCCACACCTAAGCTTAGGTACCTAACAGCCTTATATAACCATCCCCAAATATAAATAAGAAATATATATGTATGTGTTTATTGAATTTGTAATTTTGTATGGATTTTTATAGCTTGTCCATATACAAATTAACCTGATAAAGCATGAGTGATATGTGAACTTCTGCTATTATAGGACAGAAACTGTTTTCAACTTTAAAGCAACTTATATCAAAGTAAGTGTTTGATGTGCGATTGAAAATTTTTATTCTTTGGGATTCTAAACACGGTTATGCAAGTATATGCCTCCCAGTGATGTGTCAATCGCTTTTGAGACCTAAAGAGAGATTCTGAAATCAGAACTTATCGATTAAAAAGTTAAGTTATTACTGTAATGTATTATTATTTCAAATCTAAACACAATTTTGATTTATTTGTTTATGTACGCCTCAACAAAAAAAAAAAAAAAAAAAACAAAAAAAAAACGAAGATATCTTCGAAAATAGACTAACATTTTCTTTTAAGTTCAAATATTGACTTTTATATAGGCATGTGTACAAAAATGAGGGCTAAAATTAACACCATCTTTCACAGTTTTATCTTTTAGACACTTGCGATTCCTCTATCAACATTTTACTTGATCAATTATATTTAAGTATCTCAGGGTATGCATGCAGCTTTATTTTCTGAATCACAACATGACTTATTTAAACTAATATGCACAGAAATCAATCTTCGTTTGCATGTAAGAAATGTATCACTTGCATATCACTATTGTTGACACAACATTTACTAATGGGTACATATTTAGTTATTTACACTAAAAAAATACGGAGTATAAATAAAATTGTTAAAAAGATCAGGCCCCAACCCAACTTGATCCTGCTCTGTCTTGCCTTTGAGAGCTTGGAAAGCCTATTCATTTCTTAAGGCCCAAATTTTTATGGGCCTGGTCTTAGCCAGCCTTTGACGTTTGTACACCTCTAAAAGTCTCAAACTAAAGATAATTGGGAAATGATTAATCATCCTAATTCATTAGCCTACAAATCCTCCTAATTAATAGGATGGTGACATGTGAAAATTCAAGGGCAATATTAGGAAAGAGATTAAGTGGAATACACTTGTCACCATCCTATAAATTAGGAGGATTTTTAGGCTAATGAATTAGAAGGATTAATCATTTTCCTAATTGAAATTTGCCCCGAAATTCACATAAAAAATGATTAGGAGACCTAAATATCCATTAATTATTATGTCTAACTCTCCATCATTAAAAAACCATTAAACAATCTTTTCATCTTGCTTTCATATTGAAAAGTGAAAACCTTTGTACGCATTTTTATTCAATGTATGTAAATCTCTTCTAATCCTTATATGGAACTGATGATCTCATATCATATAAAGGTTCGAATTAATAATTATTATATTTTAATACTTATGATATTGGTCGTGCTTTCGGTACAATCTTTATTCCATGTTAGTACATCTTTTTGTTTCTTTTTTATTATACTTATTTGAAGTTTATCACAATTTGTTTATGTAATATCATATAGGAAATTGGAACCTATAGTTTAAAATAACTAAACGTTTCAGTATTAGGTATATACTATTATGTCATACAGTATTATTGTGTTCGTATGTTATGTAACGAGGTGTGCGGCTTTACGCTACATATATCTTAAACGTGATCTTTCAATTTAACTTTTTTGTAATGCATTCCTAGAATATACAGTGGCTACTTTCAATTTGTTTACAATATATATAGCTTTCATATTAATGATTGAGGAAGCTAACTAAGAGGTGAGTTTTATATTCTCCTAATCATCTATGAGGCTTGATCATGATTATAAAGAGGTCAACCTAGCTATTACATTCTTATTGTTGTATTTTTATAGCGATGTTTAATTTCATGTATGGTGTTACATGCTTATCAAAGTATTGAGGAAATGCACAGCAAATAATTACATGCTTATCAAAGCCTAATTGGAATTGTGTGAACGAAGCATTGCACGAAAAAAATTAACAATATATACTTCATGAAAATTGAAAAAACATAATGAAAGGGATAAATGGAAACAATATTTTTTAAATTAACATGGGGTAAAATTGGAATAAAAATAATACAGATTTAGTATTAATGATGAATTAACAGGTGACAATAATTTAGGCTTAGGTTTAGAATTAGGCCTATTTAGTAGGCCTCCCTATCACCACTCAATTTAATTTATGTTTATTTTAGGGGGGGGGGGAGAGAGGGAGTGGTGCGGTAAAGTGTTTCCCCAATCCCGGCCCCGCGTGGGTACACCGCCGCCGGGAGTTTACCGGAGGAAAGAGAAGGAGGATTTCGGGGTTGTTCACCTCGTGGGGGAAAGAAGGAGAGAGGAGAGAGGATGGTTGAGAAAATGGTTTTTTTTTTAATTATAAATCTGAACCTCCTATATATGTATATATGTATGTATATGTATGAGATGAAGAAGAAGAACCAGATGTGTGCTATTTTTTATATATTTTATTTATTATTAATTGCAATTTAGTCCCTGAACTATTTATCTATTAATTGCAATTCAGTCCCTAAACTGTTAACAGTTTACAACTGTTTTTTTATATTATTAATTGTATTTATATATATGTTTTGTATATATAGTTTTTAAAAATTATATAGTATTAAAAATAAATGAAAAAAGAAATGATGAGGTGGAGATTGGGGGAAGTTTGGGAAAGTGGCGCCAGTGATTTGGAGAAGAATGGGGAAGTTTGGGAAAATTGAGGTGGAAGGTTTTTATTGACGGTAAAGTTTGGGGAAGGGGTGACCACTCCCTCCCCCCTTATGATTGATGTCCAAGATTTAATTAGAGCTAAAATTGGTTATTTTATATATTGTGGACTAGAAAAATATTCGTGTGATGTGGAGACTTAATTCTGAAGGCTTGAATGCCAAGTTTAGTGATCGTCCGTAGCTAGCGGCTAGTCAGGTTGCTAGCTTATGTGTTGTCTGCCTACATATGTTTTTTTTTTTTTTGGCGGTTTAAACATTTTTTTTTTTGTTAAAAGGGCAAATTTGCCACCCAGATTAATACTTAGGTGTAATTTTGCAATTTATCTATCAAGTTAATGATTGTATTGCTAAAATTTAGGGTCCGTCATGACATATTAATAGGTCAGGTGTGGACCGGGTTTAGGTAACTTCAGACCCAAACTTGATTAAAAATCCTGGCCATCCTAAACTCGGACATGATGGGTCCCCATTTACTTATTAACTTTCAGATAACAGGTTTCCTTATGGAGTAATCGAGGATTTATTAATTTTATCTTTTATTGAAAACCGTTTCCTCGCTACATATATTTTATGCAATTTCTTTTAAATTAGAACGTGTAAACCTAGTTAAAGTTTCATACTTTTTAATAACACATTGGAAATAGAGATATTATTATGTAATTCAATATATACGAGTCGGTTATATGGGTTTGGTTTGGTTACGGTCGGGTCTCGGGTATACATGCTTGCATTTAAAACCATCTCCAAACCCCGCACCCACAAAAAAAAAAAAAAAATCACATACCTGGCTCTAGACCCACATACTCGGACCCGAAGCTAGTCTAAACAGTCGGGTTTCCGGTTTCCCCATTGAAATGACTTTTTTTTGTTGTCATTCCTACATATTAATTTTATCGCCAATAACAGCTAATCTAGGTTCGGATTTGGGACGAGAATTTTTAATCAAGTATGGGGTCCGGTATTACCTAACTCCGACCCATACCCGAGTTGTTGCACCCAAGTATTAATTAATTTGAATGATAAAATTACTTTTTAATGCATTTTGAGTAATAAAGTTATTAGTGGTAAAATTATTCTTTACATACATTTTTAGTAGTAAATTGACGTTTTTAACTTTTCTTTTTTAGTTCAATTTTTTACTTCTTACCATTAATTATATAATCTACTCGTTCCTCTAACAAACTTCAAATTCATTCGCATTCACAAAACATATACTCCGTATTAAATGTTGGTGAATTTATTTTTTATCCTTTGCTTTTAATTAATTTCCAAAAAAAATTACACAAAAAGGTAAGATTCCCAAAATAAAAAGGCAAATGGTTTATCCTCAGTTTTCTCAATATTTTGAAAAACAGATCGGACATTATACCAATCTAATACAAGTAATATTTTATCAGTGGAAACGATCGGTAAGGCTATCTTCAATGTTAAAAACGCTTTAGGCGTCTTTCAGCTGTCACATCATATCCTTACAAATCCTTTAAAATCCTTACAAATCCTTATAAATTTTTCAAATCTTTTAAAATCCTTACAAATTCTTTAGATCCTTCCAATCTTTTAATTTTGTCTCCAACTATACAAACATCTTTATATATCCTTACATACACCAAAAAGTCACATACACCAAAAAATCTTTAGTTTTGGACAAGTGAATGGTATGCCTTTAGGTAAGGACATACACCAAAAAATCTTTAGTTAAGACAAACTTTAATGGTAAAGGATATCATTAACAACTAAGGGCACCTAAAGACTTTCTATCAGAGATAGCTAGTCTAAAGTAAACTGTATATAATTGATTACATTTCCATCTATGTAATTTTGTTTTTTGTTGTTATATACTAGTACTAGATTATATAGTTCAGGAGGACTTGCACCTCGATATGCTCACATTAAACCATAGAATCAACATTTTCACCATACAGATAAACTCAATTGATATTCATTATGATTCTTGTCTGTCTAATACATAGTGAACGACCATATATATCACAATACTAAGGGCTGGGCCATTGGGCCGAATACAAATGGGCCGTGCATAATGGATTGCTAATACGCCCCCGCAGTTGGAGCGGGAGAGCTTCGAACGCTCAAACTGTCTCGAAACTCGGTGAACAAAGGAGAAGGAAGGCCCTTGGTGAAGATATCGGCATACTGATAGCGTGAGGGGACATGAAGAACACGGACATGACCCGCAGCAACCAAATCACGAACGAAATGAATGTCAATCTCAATATGCTTTGTCCGCTGGTGCTGAACTGGATTAGTGGACAAATAGACGGCACTAACGTTATCACAATATACCAGTGTAGCAGTATGAATCGGAACATGAAGTTCCCGTAGCAAATTACGGATCCATGATGTTTCAGCGACAGCATTAGCAACACCTCGATATTCGGCCTCGGCACTGGAGCGAGAAATGACCTGCTGACGCTTTGAGGACCAGGTGAGAAGATTATCGCCGAGAAAAACACAATAGCCTGAGGTAGATCTGCGAGTGCTGGGGCATCCAGCCCAATCTGCATCTGAGTAAGCAACGAGCTGAGATGTGGAGGATCGGTAGAGCTGTAATCCGTGATCCAAAGTGCCCCGGACATAGCGCAAAATGCGCTTAAGAGCAGCAAGGTGAGGGGTCCGTGGGTCATGCATATACAGACAAATCTGCTGAACAGCATAAGACAGGTCCGGTCTAGTGAAAGTAAGATACTGTAAGGCACCTGCAAGACTGCGAAATAAAGTGGGGTCAGTAATAGGGGGCCCGTCCGGACCCAGTTTAGAGGCAGCGTCAACTGGAGTCCGACTGGGTGTGCAGTTGAGCATGTGAGCTCGCTCGAGAATCTCTGTGGCATACTTAGACTGAGATAAAAACAGTCCAGTCTGGCTGCGAGTGGCTGATATGCCCAAAAAATAATTAAGTGGACCTAGATCAGTCATCGCAAACTCGCGATGGAGTGAGGCAATAATGCGCTGAAGTAAGGCAGGTGAGGATGCTGTAAGAATAATGTCATCAACATACAGAAGTAGATAAGCAAGATCGCTGCCGTGCTGGTAAACAAATAGGGATGAGTCAGAGCGGCTGCTGGAGAAACCGCTGCGAGTGGCATAAGAGGCAAAGCGCTGAAACCAGGCACGGGGAGCCTGCTTAAGTCCGTAGAGGGACTTCTGCAATAAACAAACATAGTCAGGGTGTTCCGGATCAACAAATCCCGGAGGCTGATGCATATAGACAGTCTCTGTGAGTTGGCCGTGAAGAAATGCGTTCTTTACGTCCAACTGGTGAATAGGCCATGATCGGGTGACTGCAAGACTAAGCACAGTGCGAATAGTGGCCGGCTTTACAACCGGGCTAAAGGTCTCGTCGCAGTCGATACCCTGCTGCTGACTGCGACCGTTGGCAACAAGACGTGCCTTATACCTGCTAAGAGAGCCATCAGCATTAAACTTATGTTTAAATAACCACATGCAGTTTACTACGTTCACATCTGGCGGTCGGGGAACAGGTTTCCATGTTCCGTTAGAAATAAGAGCAGTATATTCATCTATCATAGCATGTCGCCAGTGGGGGAGGTGAAGAGCATGACGATGTGATCGAGGAATGGGAACAATGGATGGGTTGGGAGGAGTAGAGGTGGCAGCAAGTGCAAATTTAGGATTGGGTTTGGTAATACCGGAACGAGCGCGAGTGACCATGGGATGAGTCGACGGAGGTGAGGCGGGTGTAGGAGGTGTAACGTGAACGGTAGATGGTTGGGATGTGGATGCTATTGGGCTGGACTGGTCCGTAACGGCTGGTGGGCTGGTTGTATGAGTAACTGGCTGGGCCGCGGGGTGGACAGTGGTAGTGGGCTGGACGATGGCAGCGGGCTGCGCGGACTGGAATATGGGCCGGTGAAGTGGGCTTGGATAATCGGTGGTGTCCAGGAAGTTATATGTGTTAGAAGGTGGCGGAGGAGAAGTAGCGAATGGATATGTGTGTTCATCAAATGTGACATGCCGAGAGATAATTATCTTTTGAGTGGTGAGGTCAAGACAGCGGTATCCACGGTGGAGAGGTGGGTAGCCGAGAAAGATACACGGGGTGGAGCGGGGTTGGAGTTTATGTTGTGTAAAAAGGTAGGGGTAGCATAGGCATCCGAAAGTACGTAGGTGAGTATATGATGGGTTTTTGTTGAAAAGTTTGGCGTATGGTGTGGCGTTTTGGATGGCAGTAGAAGGTAAAATGTTGAGCAGGTGAACGGCCATATGGAGGGCTTCGACCCAAAAGGTGGATGGTAGGTGTGCATGAAATAGTAAAGTGCGGATTATGTTATTAATTGTACGGATCATGCGTTCGGATTTGCCGTTTTGTTGAGAGGTGTGGGGACAGGAGAAACGAAATTGTATTCCATTTTGATTAAATAATTTGTGAAATTGGTGGTTGTCAAACTCACCGCCATGGTCACATTGAAAAGATTTTATTTCGGTTTTAAATTGTGTTTTGACGAACATGCGAAAATGTAAAAATTTATTAAACACCTCGCTTTTATGATGCAAGGGGTACACCCAAAGGAAATGAGAAAAATGATCCAAGAACAAAACGTAATATTTAAAACCACAAGCACTGGGAACTGGTGATGTCCAAATATCAGAATGCACAATGTCAAAAGCATTCTCAACAGAGGAAATAGAAGTAGTAAAAGGTAAACGAACATGCTTGCCAAGCTGACACGCATGACACACAGGGGTATTACGAAGAGTATTACAAGCAATGGATTTATTTGAAATTAAACTACGCAAAGTATGATTTCCAGGATGACCAAGGCGCTCGTGCCACGTTGATTGATCAGTGGACACGAGCGCAGATGGAGATGAGGAAGTCGGCGGCACAAAGGGATAGAGATCACCGGAGCTGTTACATCTGAGAAGGAGGTGGCGGGTCCAGAGATCCTTCACAGAAAAACCAAAAGGATCAAACTCAACTGAACAATTATTATCTCGAGTGAATTTTCGAACAGAAATAAGGTTTTTAATGATATTGGGGGTGACTAGGATATGTTGTAAATGGAAAGGACGGCTAAGGGAAGGCAACATGCTATGGCCGGAAGTGGTAACGGGAATGTTGTTTCCGTTTCCAACAAAAATAGATGAAATATTACTCGTATTTAAATCGGAGTGTAGGATACCTGCGTCCGATGCTAAGTGTGAGGTAGCTCCAGAGTCCATAGTCCAACCCGAATCTCCAAAGTCAGGAACAGTAGCCGCAGTAAATGCTTGAGGAATATAAGTAGGTTGTCCCATAGAATTATTGTAACCTGCAGGTGGACCAAACATATCAGTAGAGCCAGTTGGGGCGAACTGCCCAAGCCCAATGGGAGAAGGAGAGCCGGCCCAGCCGGCTGGAGCATAAGGACTGAAATATGGGCCTGTTGCAGCCGTGAGCCCATAAGTGGGTGCTGGACCAAGGAGGCTAGTGGGCTGATTTAGAGGCTGGCGTGGAGTAGTAGTAACAGGGATGTGTGGCTGCCAAGTGTGACCAGTGGAGCGGGCAAAAGGTGAAGAAAACGAGCGAGGGTTTTGAGAGTGACGCCCCCGCGATCCCGACTGGCCCCACTGTTGGTTTGCTCCTCTCCCAATGGTACGTCCAGTATGTGTGAATTTGCATCGATCACCGAACTGACAATAACCGCGTTGGAAATTACGGCAAGGAGTAGAACTATTATTTGTTCTGTTTTGTTGGGCAATTAAAACCGAACCAGAAGTAGAACCATCCAAGGAAATGGACTTATTTTTCTGTGTGAGATCAGTCTCTTCCGACAGTAGTAAAGTCTCCACGGTGGAAAGAGACGGCGTTGTTTCTCTCAAGCGAATTATACGAGAAAAGTATTCGTATTTTTCACCAAGACCCCCAAGTGCATAGAAAACTAGTTGTGGATCCGGGACGGGAGAGCCGAGGTTTTCCAGTAAGTCAGCCGTACGTCGAATCTTATGAAAATATGCACTGATGGTCATACCTGCGAGATTAAGATGTCGAAGGTCGTTTGTTAGTTGAATGGCTTTCGAGGATTTATTTTCAAGAAATATTTCCTCAAGTTTGGTGAACATATCATGAGCCGTGTATGCTTTCTTAAGCACACGTTGGATGAGGGTTGGAGAAATTGTTGCATTAATCCAAATTTTAACGAAGGAGTCGTGTTCTACCCACTCCGGATCCTTCTTCTCTTCAGCCGTAGCAGTACCATCAATGTGGTTTAACAGACCGACACTTGTACAGTGGAGGTTAAGGAGTTCACTCCATGTGTCGAAATTGAGTTCGGCAAGATCCAAGACGATAGGGATAGAGAGTTTGATATTGGTGATGCTATAGGGTTTTAGATTTGGAGCCATAATGAATTGGAGAAGACAGAAGAAAGGGTGGCAACAGAGATTATGATATAGGGTTAGGGTTAGGGTTAGGGTTAGGGTTATGATTAGGCTCTGATACCATGATATTGATTATGATTCTTGTCTGTCTAATACATAGTGAACGACCATATATATCACAATACTAAGGGCTGGGCCATTGGGCCGAATACAAATGGGCCGTGCATAATGGATTGCTAATATTAATGACTCAGGTATATTCATATATACTATTGGCATTTACTGGTGCCTGCTCTTTTTAAGGGAGCATCAAGTATCCAAGCCACTGCATCCTTGAACACAAACAAACAACCTTGAATAACTTATCCAAAAACTTAAAACTCTTTCTACTTTCATTATGTATCTGCATCCACCCTTCCTCTACTTCCTCCTCCTTGTGCCACCATGTCTAGCCGCAGGCGGGTCATGGTCTATACTCCTCCCAAGCATTGGTATCTCAGCCATGAACATGCAACTACTCCCTAACGATCGTGTTGTAATGTTTGATCGCACTGGCTTTGGCACCTCCCAAATTTCCCTTCCAAATGGCAAATGTCATCACAACAAAACCGATTGCTCTGCCCATTCTGTCGAGTATGATGTTGCGTCTAATTCCATACGTCCACTTATGGTGCTCACGGATTTTTGGTGTTCCTCTGGAGCTTTAATGCCAGATGGAAGATTGACACAGACTGGAGGATGGGGTGATGGTTTTCGTGTTGTACGAAATTACAAATCTTGTGATACATGTGACTGGCAAGAGATGCAAAATGGGTTGAATCAACCAAGATGGTATGCAACCAATCAGATACTGCCTGACGGCCGTCAAATTATCATTGGCGGCCGTGACACATTTAACTATGAGTTCTACCCTAAAAAATCTCCCACTGAGGGCTCTTATAGTTTACCCTTTTTGGTACAAACTAAAGAACCCAACAATGTGTAAACAATGCTAAATCGTGAATAGTGATTATGTGTGTGAGAGAGAAAGCTAGAGAGAGAAAGGGAGAAAGGGAAATTGTATAACAAGTGATTAATAACAAATGAGAGGTGAGGGGGTTTATATAGGCTTGACATTTGCATTAAACCCCCTCCCTAATTACAAACTAGTCCTTGTCTAATTACATTAACAACCTTACACATAAACAAGATTAAATCAAGGACTATTCTATTACATAATTACAAAACACGCACTAACTAATTAATTTAATGCTAACAATCTCCCCCTTTAGTGCGGTTTTGTTGAAGTTCATCGTCTTGCTCTCTTCTTCATTAAATTACAATTAAACACCACAAATTTATATCTAACAATCTCCCCCTTGGTGTTTGAATTGTACAAGTTGCATCGTCTTCGATCTTTAAAACTTGATGAGCCCATTTCGTTGAGAATCTTTGTTGTTGAGTAGACTTTAAAGCTTTCTCTTTGTTTTCATTGTCTTCGAGCAACTTTGACTTTTTAAATTCTCAAGCATTCTGTGAAGGCGAAGACTTAGGTTTCTTGTGGAATGCGGAAGCTTGGTATGAAGTGGGAAGCTTGTCTTTGTTACTTAGGTTTCTTGTGGAATGCGGAAGCTTGGTATGAAGTGGGAAGCTTATCTTTGTTCTTACTTTACAGCCTTTTATCATTTGTCTTTTGCTCCCCCTCAAACACACAATTTTCTCAATAATCAAACAATTAATCGGAAAATTGAATTTTCCTTTAAGCTCCCCCTCAAATTGAGAATAACCTACTGAGCAAATAATCAAACAATGCAATGTGCTCCCCCTCAAAAAGATAATCAATCTTTAGAATCTTCTCCCCCTCATGATGAACATGTACACGGTGTTCATCATGCAACAATGATTGATGTCCCACATGGCGAATGAAAATGTTTAATTATGAAGTAACGTCTCAAATAAACAGATTTTGAACGGGTTGTACACTGTTATGTGTACAAGCCAAATCACAACCACCTACTTGAATCCAGACGTTGGAACCCATGTGAGGGTGGGTCCAACTGGATATTTGAAAAGAGAAGTAGGAGGTTGTGCATAGTCAAGCACTTTTTGCATACGAGGGTGAATGATTCGTGGTGCAAACTTTAATAACTCAGAAAGAGAGTACTTGATGGGAGTGCTTTTAGGTTTTGGGTTGGGTTTACTATGAGAGAACCAGCCATATTGATCTTTATAGCGAATGATTCCGGTGGTGGAATCCTTGAATATCTGACAATGGTTGTTTATAGGCTTGAATGGAGACCTGGTCTTGCGAGGTGAGTAATATGGGTTCATTTGTTTGAGAGTAGGATGAGGTTTAGGTGGAAGGGTTTTTGTTTTGGTGGAATGAGGTTCTTTTGAGAATTTGGGAGAGGTATGAGCTGATTTGGAAGATGGCTGTGTGTGTTTATTGTTTTGGTGAGATGGTTTGGTGTTGTGAGAAATTGTTTTGGTTTTGAAGGAAGGGTGTTGCTTGGTATTGGTTGATAATGTTGGGTGATTGTGGTTTGGTTGGGCATTTGAAGGAATGGTTTTTGTTTTAGTTGGAGATGGAGTGGTTTGGTTGAGAAGAGGTGATTTTGGAGCACGAGTTGAAGGAGGATTCACTTGATTTGATTTGGTTGCAAGTTGAGTCTCCAATGACAAGGAATGAGCTTGAAGTTGTTGGATTAACTTCAAACATGTTTGCTCATTATTCTTCGAAGAAGTGGACTTGTTTTGCAAATCACGATTGAGCTTAGAAAGTTGTTGTTGCAAAACAAGTTCTTTAACTTGGGTTTCGAGGATGGTTTTAATGAGCTCTTTGTAAGAAATATCCAACTCATTGGTTAAATTGATAATCTTTGACTGCAAATGATCATTGTCTTTTTGAAGACTTTCCATGTTTGGCAAAATAAGATCATTAGCAGATTTGAGCTCTTTGTTCTCAGATTTGATTCGATCAACTTCAGATTGAAGACTTTCCATGGCGGACAAACTGAAATTATTAGCAGATTTGAGCTCTTTGTTCTCAGATTTGAGTTGCTTAATTTCAAGTTGAAAAATGTTGTGTTGTGTCATGATTGTCTTAAATATTTCCACATTGACTTGTTTTTCCTCAAAAATAACCACTCCACATGGAAACGAACTGGTACAACACATACAAATGTGATTATCATGACGACGTATTTCTTCCCAACTTGGCTGTTCACCCATTAAAAAATCTAACACCGTCTCAACAAACTCATTCGGTATAATAGTTGACATTTTTTTTTATTATTATTATTATTTTAATTTTTTTTTTTAAATACTAATACAGGGTTTCAGAAATTTAGTACTAAAACAGGGTTTCAGAAATTTAGTACTAAAACAGGGTTTCAGAAATTTAGTACTAAAACAGGTTTTCAAGAAATTCTTCACTAAAACAGGTTTTCAAGAAATTCTTCACTAAATCAGGTTTTCAAGAAATTCTTCACTAAATCAGGTTTTCATGAAATTCTTCACTAAATCAGGTTTTCAAGAAATTCTTCACTAATCAGGTTTTCAAGAAATTCTTCACTAAATCAGGTTTTCAAGAAATTCTTCACTAAATCAGGTTTTCAAGAAATTCTTCACTAAATCAGGTTTTCAAGAAATTCTTCACTAAATCAGGTTTTCAAGAAATTCTTCACTAAATCAGGTTTTCATGAAATTCTTCACTAAATCAGGTTTTCATGAAATTCTTCACTAAATCAGGTTTTCATGAAATTCTTCACTAAATCAGGTTTTCATGAAATTCTTCACTAAATCAGGTTTTCATGAAATTCTTCACTAAATCAGGTTTTCATGAAATTCTTCACTAAATCAGGTTTTCATGAAATTCTTCACTAAATCAGGTTTTCAAAATTCTTCACTAACAGGTTTTCAAGAATTCTTCACTAAATCAGGTTTTCAAGAAATTCTTCACTAAAACAGGTTTTCATGAAATTCTTCACTAAATCAGGTTTTCATGAAATTCTTCACTAAATCAGGTTTTCATGAAATTCTTCACTAAATCAGGTTTTCATGAAATTCTTCACTAAATCAGGTTTTCATGAAATTCTTCACTAAATCAGGTTTTCATGAAATTCTTCACTAAATCAGGTTTTCAAGAAATTCTTCACTAAATCAGGTTTTCAAGAAATTCTTCACTAAATCAGGTTTTCAAGAAATTCTTCACTAATCAGGTTTTCAAGAAATTCTTCACTAAATCAGGTTTTCAAGAAATTCTTCACTAAATCAGGTTTTCAAGAAATTCTTCACTAAATCAGGTTTTCATGAAATTCTTCACTAAATCAGGTTTTCAAGAAATTCTTCACTAAATCAGGTTTTCAAGAAATTCTTCACTAAATCAGGTTTTCAAGAAATTCTTCACTAAATCAGGTTTTCATGAAATTCTTCACTAAATCAGGTTTTCAAGAAATTCTTCACTAAATCAGGTTTTCATGAAATTCTTCACTAAATCAGGTTTTCATGAAATCATTTGAAAAACCGGTTTTACAACAGAAATTAGAAGAAAAATGAAAACCGGAAGGAAAGCTGGTAGGAAAACCGGTTTTACAACAGAAATTCGAAGAAAAATGAAAACCGGAAGGAAAGCTGGTAGGAAAACCGGAAGGAAAGCTGGAAGAAAACCGGAAGGAAAGCTGGTAGGAAAACCGGAAGGAAAGCTGGTAAAAACCGGTAGGAAAGCTGGTAGGAAAACCGGAAGGAAAGCTGGTAGGAAAACCGGAAGGAAAACCGGTTTTACAACAGAAATTAGAAGAAAAAATGAAAACCGGAAGGAAAGCTGGTAGGAAAACCGGTTTTACAACAGAAATTAGAAGAAAAATGAAAACCGGAAGGAAAGCTGGTAGGAAAACCGGTTTTACAACAGAAATTCAAAGAAAAATGAAAACCGGAAATGAAAACCGGATTTCAGATCAGAAAGCTAAAATTTCAATTTTAAGCCATTTGGTTTTGAATTGGGATTTGAAACTTCTTGAGGATGATTATAGGAAGGTAATGAGTGGAATAAAACTAAAAAGGAGGAACCTTTAACATGTTAAGAGGGTAAAGATTGGATTTTTCGGTAAAGTGAGGAAAACACAATTTAGCCTAAAATTGAACAAAATCAAGCAATGGATCTAACACAAGTTGTGATTTTGCTCTGATACCAATTGTTACAATTCTAAATCGTGATGTGAGTATGTGTGTGGAGGCGCACCCAAAGGATCATTTATCAATGCTTTAAATGGAAAATTTGATAGAGCATTGGATACTTGTGGTCGGATCAGAATATCTGACTAAAATATCTGCAGTTGCAATAACTGGATTGACAGTTCATGTTAGAGTGGCATCCTATCAAAGGAAATCAGTGATCGGTTTGGAAGGTCTGTCAAACCTTAAAGAATTAACTTGTAACTGAATTCAAGTAAAAAAAAGAATCAAAGCTGACTTAGAAATTCCTAAACATGAAACTATTAAGGCCTCAGAAGTACGTTAGTTAACTTATGAATCTGTAGTCAGGTGACACCTAGTATCCATGATAAGTATATGGGTCGGGTCCTGCCTTCTTGGATAACACACAATGATGAACTTTTTCACAGGCCAGCAATATTGACTTACAAGAGTAGAGTTCATATTTCTTATGTATGATTCAAAGGTTGCAAATGAAGTTATAATTCCGTGATGAGCTTCAAAACGTCGGTTTAATCCTATTCATGGCGCGCACATGGAAACGTGATTGTCCCTTCTAAATGTAGTACGAGTATTTGACTTGTAGACATCAATCCATAATTGCCACTTGCAAACATATTAATGACAAGAATCACATTTTTGTGTGTTATTCAAGATGGAATTATACTCTTAAAGTCAAAGTAAATAAAAACTTAAGAAGAATATAGAAGTATTGTGGAGGCGCACCCAAAGGATCATTTATCAATGCTTTAAATGGAAAATTTGATAGAGCATTGGATACTTGTGGTCGGATCAGAATATCTGACTAAAATATCTGCAGTTGCAATAACTGGATTGACAGTTCATGTTAGAGTGGCATCCTATCAAAGGAAATCAGTGATCGGTTTGGAAGGTCTGTCAAACCTTAAAGAATTAACTTGTAACTGAATTCAAGTAAAAAAAAGAATCAAAGCTGACTTAGAAATTCCTAAACATGAAACTATTAAGGCCTCAGAAGTACGTTAGTTAACTTATGAATCTGTAGTCAGGTGACACCTAGTATCCATGATAAGTATATGGGTCGGGTCCTGCCTTCTTGGATAACACACAATGATGAACTTTTTCACAGGCCAGCAATATTGACTTACAAGAGTAGAGTTCATATTTCTTATGTATGATTCAAAGGTTGCAAATGAAGTTATAATTCCGTGATGAGCTTCAAAACGTCGGTTTAATCCTATTCATGGCGCGCACATGGAAACGTGATTGTCCCTTCTAAATGTAGTACGAGTATTTGACTTGTAGACATCAATCCATAATTGCCACTTGCAAACATATTAATGACAAGAATCACATTTTTGTTGTGTTCAATCCCAAGGTCCCTTGCCTCTTTGGTGTCAATTCAACCTGTGGCTATCGAATTAAAAGGCAATGAAATGTAGGACT
>CM067168.1:123055803-123138303 GCA_034093135.1 Erigeron breviscapus | reverse complement strand
TAGCTGTGTTTCTTTTGATAGAGATGGTATTGGACTACTATTGGTCCAACTTTTTGGAACAAAGTCTGGTTGACGAAGCCAATTTTGATTTGATAAAGGCTTTTTTTTTTCTTTTTTTTTTTTATAAAGTTAGTTTTGGGTAATTATCACGGATTATTCATTCACGGTTATTTTATGGTTAATTTTTTTTTTTTTTTTAAAGGTGAATTTCGCTGGAAACTTCGTGTCGCGATTCGACAGCGAGAGGTCTAGCATACGTTGTCTTAACCGGGTCGCGCTAGAGAGCTCCCTCGAAGTAGAAATGTCTATTTCAAATACCCGATGGGGGGAAAACCCAATACTAATCCGCCCGAAGGCACGACGATTAATAGGGGTAAATCCTGCCCCCTCAGACTTGAACCTGAGTATACTCAGGTCAAGCCCTCATAAAGGGACTTAATTCCTATGTCTTCCCCAAGGCTTGAACTCAAGACCTCATGCAAGAGGATGGTTAAACAACCATTGAGCTAAAGCTCAAGGACATTTTATGGTTAATTAATAATAATAATTGATTTAATCTTGTCTCAAATATACATAAAGTTATGATATTTTTAAAATCAAATAAATTATTAAATACCAGGGGTATCTTCTAAATCCACTATGTGGGCCCGGAGGTGAGTTTTCCCCAAGGTATCGGGTTCGAGTCTTGGGTTTCTCATCTCAAGGTATTTTCCATGAGGAGGGGGTTGGAGGTCCAGCAAATCGCTGGTTAAAATTGCCTCCAGCACGTCTGAATCGAAACTAACTTTACAAAAAAAATAAATAAAAACTTATAAATTTCAAATTTAAAAATATAAAGAAAAAAAATCACATTGATAATTTACATGTAACGAATAAAATAAATTTTTTTTATTAGAATCTTTGTTTTATTTTTTCAATTATTAACGGAAAATAACGATCTTACATCATAATAGCAGGTAAGCGGGCAACAAGCTGCGCCGCCACCCCTTTCTGAATTGCAAAACCTAATCTACTAAAAACAAACTCATGCCCCCTTGGAGTCGAGATTGAATTGAAAAAATAAATAAATCAAAATAAAATAATATAATATAATTATGAAACAATAAGATAAAATATAATTATAATGATCATTAAAAGTTAAAAAATGATAATTTATTTAAATTAAGTGTTCAGTATGATTTATTATAAAAGCAAAAAAATGTAAATTATTGATAAAAACGAAAAGAATCTAAATTAATAAGACATTTTCTCACAATATTAATATATTTAATAATTAAAGATTAATGATTATTTGTGGATATTTTAATCACATATTTAGTAATTTAATTTTGATAAATCAAAAGTTATGATTGATCGATTTATTTTAGGTCAGTTGTCTTAAAATATATATTAAGATTAAGATTAACATTAAGATTTGATTTTAAAAGTTCTTCTACTTATTGTAGATCCATTTTAACATAATGTATGCATAATGATGACGAGAGTAAATATTAACTATTGTATGTTGAGTTTTGTAAATGATTAAACGTAATTTATTACATACTTATATTGTATAGAAGAATGGTGGCTTTTGTTATTTATCGAGATTTCAGTGGTGGGTTTTGATGGGATTTGTTTATTTCATGACCCATTTGATATATTGGATTCTACATATAGGTATAGATAAAGATTATTGAAACATAATTTGTATGGGTATATTGAGTCTTTCACTAATCATCCATTTGTCTAATTTAAGTAAGTAACATTTAATATCTTTTTGGATGAGTTATGAATATCAATATCGTCTATGACGATGTACGAGGGTTGAAATGTAGACAAATTTACTACTAACTTAAGTAGATATGTTACTTATGGGTTTTTACACTAAACGTAAGGATGGAAGCAAAGGTCAAGGGTAGCTTTTTTCAAAATAAGAAAACAAAATTTTATTTTTCTCGATTAATCATGATGTACCTAAAGTAATATATAATGTATGATGATGCATGTATTGTTGTATATGGATTAAAAAAAAAAAGTTGTGGGTTTATCACTACCCCTAATTACATTAAACAAAGAAAAACGAAATCTTAAAGATCATCCAAGACGGAAGTTGTAGAAGAAAGCTATATATGATAAAATTGACAAATATAGCTACAAAGTAAATTTGTATGCACAACAGAATGAGCAATGTGTGGTGGCGATAATTCTGCCAGAGACGTATACCTCCCTTCAGCAGTTCAGGTATCACAAATAGAACCAACCATATGTGGCAGAAGGCCAAAGAAACCGTAAACCAACTTTGACCATATTTATATAATTTGTATAACTTTTTTTTTCCGGAATGGCTAATTAACTTAGCTCTGTTTTTCATTCATCTCTTAACTTCAAGGCTTCAAGCTCGGGCAAATATGGGTGGAAATGTGGAATTAATGATTCATCGACATTTGATTTATGATAACAAGTATTACAAAATATCCAATATGTTATTTTTCCTAGAATTATATATCAAGTGGTTATTTGGATAGTAGTCATGATCTTTTACATGTACACATGAGCTAAAAGGCAAAGCTCATTCTTTTTGTGCATGGTTATCCCAGGATTAACTTCAAAGTCCAAATCTTCCTTCTCCATACCATCTGGCAACGCCCAATCAAACAAGTAAAGAAGATTACCTAGTAAAAGTTCCACCGTGACGACTCCCATTGAGATTCCTGGACAAATTCTTCGGCCCGCTCCAAAAGGAATCAACTCAAAATCATTCCCTTTAAAGTCAATATCACTACCCAAAAACCTCTCTGGCAAGAAGAAAAGCACCAGTGACACATCATTCTATCCCTCCATCAATTTCAACTTACCACAAGAATTGGTGATTGGATCAGATGTACGTGCCACACCAATATCAGCACCAGTTCAAACATCTACTTCTCCAGTTGTTCATGTAATACCTTCTAATGAGGAATTTCATGATGCTAATCGAGACCTCATTGACTCTGATGAGGATGTAGAAGTTGTTTGGACTGATCCTTCTCCAGATGCTGTTACAACTGAAGAAGATCGCCAGGTAACTTGCACTGATATTGTAGTTCACCAGCCTAGTCAATACACTAGATGGACTAAAGCCCACCCAATTGAACAAATTGTGGGTGATCCAACTAGTGGGGTTCAGACTAGAAGAGCCACCAATGAGCAATGCTTAAACGTCACCTTCTTATCTTTAATTGAACCAAAGAAGATTGACGAGGCTATGGCAGACCCAAGCTGGGTGGAAGCTATGCAAGAAGAGCTCTCCAGTTTGAAAGGAACAATGTTTGGGAGCTTGTTCCTTGTCCACCAGGGTTAAAGAAAGAACCCATTGGTACCAGATGGGTCTACCGAAACAAAATGGATGAAGATGGTCATGTTGTAAGAAACAAGGCCAGACTAGTTGCCCAGGGTTATTGTCAAGCAGAGGGCGTTGACTTTGATGAAACTTTTGCTCCAGTTGCAAGACTTGAAGCCATACGAATATTTCTGGCTTATGCAGCCCATCTGCAGTTCAAGGTCTTCCAGATGGATGTCAAAAGTGCGTTCCTTAATGGAACATTGGAAGAAGAAGTTTATGTTAAGCAGACTCCAGGTTTCATCGATGAAAAGCATCCACATTAGGTCTATAGACTGAACAAAGCCTTGTATGGTCTAAGACAAGCACCAAGAGCCTGGTATGACACTTTAACCAAACATCTTCTTAAAAATGGTTTTCAAAGAGGTGCAATAGATAATACCTTGTTTATCTTGAAAGAAAAGGTAATATCTTATTGGTACAAATTTATGTTGATGACATTATTTTTGGTTCAACTGATGATGCAATGTGTAAAAAGTTTTCTAAAATCATGTCATCTGAGTATAAGATGAGCTTAATGGGTGAATTAACATTTTTCCTAGGTCTCCAAATTAAGCAAACTGAAC
Source organism: Erigeron breviscapus (assembly GCA_034093135.1). Lineage (NCBI taxonomy): Eukaryota > Viridiplantae > Streptophyta > Magnoliopsida > Asterales > Asteraceae > Erigeron > Erigeron breviscapus. The sequence continues at coordinate 123,134,379 of CM067168.1, read as the reverse complement.
ATGGAATTTTTATAAACCAAGGAAAATATGTCAGAGATTTGTTAAGAAAGTACAAATATGATTCAATCCCATCGAAAAACACACCTATTGCAGCACCATTGAATTTGGACTCTGACCCAACTGGCAAACCAGTTAACATAACTGACTATAGAGGTATGGTTGGTTCACTGATGTACTTAACTGCCAGTCGACCAGATATAATGTTTGCAACATGTTTATGTGCCAGGTTTCAGGCTAACCCTAAAGAATCACATTGCACGCTGTAAAGCGTATCTTTAGATACCTGAAAGGGTGTCCTAATCTTGGTCTTTGGTACCCCAAAGGTTCAGGATTAGATCTAATGGGTTATTCAGATTCTGATCATGCAGGTTGTAAGATAGATAGAAAATCAACAACTGGTGGTTGTCATTTCCTTGGAGGAAAACTGGTAAGTTGGACCAGCAAGAAGCAGACTTCAGTCTCTATGTCCACTGCTGAGGCAGAGTACATTTCTGCGGCCAGTTGTTGCGCCCAGATTCTCTGGATCAAGAACCAGTTACTAGATTATGGTCAAAAGTTTACTAAGACCCCAATCTTTTGTGACAACACCAGTGCAATAGCTATCTCTCACAACCCAGTGATGCACTCCAAAACAAAGCATATTGACATCAGGTATCATTTCATTCGAGATCATGTTATGAAAGGTGATATTGAAATTCATTTCATCCCCACTGACAAACAGTTGGCTGATGTTTTTACAAAACCTCTTGATGAGAAAACTTTTAAACATCTCATCAGCGAACTGGGAATGTTAACTGAAGGAAATTGGATGGAGAAGTACTTCAGTCCAAGCATTTGGATGGAGTGAACTGAAGGAAATTGCTCTAACGTTCAGGGGGAAGACAAATGTGTCGACTGATGTTAAAGCATTTCTTAAAAGGATTGAGAAGGTATGGAGAAGAAAGCAACAGATGGAAGTTGCAATGGGCATAAGAGCACCAGATTCAATACCATCTTCTCCATCACCAAAAAGAAAGGCTACTGAAGATGCTCCAGAAAGGACATCGAAAAGAAGGGCCTGACTCTTATTGTTTACTTATTGTAATTATTGTCTTATGAAAATTGTATACTATTTATCAATTGATGTACCTAAAGTAATATATAATGTATGATGATGCATGTATTGTTGTATATGGATTAAAAAAAAAAAGTTGTGGGTTTATCACTACCCCTAATTACATTAAACAAAGAAAAACGAAATCTTAAAGATCATCCAAGACGGAAGTTGTAGAAGAAAGCTATATATGATAAAATTGACAAATATAGCTACAAAGTAAATTTGTATGCACAACAGAATGAGCAATGTGTGGTGGCGATAATTCTGCCAGAGACGTATACCTCCCTTCAGCAGTTCAGGTATCACAAATAGAACCAACCATATGTGGCAGAAGGCCAAAGAAACCGTAAACCAACTTTGACCATATTTATATAATTTGTATAACTTTTTTTTTCCGGAATGGCTAATTAACTTAGCTCTGTTTTTCATTCATCTCTTAACTTCAAGGCTTCAAGCTCGGGCAAATATGGGTGGAAATGTGGAATTAATGATTCATCGACATTTGATTTATGATAACAAGTATTACAAAATATCCAATATGTTATTTTTCCTAGAATTATATATCAAGTGGTTATTTGGATAGTAGTCATGATCTTTTACATGTACACATGAGCTAAAAGGCAAAGCTCATTCTTTTTGTGCATGGTTATCCCAGGATTAACTTCAAAGTCCAAATCTTCCTTCTCCATACCATCTGGCAACGCCCAATCAAACAAGTAAAGAAGATTACCTAGTAAAAGTTCCACCGTGACGACTCCCATTGAGATTCCTGGACAAATTCTTCGGCCCGCTCCAAAAGGAATCAACTCAAAATCATTCCCTTTAAAGTCAATATCACTACCCAAAAACCTCTCTGGCAAGAACTCCTCCGGGTTTTCCCAAGATTCAGGGTCCCTTCCAATGGCCAATGCATTAACAAACACTAAAGTTTTTGGCTTGATTTTGTAGCCATGTAACGTGGTTTCTTTCGTTGTTTCTCTAGGTACTAAAAGAGGAACGGTAGGATATAATCTCATGATTTCTTTTATCACTGCTTTCATATAAGTGAGTTTCAAAACATCATCCTCATCTACTTTACCTTTTTTTCCAACCACATTTCTCACTTCTTCTTGTGCTTTCTTCATCACTTTAGGATGCTTCATTAGCGCTGTCATAGCCCAAACCACCGTAGCTGCACTGGTATCTGTTCCTGCAACTAGTACATCCTAAAAAAGATACCAATAGATAAGAGAATTAGAATTAAATCCAAATTAGTACCTTTTGTTTTTAATTTTTGAAAAAGCTAGCCTAAAACTAGTTACAGGGTCACAAATTTTTTACAGCATGTTAAATTAAAATTAATAACGTTTTTATATAAACTCTGGGGATTTATAGTCAAAATTATGCTAGAATCTTTCTTCCTAATAAAAGAGAATCCCAAAATAAAAAGTGGTTTAAAAAATTGCCACCTCGCAGCCCTCCCCTTTTCTCATTAAAACTTCCTTGACAAACCTAAATTAATAATTAACGAGATATGTCACCCGGGGCAGCCCCGGGAGACATTATATTTATTGTATTTCATACGAGGTAAAATTGATACAGTAACATGTTTTCAGACACATTATATAGTTTGAAAAATTGAGTTGATATTTATCTTTTAATCAATAAGCTATTATTAAATAAAGTAATTTGACAATATAAAACATCATCTGAAATAAAATTAAAAACTAATAAGTATTACAAATTAATAGTTGGAGATGACTACGTGTATATATTCGAAAAGTACCCACTATTGTTACTTTTATATTGTGATAGTTCATGTGTATATATATAGTGATGAAATCAACGGGATCAAAAAACTTGTTAAAAACAAATTAAAAGATCAAAACATAAGTCCTAAAACAAATTAAAAGATCAAAATAAGTCTAAAACAAATTAAAAGATCAAAACATAAGTCCTAAAACAAATTAAAAGATCAAAACATAAGTCCTAAAACAAATTAAAAGATCAAAACATAAGTCTAAAACAAATTAAAAGATCAAAACATAAGTCCTAAAACAAATTAAAAGATCAAAACATAAGTCTAAAACAAATTAAAAGATCAAAACATAAGTCCTAAAACAAATTAAAAGATCAAAACATAAGTCTAAAACAAATTAAAAGATCAAAACATAAGTCCTAAAACAAATTAAAAGATCAAAACATAAGTCCTAAAACAAATTAAAAGATCAAAACATAAGTCCTAAAACAAATTAAAAGATCAAAACATAAGTCCTAAAACAAATTAAAAGATCAAAACATAAGTCCTAAAACAAATTAAAAGATCAAAACATAAGTCTAAAACAAATTAAAAGATCAAAACATAAGTCCTAAAACAAATTAAAAGATCAAAACATAAGTCTAAAACAAATTAAAAGATCAAAACATAAGTCCTAAAACAAATTAAAAGATCAAAACATAAGTCTAAAACAAATTAAAAGATCAAAACATAAGTCCTAAAACAAATTAAAAGATCAAAACATAAGTCCTAAAACAAATTAAAAGATCAAAACATAAGTCTAAAACAAATTAAAAGATCAAAACATAAGTCCTAAAACAAATTAAAAGATCAAAACATAAGTCCTAAAACAAATTAAAAGATCAAAACATAAGTCTAAAACAAATTAAAAGATCAAAACATAAGTCCTAAAACAAATTAAAAGATCAAAACATAAGTCTAAAACAAATTAAAAGATCAAAACATAAGTCCTAAAACAAATTAAAAGATCAAAACATAAGTCTAAAACAAATTAAAAGATCAAAACATAAGTCCTAAAACAAATTAAAAGATCAAAACATAAGTCCTAAAACAAATTAAAAGATCAAAACATAAGTCCTAAAACAAATTAAAAGATCAAAACATAAGTCCTAAAACAAATTAAAAGATCAAAACATAAGTCCTAAAACAAATTAAAAGATCAAAACATAAGTCTAAAACAAATTAAAAGATCAAAACATAAGTCCTAAAACAAATTAAAAGATCAAAACATAAGTCCTAAAACAAATTAAAAATGTTAAGCTCAAAACATTCTAAAACAAATTAAGATCAAAACAAAATTAGAAACAAATTAAAAGATCAAAACATAAGTCCTAAAACAAATTAAAAATTTTAAGCTCAAAATTAAAAAACTATTGGCGGGCTCAAAGATAATAAAGTATGAGATATTCTTAAAAGTGTTAAATGATAATATTCAACTAAAATAAGTCATCTTTGTAAACAAAATTAGAAACAAATTAAAAGATCAAAACATAAGTCCTAAAACAAATTAAAAATTTATAAGCTAAAACAAATAAAAGTCAAAACAAAATTAGAAACAAATTAAAAGATCAAAACATAAGTCCTAAAACAAATTAAAAATTTTAAGCTCAAAATTAAAAAACTATTGGCGGGCTCAAAGATAATAAAGTATGAGATATTCTTAAAAGTGTTAAATGATAATATTCAACTAAAATAAGTCATCTTTGTAAACAAAATTAGAAACAAATTAAAAGATCAAAACATAAGTCCTAAAACAAATTAAAAATTTTAAGCTCAAAATTAAAAAACTATTGGCGGGCTCAAAGATAATAAAGTTGGCCCGTTAGTCAAGCCCAATTAAAAAACTAAAAACGACCCAAATAAAATGAAAATATGAGATATTCTTAAAAGTGTAACAAACTTAGAATAATGATAATATTCAATTAAAATAAGTCATCTTTGTAAATTGTAAACAAAATTAATATATATATATATACAAAATAGGACGGGCTTAGCTACAGCAAGGTCATAACGTCATGCTGACGTCAGCAATTTTGTCTTTTTCTATTTATTTATTTTTTTAGATTGTATGCTTTTAAAGTTTCTTATTTTTACCACTTATCTTTTGGGTTTTTAACTTTAGTCTAACTTATCTTTTGGGTTTTTTTTAACTTTAGTCTAACTTTTTGTATACAAGTACACTTTACTTTAACTTATTTTTTTCCACTTAACTTTTGGGTTTTTTAACTTTAGTCAAACTTTTTGTATACAAACTTAACTGTAGTTTTTTTTATTTTGGCCACCTACTTTCTTAATTTCTACCATTTATAGTAAACTTTTAGTTTTCCAGACTTTTAGGTAATGTTGTATGTATATATGTTTGCATGACGCAGCGTCGATCCCGGGCAACGCCCCCGGGGGGGTCAAAAAACTTGTTAGAAACAAATTAAAAGATCAAAACATAAGTCCTAAAACAAATTAAAAATGTTAAGCTCAAAATTAAAAAAAGTATTGGCGGGCTCAAAGAAAACAAAGTTGGCCCGTTAGTCAAGCCCAATTAAAAAACTAAAAACGACCCAAATAAAATGAAAATGGCCAGTTAAAAAATGAAAACGGGCTCAAAGAAAATAAATGTGGCCCGTTACTGTTCTTTGCACGCATATCTAAGGGGTTAAAATATTATGGTCAAAATAAAAAGAAGAAAAAGGTTGTTATTCTTTGCACGCGACAGTTAAAAAACGAACAGTAAAATTTTTGTGTGAAAGTGAAAGTACTTAGCATAAAAGTTTAGTGCTAAAACTATAAGAGGCTAAATAAAAAGAACAAAAAGGTTGTTATTCTTTGCACGCGACAGTTAAAAAACGAACAGTAAATTTTTTGTGTGAAAGTGAAAGTACTTCGCATAAAAGTTTAGTGCTAAAACTATAAGAGGCTAAAGTGTTATGGTGAAAATAAAAGAAAATAAAAAAGTATAAAAGTTTAGTCCTAAAAATGTGAAGTGTTAAAGTATTGTGGTAAAAATAAAAAGAATAAAAAACTTGAGTGAAAGTGAAAGTAGTTTGCATAAAAGTTTAGTGCTAAAACTATAAGAGGCTAAAGTGTTATGGTGAAAATAAAAGAAAATAAAAAAGTATAAAAGTTTAGTCCTAAAAATGTGAAGTGTTAAAGTATTGTGGTAAAAATAAAAAGAATAAAAAGTTTACTATTTTTTACACGTTTTCTAGTACCAAAGTGTAAAGAGTTAAAGTATTGTGGTGAAAATAAAAAAAAATAAAAAAGTATGAAAGTTTAGTGCTAAAAGGTAAAGGATTAAAGTAATGTGGTGAAAATAAAAAGAATAAAAAGTTTACTATTTTTTACACGTTATCTAGTACCAAAGTGTAAAGAGTTAAAGTATTGTGGTGAAAATAAAAAGAATAAAATCAAAAAGTATAAAAGTTTTGTGCTAAAAGTGTAAATAGATAAACTATAGGACAAAACATTTAAAAACCAAAAAAGTAGGAAAAAGATATAGGTGGGGACAAAAAGAAGAAAATAAAAAATAAAAAATTTGTTACTATTCTTTGCATGAAAACCAAAGATTTGTTTTTAATATATATATTTAATATTAATAATTAATAATAATAATAATAATAATAACAATACAATCTCAATCTCAATACACATAAAACCAAATACAAAATTTATCAGAGAATAATCCGGTAAGAATCTAATTCTAATTCTTTTCCATTCTATTTTTTTTTCTTTTTTCCCAATTTTTAGGGTTTACGTGTTAGTTTTTTTTTTTTTGAGTAGAAGGATTGTCATATGAATTTTATAAAGTGTTTCAAAAATTGTTTCATTATATAATAATAAAGGGGAGTTGGATTTTATGATTGGTGTTTGAGAGATTGTTTCATCCATGTATATCATTGATTTTAATTTGATGAATTTTACCACATGTTATTGCTCCTGCTGAAAAAAAGTCAATGTACCAATTTGCTTATGTATTATATTATCTATAAATCTATAATTTATGTGTGATTCAAACCTATATATTTACCATGGTCATGATCCTTTCTAACCAAGTTTTGTGTTTCATGCTAACGAGTTGTTTGATGGAATGCATCATCATGAACGCTCCATTTACCCTCTTTCCATCTGTGCTTATTTTTCCTATTTCTGTAACATCCGTGAATTTTGACCCGTTGACTTTACGTGTAATATGACTAACAATTTAAGTTAATGAATTAATTGGGTCGTTTTGTGAGTTAAATGACAATGTGGTATATTCGGGTCGATAATATGTGTTGGTCGGTATTTAAATGTGTAACTAATTGTGTTGAGGCTTGTGAAGGGAAACGGGTCGGCCCGTGGGTAGTCCATGACCCACCAGCCCCAAGACCCATTTCCCCCCCCCTTATCCTTTCCTTCTCATTCTCATTTCTATCTATCTCTTTATCTCTTTCTCTCTAAAGCAAAGCAAGACCCATTTCAATCTTCTTCACCATTTCTTGCATCAAATTAGTGTTGGATCGATTATAACATAGAAATCATAGTCACTTTCATCTCACTTTCGCCTTATCGAAGAATCAAAGTCAAGTTCTAGCTTTTACCCATTTAGGTCAAAATTTGGGCTTGAGCTCAAGGAGAAGTTTTGGTAAGTTAAATTCACCCCATTTACTTCTATTTATGCTTGTTTTGTGGTTCTAGTCGTTTTGATGTAATTCCAAGACTTGTAAATGGTAAAAATGGAAATTTAGGGTTAGGGTTAGGGTTTGAATGATTCAAGAGTGATTTTGATGTTTTGGTCGAAATTGTGGGTTAGGTTATGTGTATTTATGGTTAATGATGTTTGATTATACTTCAAAATGGGTTAAAAGTCTTTACAAATCGTTTTGGGTTGGTTTGGGTTGAAATTTGGGGGTTTTGGTTCGTGTTTTCCTGCATAAACTGCAGGTGCTGGCTGCAGATTCTGGCCACTGCGGCGCAGTGAGCTCCACCCTTGCTCACTGCGGCGCAGTGCCTTAGTTCTGGTCCTGGTCTGACTAGCCACTGCGGCGCAGTGAGCATGGTCCTGGCTCACTGCGACGCAGTGGATAGTCACTGGAAAATATGCGCGTCGATTTTTAAACGTTAATAACTTTTGATCCTTAACTCCAAACAAGTCTTATGACCTATCGTTGGAATCGTAAGAGAGTCTAGTTTCTAATAGTAACACTCTTTTTGTATGAATCTCTTCTCATTTCTAAAAAGGTCGAGTCAAATGCGTTTTGTTCCTACTAGTTAAAGTCGTAAAGGTGTTTAGGGTTTGTGACTTGACTTAATTTGCTAAACCAACTTGTTTATGATTGTAGTGTTGACATTACGGTATTATGATGTATAATTATAGGTTGTGGACGTGTGGATCCTATTACTCGTTTGTAATCTTATACTAGCTTCTTTGCCGGACAAGGTGAGTTTCGTATCTCCCTACTCGCTTGAGATTCGGGCTGAAAAGTGTAAACCTGGCGTGTTTACTTGCATTTATTGAGTTATTGATTACTGATTGTTTGACTTGATTGTTGGGTTGATGTGACGGTTCTTTTCGTTTGATTGACTTGGTTTATGTTTTGGGTAAGTATTACATTTATATTAGGATAGACGTACATACATGGAAGTCGGTTATGCCTTCTTTGGGTTTTAGATGTGGTGGGAAGGCTGCGGGTGACCCTATATATAAGCATCTGGGACTTGAAGAAAGTAGAATCCTCTGAAGTATATGTACGTATAGTTGGTTTAAATTGTGATTAGTGGTTTATGATTGTTGAATATTGATTGTTGGACTATAGTTGTTGAATATTGATTGTTGGCTTACGGTTGTCGTATATGGATTTTGGCTTATGTTGGACGAATATTGACTGTTGGCACAGGTTCATCGTCTATTGACTGTTGGTTTATGATATATGCATTTACATTTGATTGTAAGCATTGCATACTTTGTTGATGAGCCCTCGGCAGGGGATTGCCGACATCCTGGTGCATAGATGTATGCACCCATTTTGGATGTAGATCGTGACCCCGAGTATATAGACATATATATCTCGATGTTTTTGAGATGCCGCTTTGTTCATGGTGATGACAAGCGAGTATCGTTGCATAGGTGACTGGAGATCACGCATAGGATAGGCATGTTTGCTTATTCATGCATTTGGCACTTACATTGATTCGCATATCATTTGTGCATTCTCTTTACACATTTACTTGTCTTGTGTAATCTTGTTGTTGAGCGACATTGTGTTATTTAGAGGCTCGCTGTAAGTCATGTCTAGCCTCTATTCTTATATTGTGATTATTGATGTTGGTTCTTTACGAACCATTACTACGAACTCACCAACCTTGTGTTGACTATGCTTAGTACACTTTTCAGGTAATCAGGTTCTCCCAGGGCGTGGAGTTTAGTGCTTGCTTGCTGTAAACCCGGACTATGGACCTCATGGATCAAGGATTCATTGGCCTTCCTTTTGCATTATACTTAGGATCGTTTGCCATCTTTGGATGTTATTTTTGGTTAACTTTGATGGCTATTTGCTCCTGTTGTATTTTGTTACATGATTCGTTTTGTTTTGGATTCACTGAATCTTTAATTGCATTTAGATCTTATTCTATTGTAATTCCACCTGGTGCTATATGATTTCCGTGATATTCTGAGCCTTGGTGTAACATCCGTGAATTTTGACTCGTTGACTTTTCGTGTAATATGACTAACAATTTAAGTTAATGAATTATTTGGGTCGTTTTGTGAATTAAATGATAATGTGTTATATTCGGGTCGATAATATGTTTTGTCGGTTTTAAATGTATACATTGTTTTATGGCTTGTGGGAGAAACGGGTCGGCCCGTGGGTAGTCCATGACCCACCAGCCCCCAAGACCCATTCCCCCCCCCTTATCCTTTCCCCTTTTCATTTCTATCTATCTATCTATCTCTTTCTCTCTTCCTCTCAAGAACAAAGCAAGACTCATTTTTATTCTTCTTCTTTCTATCTCTTACTTAGTGTTGGAAAGGTTATAACACTAGAATCATCACCATTTATACCACATTATCCTCGTATCGAAGAATCATAGGTGGAAATCTTCCATTTTAGCCATTTTGACCTAATTTCGGGTTTAAGCTCAAGAAGGTGTTTGTGTAAGTCTAATTCATCCCATTTACTTCTATTTATGTTTGTGTATGCTTTTCTAGTCATCTTGAACATTTACAAGTCCTAAATCGGCTTAAATCTCGTTTGGGTCAAATTAGGGTTTATTTAGGGTTTGAAGGTTTTGGGTGTGATTTTGATGTTTTGGTCGAAATTGTGGTTTGGGTTATGTTTATTTATGGTTAATGATGCTTAGTTATGCTTCAAAACAAGTTACAAGCTCCTACAAATCGTCTTGGATTGGTTTGGGTCGAGTTTTAAAGGTTTTGGTTTGGTTTTCCTGCATAACTGCAGCTGCTGCTGCTTCTGGTTCAGTATTGAGCCACTGCGGCGCAGTGGCATGGGCTAGCCCACTGCGGCGCAGTGGCTAGGGTCTGTTTGGTTCGTGGTTAGCCCACTGCGGCGCAGTGAGCTTGGCAATGGCTCACTGCGGCGCAGTGGATTCCTTCTGGGCATTCGCGCGCGTCAGTTTTCAAACGTTAATAACTTTTGATCCGTAAGTCCAAATAAGTCATATGACCTATCGTTGGAATCGTAAGAGAGTCTAGTTTCACGTGGTAACCTTCATTTTGTATGAATCTTCGTACATTTCTAAAAATGTCTAGTCAAAGTGTTATGTTTCACACTCGGTAATGTTAAGAAAGTAATTGTGGGTTCGTGACTCAACTTAAACCTAAGAAACCAACTTGTTTATGATTATAAAGTTGACAATATGATATATGGCATGCTTTGATAGGTTGTGAACACGTGGGGCCCAATACTCGCTATTAATCCTTCATTTACTCGACTTAAGCTTCTTTGCCGATCAAGGTGAGTTTCGTAGCTCCCTACTCAATAGAGATTCGGGCTGAAAAGTGTACATATACGTGTTGTTTGTTTGGTTGGTTGACTTGATTGTCTGTTAGTTAATTTCTGATTGATTGTAGTTTGGTAGACAGTTTTGATTGATCGTGTGATGATTTACGAAGGTGTTTGTGATATTGTAACTCTCTAGGATAGAAGTACATACATGGATGTCGGCTTTACTTTCAAAGGGTTTTAGGTGTGGTGGGAAGGCTGCGGACGACCCTATACATAAGCATCTAGAACCTGATGAAAGTAAAACCCTCCGAAGTGGATGTACGCATTGTTTAGGGGAATTGATGGATGTTGAGAATGTGTTGGACATTCATATACGCTTTGTTATACTTGACTTGTGCGGTGCACACTCAAACATACTGTTATAGTTGCATTGATGACGTTATTGATACGCATTTGATATGCATTATGGTCTTACATGCGTATGACACATGTTCTGACGTTAATAATTCGCGTACTCATTTATTATACGCGCGCGGTTCACACGCACGCGGTTCACACGCACGCGGTTCACACGCACGCGGTTCACACGCACGCGGTTCACACGCACGCGGTTCACACGCACGCGGTTCACACGCACGCGGTTCACACGCACGCGGTTCACACGCACGCGGTTCACACGCACGCGGTTCACACGCACGCGGTTCACACGCACGCGGTTCACACGCACGCGGTTCACACGCACGCGGTTCACACGCACGCGGTTCACACGCACGCGGTTCACACGCACGCGGTTCACACGCACGCGGTTCACACGCACGCGGTTCACACGCACGCGGTTCACACGCACGCGGTTCACACGCACGCGGTTCACACGCACGCGGTTCACACGCACGCGGTTCACACGCACGCGGTTCACACGCACGCGGTTCACACGCACGCGGTTCACACGCACGCGGTTCACACGCACGCGGTTCACACGCACGCGGTTCACACGCACGCGGTTCACACGCACGCGGTTCACACGCACGCGGTTCACACGCACGCGGTTCACACGCACGCGGTTCACACGCACGCGGTTCACACGCACGCGGTTCACACGCACGCGGTTCACACGCACGCGGTTCACACGCACGCGGTTCACACGCACGCGGTTCACACGCACGCGGTTCACACGCACGCGGTTCACACGCACGCGGTTCACACGCACGCGGTTCACACGCACGCGGTTCACACGCACGCGGTTCACACGCACGCGGTTCACACGCACGCGGTTCACACGCACGCGGTTCACACGCACGCGGTTCACACGCACGCGGTTCACACGCACGCGGTTCACACGCACGCGGTTCACACGCACGCGGTTCACACGCACGCGGTTCACACGCACGCGGTTCACACGCACGCGGTTCACACGCACGCGGTTCACACGCACGCGGTTCACACGCACGCGGTTCACACGCACGCGGTTCACACGCACGCGGTTCACACGCACGCGGTTCACACGCACGCGGTTCACACGCACGCGGTTCACACGCACGCGGTTCACACGCACGCGGTTCACACGCACGCGGTTCACACGCACGCGGTTCACACGCACGCGGTTCACACGCACGCGGTTCACACGCACGCGGTTCACACGCACGCGGTTCACACGCACGCGGTTCACACGCACGCGGTTCACACGCACGCGGTTACACGCACGCGGTTCACACGCACGCGGTTCACACGCACGCGGTTCACACGCACGCGGTTCACACGCACGCGTTCACACGCACGCGGTTCACACGCACGCGGTTCACACGCACGCGGTTCACACGCACGCGGTTCACACGCACGCGGTTCACACGCACGCGGTTCACACGCACGCGTTCACACGCACGCGGTTCACACGCACGCGGTTCACACGCACGCGGTTCACACGCACGCGGTTCACACGCACGCGGTTCACACGCACGCGGTTCACACGCACGCGGTTCACACGCACGCGGTTCACACGCACGCGGTTCACACGCACGCGGTTCACACGCACGCGGTTCACACGCACGCGGTTCACACGCACGCGGTTCACACGCACGCGGTTCACACGCACGCGGTTCACACGCACGCGGTTCACACGCACGCGGTTCACACGCACGCGGTTCACACGCACGCGGTTCACACGCACGCGGTTCACACGCACGCGGTTCACACGCACGCGGTTCACACGCACGCGGTTCACACGCACGCGGTTCACACGCACGCGGTTCACACGCACGCGGTTCACACGCACGCGGTTCACACGCACGCGGTTCACACGCACGCGGTTCACACGCACGCGGTTCACACGCACGCGGTTCACACGCACGCGGTTCACACGCACGCGGTTCACACGCACGCGGTTCACACGCACGCGGTTCACACGCACGCGGTTCACACGCACGCGGTTCACACGCACGCGGTTCACACGCACGCGGTTCACACGCACGCGGTTCACACGCACGCGGTTCACACGCACGCGGTTCACACGCACGCGGTTCACACGCACGCGGTTCACACGCACGCGGTTCACACGCACGCGGTTCACACGCACGCGGTTCACACGCACGCGGTTCACACGCACGCGGTTCACACGCACGCGGTTCACACGCACGCGGTTCACACGCACGCGGTTCACACGCACGCGGTTCACACGCACGCGGTTCACACGCACGCGGTTCACACGCACGCGGTTCACACGCACGCGGTTCACACGCACGCGGTTCACACGCACGCGGTTCACACGCACGCGGTTCACACGCACGCGGTTCACACGCACGCGGTTCACACGCACGCGGTTCACACGCACGCGGTTCACACGCACGCGGTTCACACGCACGCGGTTCACACGCACGCGGTTCACACGCACGCGGTTCACACGCACGCGGTTCACACGCACGCGGTTCACACGCACGCGGTTCACACGCACGCGGTTCACACGCACGCGGTTCACACGCACGCGGTTCACACGCACGCGGTTCACACGCACGCGGTTCACACGCACGCGGTTCACACGCACGCGGTTCACACGCACGCGGTTCACACGCACGCGGTTCACACGCACGCGGTTCACACGCACGCGGTTCACACGCACGCGGTTCACACGCACGCGGTTCACACGCACGCGGTTCACACGCACGCGGTTCACACGCACGCGGTTCACACGCACGCGGTTCACACGCACGCGGTTCACACGCACGCGGTTCACACGCACGCGGTTCACACGCACGCGGTTCACACGCACGCGGTTCACACGCACGCGGTTCACACGCACGCGGTTCACACGCACGCGGTTCACACGCACGCGGTTCACACACACGCTGTTCACACGCACGCGGTTCACACGCATGCGGTTCACACGCACGCGGTTCACACGCACGCGGTTCACACGCACGCGGTTCACACGCGAGTATACTCTGTTTGGTGTATTTTGTGGCATGGTTGATACGAATTCGATATGTATTATAACCGGCATTATGATAGATTGTGTTTTGGGCTTTTGTATTGATAATTACATCTTTGTGCACTCTTATTTCACGCTTACTTGTTTGGTGTGATCTTGTTGTGGGACGTTATTGTGTTACTTAGAGGCTCACTGTAAGTCATGTTTAGCCTCTACTCTTATATTGTGATTATTGACGATGGTTCTTTATGGATCATTACTACGAACTCACCAACCTTGTGTTGACTATGCTTAGTACACTTTTCAGGTAACCAGGTTATCCAGGACGTGGAGTTGATTTGTTTGCTTGCTGTTGAACCCGGACTGGACTTATATGGATCAAGGATCCATTTGCCTTATGTTGCATTGTACTTAGGATTGATAGCATTCCTTTGATGTCGTTTTGTAAACTTTGATGATTACTTGCTTCCGTTATAGTTTGTTGCTTGTTTCTTTTATTGTAAGGATTCACTGAATCCTTTATTTGCATTTAGTTCATGTTCTACATTAATTCCACCTTGTGCTATATGATTTCCGTGATATTCTGAGCCTTGGCTTGGGGTGTTACATAATGGTGGCCCATGCGAGGTCGTAGAGAATTAGGCGGTTTGACCTAGACTACGGCTTAAGTTAAAACTCTTCATATAGCATGCATGGTTAGGAAATTTGTGTGCAACGTGAATTCTGTGAACCCTAGAAAGTGTATTGTGAGTTCGTAGTTAAGACCACTTATGTGATGGCTTGAATTCAACGTGATGAATATGGAATGGGTACAATGTGGTTAATGTGTGCATTGATTGAAATGGATGGTGATTGATATGGATTGTTGCTACTGATTGATGTTTGTTGGATGCTTTAGAGCAAAATGAAGTTATGTTATTAACTTAGTATAATATTGTGGCAACCCTAAAAGAACCCGATCAACTCTTTTATGGTTACCCAACATTATAACAGGTTAATAACATCGTGGATTGCGCACGTGTGGCTTAGAGTATAATAAGGAACCGATATACTTAATGGAAGTTGATTGGGTGGAGGGTTAGCCGTTGGTACACCCTGTATACATACCCGGTCAATAACTAGAGCATATCGAATTCGGATTATACCTTGAATCATTCGTGTTAGTTGCCTGGCTTAGTGTATAATAGGGAACCGACATGCTTAATGGAAGTTGATTGGGTGGAGGGTTAGCCGTTGGTACACCCTGTATACATACCTAGTCAATAACTAGAGGGCATATCGAATTCAGATTATACTTAACCCATTTGTGTTAATTGCTTGATTTTATGATGTATTGAGCATGATTACTTGAATTAATAATGAACGATCGTAAGGAAATTGACATGATAATATGCTAAGTAACAATCTCATAGGATTCTAGCACTCTCGCCTTAGCTTAATGATATGAAATGTGTATGTGGTATCGGTATGAGAGCATTGACTACTTGTGTGACTAACATGTGAGCATTTGAGACTAACTCTCGGGTCAACGTGTCACTTGCTTTATAGAAATGGTGAGACCAAGGAGAGCCGGAATGAACTATAGGGCTGAACCGGAAGAACCTCAACCGAAAGCTCAACCGGAGGTACAAGGAGGTAGAGGTAGGGGCCGTGGTAGAGGTCGTGGTAGAGGCCAAGGAAGGGGCCGTGGTGAAGTTCCTGAGCCAAACTTGGCTGAGTTGATCGCTCAAACGGTCGCCAATATCATGCCGACCATAATTGCTCAAGTCACGGCAAGTCTTGGGCAAAACAATGGGCCTCAAAACAATGAAGCCCCAGAAAATGAATAATGAAAATGCTCAACCTCAGGACGTAGAAAACGAAGAAGAGGAACCAGTGAGAGTTGATAACCATATACCCATGTATAATCAATACGGGGGATACCGTCAGGGATGTATATTTAAGGACTTCAAAAGCTGTGGGCACCGGAGTTTAATGGAAGAGGTGGTCCCACTGAGTGTATAAGGTGGTTTGAGGAGATCGAGGCAGTGATTGAAAGAAGTCATTGCACATATGACGACCG
Source organism: Erigeron breviscapus (assembly GCA_034093135.1). Classification (NCBI taxonomy): domain Eukaryota; kingdom Viridiplantae; phylum Streptophyta; class Magnoliopsida; order Asterales; family Asteraceae; genus Erigeron; species Erigeron breviscapus. The sequence goes on along the minus strand of CM067168.1, from coordinate 123,118,086 downwards.
GATTTCTTTTGCATCCGGCATGTTTAAAAATGACGCCTTGAGTTGGTGGAACCAAGAGATAACTTTGGGGCGGACTTATAACTTAGAATGGATCGATTTCAAGAACAAAGTGAAGGCGAAGTTTTGTCCTCCCTATGAACTACAAAATTTGACCATTGAGTTTGCTAACCTCAACATGGACGGAGCCGATTTCAAAGGCTATGTTAGACGATTTCAGGAGTTGTCTACCCTCATTCCTCATTTGGTGGATTCTGAGGCTCGGGCCATCGAGAAGTTTGTATTGGGCTTGAATCCTCAAGTCCGATCCTATGTGAATTCTAACATGCCTACTTCTTTGGCCGATGCTATCAACCGAGCCGGTAGTGTGACTGAAGACTTATTGAGGAGCGGTGTTTTGAGTAACCCCTCATCAAATAAGAGAAAAGAAATTGGAGAATCTAGTGAGGCAAGGAAGGCGAGTGGGTTTGACCCCAATGGTCATAATAAGGGTAGATTCAGGGCGGCGATGGGACTGGCGAGGAGGCCTTACAAGGGACCTCATCCTTTCTGTAACAATTGTAACAAGCATCATCCCACTAATACCCAATGTGGAGCCTGCCTCAATTGTAATCGACTTGGACATTTGGCGAGAGATTGTGGAGCACCGAAAACGGCACCATTGAATATAGTACCTCTTCAAACCATTCATCCTCAAGGCGACTTTCCATGGGGTACGTGCTTTAAATGTGGAAGCCCTGATCACTACCGAAATAATTGTCCGCAATGGATTGGACAACAAGTTGAGTGGCGGTCCATCCGAATCAACTCCAAATTACCGGGCCGAACCAAAACCGTGGCCAACAAGGCCATCAAGTTCATCCTCGTGGCCGAGCTTTTGCGGAAATTGGCAATGGAGACCAAAATGATCCAAACGTTGGTTAAGGTACCTTTCTCTTAACGGTTATGATGTTATGGCACTATTCGATATCAAAACCGACTATGATCTCATTTATCCTAACGTTACTACTTTGGGTTACATTCGTTCGTGTGTTTTGGAGTTATATGTTTAAAATTTTTGAAGGTTTAGCGACTCTCTAACTAAATTCGGTCATATACCCCGTGTATGTATCTTGACTCTAGGTGACGACAAACTCTTCACGTACGTTGTGCTCTATGATATTAGGTTCTTGACGATTAGGTGAGTACAATTTGAATACCAACGGTTAATACGGTTCTTAGTTGTGTAGTAGAGTTACTAATGTAGAAATATTTAACGGTAGGGTTTTTAGGGTTTCATGCAAATTGTCAAACTCAAGCGTCCTTAGAGCTATCGTCTTAAGAATCTGAAAACTAACGTCATCTCTGATAATCTTGAGTCCCCGAGGCCTTTTCCGGGTGACTTGCCGGGCTCGTCCCATCTCGATAACTTGAATTTCGTATACGCCTAACTACTTAACATCGCGCGCGTAGTCAAAATATATATATATATATATATATATATATATATATATATATATATATATATATATATATATATATATATATATATATATATATATATATATATATATATATATATATATATATATATATATATATATATATATATATATATATATATATATATATATATATATATATATATATATATATATATATATATATATATATATATATATATATATATATATATATATATATATATATATATATATATATATATATATATATATATATATATATATATATATATATATATATATATATATATATATATATATATATATATATATATATATATATATATATATATATATATATATATATATATATATATATATATATATATATATATATATATATATATATATATATATATATATATATATATATATATATATATATATATATATATATATATATATATATATATATATATATATATATATATATATATATATATATATATATATATATATATATATATATATATATATATATATATATATATATATATATATATATATATATATATATATATATATATATATATATATATATATATATATATATATATATATATATATATATATATATATATATATATATATATATATATATATATATATATATATATATATATATATATATATATATATATATATATATATATATATATATATATATATATATATATATATATATATATATATATATATATATATATATATATATATATATATATATATATATATATATATATATATATATATATATATATATATATATATATATATATATATATATATATATATATATATATATATATATATATATATATATATATATATATATATATATATATATATATATATATATATATATATATATATATATATATATATATATATATATATATATATATATATATATATATATATATATATATATATATATATATATATATATATATATATATATATATATATATATATATATATATATATATATATATATATATATATATATATATATATATATATATATATATATATATATATATATATATATATATATATATATATATATATATATATATATATATATATATATATATATATATATATATATATATATATATATATATATATATATATATATATATATATATATATATATATATATATATATATATATATATATATATATATATATATATATATATATATATATATATATATATATATATATATATATATATATATATATATATATATATATATATATATATATATATATATATATATATATATATATATATATATATATATATATATATATATATATATATATATATATATATATATATATATATATATATATATATATATATATATATATATATATATATATATATATATATATATATATATATATATATATATATATATATATATATATATATATATATATATATATATATATATATATATATATATATATATATATATATATATATATATATATATATATATATATATATATATATATATATATATATATATATATATATATATATATATATATATATATATATATATATATATATATATATATATATATATATATATATATATATATATATATATATATATATATATATATATATATATATATATATATATATATATATATATATATATATATATATATATATATATATATATATATATATATATATATATATATATATATATATATATATATATATATATATATATATATATATATATATATATATATATATATATATATATATATATATATATATATATATATATATATAGACTATTTTTCTTCTTCTACCATCTACTTAGTGTTGGAAAGGTTATAACACTAGAATCATCGCTATTTATACCACATTATCCTCGTATCGAAGAATCATAGGTGGAAATCTTCCATTTTAGCCATTTTGACCTAATTTCGGGTTTAAGCTCAAGAAGGTGTTTGTGTAAGTCTAATTCATCCCATTTACTTCTATTTATGTTTGTGTATGCTTTTCTAGTCATCTTGAACATTTACAAGTCCTAAATCGGCTTAAATCTCGTTTGGGTCAAATTAGGGTTTAAATTAGGGTTTGAAGGTTTTGGGTGTGATTTTGATGTTTTGGTCGAAATTGTGGATTGGGTTATGTTTATTTATGGTTAATGATGTTTAGTTATGCTTCAAAACAAGTTACAAGTTCCTACAAATCGTTTTGGATTGGTTTGGGTCGAGTTTTAAAGGTTTTGGTTTGGTTTCCTGCATAAACTGCAGCTGCTGCTGCTTCTGGTCAGTTTTGGGCCACTGCGGCGCAGTGGCATGGGCTAGCCCACTGCGGCGCAGTGGCTAGGGTCTGGTTGGTTCGTGGTTAGCCCACTGCGGCGCAGTGAGCTTGGCAATGGCTCACTGCGGCGCAGTGGATTCCTTCTGGGCATTCGCGCGCGTCAGTTTTCAAACGTTAATAACTTTTGATCCGTAAGTCCAAATAAGTCATATGACCTATCGTTGGAATCGTAAGAGAGTCTAGTTTCACGTAGTAACCTTCATTTTGTTTGAATCTTCGTACATTTCTAAAAATGTCTAGTCAAAGTGTTATGTTTCACACTCGGTAATGTTAAGAAAGTAATTGTGGGTTCGTGACTCAACTTAAACCTAAGAAACCAACTTGTTTATGATTATAAAGTTGACAGTATGATATATGGCATGCTTTGATAGGTTGTGAACACGTGGGGCCCAATACTCGCTATTAATCTTTCATTTACTCGACTTAAGCTTCTTTGCCGATCAAGGTGAGTTTCGTAGCTCCCTACTCAATAGAGATTCGGGCTGAAAAGTGTACATATACGTGTTGTTTGTTTGGTTGGTTGACTTGATTGCCTGTCTAGTTAATTTCTGATTGATTGTAGTTTGGTAGACAGTTTTGATTGATCGTGTGATGATTTACGAAGGTGTTTGTGATATTGTAACTCTCTAGGATAGAAGTACATACATGGATGTCGGCTTTAATTTCAAAGGGTTTTAGGTGTGGTGGGAAGGCTGCGGATGACCCTTTTTTTTTTTTTTTTTTTTTTTTTTTTTTTTTTTTTTTTTTTTTTTTTTTTTTTTTTTTTTTGTTTTTTTTTTTTATTCTTCACGATAATTTTTTTTTTTTTTTTTTTTTTTTTTTTTTTTTTTTTTTTTTTTTTTTTTTTTTTTTTTTTTTTTTTTTTTTTTTTTTTTTTTTTTTTTTTTTTTTTTTTTTTTTTTTTTTTTTTTTTTTTTTTTTTTTTTTTTTTTTTTTTTTTTTTTTTTTTTTTTTTTTTTTTTTTTTTTTTTTTTTTTTTTTTTTTTTTTTTTTTTTTTTTTTTTTTTTTTTTTTTTTTTTTTTTTTTTTTTTTTTTTTTTTTTTTTTTTTTTTTTTTTTTTTTTTTTTTTTTTTTTTTTTTTTTTTTTTTTTTTTTTTTTTTTTTTTTTTTTTTTTTTTTTTTTTTTTTTTTTTTTTTTTTTTTTTTTTTTTTTTTTTTTTTTTTTTTTTTTTTTTTTTTTTTTTTTTTTTTTTTTTTTTTTTTTTTTTTTTTTTTTTTTTTTTTTTTTTTTTTTTTTTTTTTTTTTTTTTTTTTTTTTTTTTTTTTTTTTTTTTTTTTTTTTTTTTTTTTTTTTTTTTTTTTTTTTTTTTTTTTTTTTTTTTTTTTTTTTTTTTTTTTTTTTTTTTTTTTTTTTTTTTTTTTTTTTTTTTTTTTTTTTTTTTTTTTTTTTTTTTTTTTTTTTTTTTTTTTTTTTTTTTTTTTTTTTTTTTTTTTTTTTTTTTTTTTTTTTTTTTTTTTTTTTTTTTTTTTTTTTTTTTTTTTTTTTTTTTTTTTTTTTTTTTTTTTTTTTTTTTTTTTTTTTTTTTTTTTTTTTTTTTTTTTTTTTTTTTTTTTTTTTTTTTTTTTTTTTTTTTTTTTTTTTTTTTTTTTTTTTTTTTTTTTTTTTTTTTTTTTTTTTTTTTTTTTTTTTTTTTTTTTTTTTTTTTTTTTTTTTTTTTTTTTTTTTTTTTTTTTTTTTTTTTTTTTTTTGGAGTAAAGGATTGTCATATGAATTTTATAAAGTTCTAATTCTAATTCTAATTCAATTCTAATTCTAATTCTAATTCTAATTCTAATTCTAATTCTAATTCTAATTCTAATTCTAATTCTAATTCTAATTCTAATTCTAATTCTAATTCTAATTCTAATTCTAATTCTAATTCTAATTCTAATTCTAATTCTAATTCTAATTCTAATTCTAATTCTAATTCTAATTCTAATTCTAATTCTAATTCTAATTCTAATTCTAATTCTAATTCTAATTCTAATTCTAATTCTAATTCTAATTCTAATTCTAATTCTAATTCTAATTCTAATTCTAATTCTAATTCTAATTCTAATTCTAATTCTAATTCTAATTCTAATTCTAATTCTAATTCTAATTCTAATTCTAATTCTAATTCTAATTCTAATTCTAATTCTAATTCTAATTCTAATTCTAATTCTAATTCTAATTCTAATTCTAATTCTAATTCTAATTCTAATTCTAATTCTAATTCTAATTCTAATTCTAATTCTAATTCTAATTCTAATTCTAATTCTAATTCTAATTCTAATTCTAATTCTAATTCTAATTCTAATTCTAATTCTAATTCTAATTCTAATTCTAATTCTAATTCTAATTCTAATTCTAATTCTAATTCTAATTCTAATTCTAATTCTAATTCTAATTCTAATTCTAATTCTAATTCTAATTCTAATTCTAATTCTAATTCTAATTCTAATTCTAATTCTAATTCTAATTCTAATTCTAATTCTAATTCTAATTCTAATTCTAATTCTAATTCTAATTCTAATTCTAATTCTAATTCTAATTCTAATTCTAATTCTAATTCTAATTCTAATTCTAATTCTAATTCTAATTCTAATTCTAATTCTAATTCTAATTCTAATTCTAATTCTAATTCTAATTCTAATTCTAATTCTAATTCTAATTCTAATTCTAATTCTAATTCTAATTCTAATTCTAATTCTAATTCTAATTCTAATTCTAATTCTAATTCTAATTCTAATTCTAATTCTAATTCTAATTCTAATTCTAATTCTAATTCTAATTCTAATTCTAATTCTAATTCTAATTCTAATTCTAATTCTAATTCTAATTCTAATTCTAATTCTAATTCTAATTCTAATTCTAATTCTAATTCTAATTCTAATTCTAATTCTAATTCTAATTCTAATTCTAATTCTAATTCTAATTCTAATTCTAATTCTAATTCTAATTCTAATTCGCATTGGATTCGATCAAATTCAGTGAACTAAACGCAACGTAAGTCTTCTAATTCTAATTCTAATTCTAATTCTAATTCTAATTCTAATTCTAATTCTAATTCTAATTCTAATTCTAATTCTAATTCTAATTCTAATTCTAATTCTAATTCTAATTCTAATTCTAATTCTAATTCTAATTCTAATTCTAATTCTAATTCTAATTCTAATTCTAATTCTAATTCTAATTCTAATTCTAATTCTAATTCTAATTCTAATTCTAATTCTAATTCTAATTCTAATTCTAATTCTAATTCTAATTCTAATTCTAATTCTAATTCTAATTCTAATTCTAATTCTAATTCTAATTCTAATTCTAATTCTAATTCTAATTCTAATTCTAATTCTAATTCTAATTCTAATTCTAATTCTAATTCTAATTCTAATTCTAATTCTAATTCTAATTCTAATTCTAATTCTAATTCTAATTCTAATTCTAATTCTAATTCTAATTCTAATTCTAATTCTAATTCTAATTCTAATTCTAATTCTAATTCTAATTCTAATTCTAATTCTAATTCTAATTCTAATTCTAATTCTAATTCTAATTCTAATTCTAATTCTAATTCTAATTCTAATTCTAATTCTAATTCTAATTCTAATTCTAATTCTAATTCTAATTCTAATTCTAATTCTAATTCTAATTCTAATTCTAATTCTAATTCTAATTCTAATTCTAATTCTAATTCTAATTCTAATTCTAATTCTAATTCTAATTCTAATTCTAATTCTAATTCTAATTCTAATTCTAATTCTAATTCTAATTCTAATTCTAATTCTAATTCTAATTCTAATTCTAATTCTAATTCTAATTCTAATTCTAATTCTAATTCTAATTCTAATTCTAATTCTAATTCTAATTCTAATTCTAATTCTAATTCTAATTCTAATTCTAATACAATCTATCAGAGAATAATCCGGTAAGAATCTAATTCCGGTAAGAATCTAATTCTAATTCTTTTCCATTCTATTTTTTTTTCTTTTTTCCCAATTTTTAGGGTTTACGTGTTAGTTTTTTTTTTTTGAGTAGAAGGATTGTCATATGAATTTTATAAAGTGTTTCAAAAATTGTTTCATTATATAATAATAAAGGGGAGTTGGATTTTATGATTGGTGTTTGAGAGATTGTTTCATCCATGTATATCATTGATTTTAATTTGATGAATTTTACCACATGTTATTGCTCCTGCTGAAAAAAAGTCAATGTACCAATTTGCTTATGTATTATATTATCTATAAATCTATAATTTATGTGTGATTCAAACCTATATATTTACCATGGTCATGATCCTTTCTAACCAAGTTTTGTGTTTCATGCTAACGAGTTGTTTGATGGAATGCATCATCATGAACGCTCCATTTACCCTCTTTCCATCTGTGCTTATTTTTCCTATTTCTCATGGAAAATAATGGATTCTTATATAGGTTATTTGTTATCTTTTTCCCTTTTTTCTCTAATCTATCCATGTATCATTGTATTGTCATCTTCTGGTTGTACTTTTGGGAATGTTCAATCGTTCAATGTATTGTTAGTTATATGAACATCTGATGTTTTCAATAAAGATTGTGTTGTTGGAAATGTATCAGGGAGATGAAGACGATTCATTAGATACGGGACGCTCTAATCATCTTTACGATCTAATGAAAAGGGGCAACAAAGTATTTAAGTATGATAGTTACAACGAGGTATAACAAAATTATAGTTTGCATCTTAATAGAATTTCATTTGATCATTGTTGACATTATACACAACATAATTACGATCACTAGATTTCTAGGAAACTTCCTAGGCTAAAGATTATATATGCTGTATGATTATTTTTATCAATCATGCAGTCAATTATTATTCATAGTTGCTGAATTATGTATATGAAATTATTCATCTATGACATTTTCACTTATATGCATTTCTAATAAAAATGTTGATCTGATTTTCATACATATTTGAGATTTAAAGAGATCACATGTTGGTCTAAATTCTATAATGCCATGAACTGTGAACCATTTAGTCACAGAAGGGAATTTTTAATAGGAAAATTCATGCTATTACAAACTTTTGTCTTAATAAGTGTAGTGCTTCGTGTTTACAGGGACAAACTTCGGTTTGGAGTCTTAGAAAAGATCGACCTTCATACGTATATGTTGGATTGACTCTAACATTAAAGAAACCGGATCTAATCTTTAAATTTGCATCAAACTTCTATTTATTTTTTTCCTTTTGTGATCAGGTGTTTGCGTCTACATCCTCATGATCATTTTAAAGGTGTTTTTGCATTTCCGATGATTTTGCCATTTTGCAAATATCAAACTTAGAGACATGCTTATGCTTATGATTTTGACATTTTGCAAATATCAATAACATTAGTTGTTTGGTCACAAGAAGTGATTGGCAACACATATTTCTTTTATGCTTATGATTTTGACATTTTGCAAATATCAATAACATTAGTTGTTTGGTCACAAGAAGTGATTGGCAACACATATTTCTTTCATGTGCCAGGGTAATACCCGGGTTGATTAGCTAGTTACTCTAATATTATGCTAAAATTATAATTAAGTTCAAAAAATCAATATTTTTAATGGACTACCCGATGTCGATCGTAACATGCTACATCCGCCCTAGTCATCAGACTGAATTAATTAAATTATATGTACCTACTAAGTTTCTAGTAGACAACGACCTCAAACACAAACGACCAAAAAGATCATCATCGACCCGGCCAAATTTTGTAATCATGATGATTTTATTTCTATTTTTTTTTTAAATTCGCGCAAGTTAATTAAATGATGCCGGCTTATAATAAAATACGAGTGAATAATTATAACTGTTAGTTATCATATGATTCAAAAGCAAAACACGGAGTAGTAACTAAATTTAGGTTTAAAGACTTTTGGCTAGCATAATTTAAAAAACGTATCAGAAATTAGTTCTTTAATTATTATTATTATTGTTTTGATTTCTGTTTGAGCGTTTACTCGGTTATCAAAGAATGAATCGAACCCGAGTAGAACCCAAGACATGTGCTTTATGATACATGTTCATGTTCCTGTTGAGTCATCGAAGCTACCAAACTTTTGTATCATATACCAAACTTTTGTATGACGGATTATATATAAATAATATTTTAGTAATGATGTGGTAATTATACTACTCAATCAACTAGCCAATATACTCATCTTCTTTAGGTGTAGTGTGTATCTTCACAACGCCAATTCGTTTTAAATATAGGTCTTACGAAGTAATAAAGTTCAAAATGTAAAAAGGTGAAAGCTTGGGCTCCCAACATTGGGCCTAACTCATCCTGATCAAACTCTTGTCAAAAACTTTTTAGAGCATATATAATATGTTACTAAAACATAAAAATTTATATATTTTAGAGTTAATGACATAAATCGTCCCTGTGGTTTACTTAAATAGTCATCTTTCGTCCTTTAAAATCCAAAACCTCAAGGACAGTCCTTTATAGGAGGATAAGGATCACGTTTGGTCCTTTGACTCGTTGACCGTCATCTCTCCTTCCGTTAAACCCCCACGTGCCTCCCACGTGAGGGGTATTTCAGTCTTTTCAATAAATAAAGGACTATTAGTGATATATTTCTTTTTCTTTTATTGTATTTCTCTTACTACCTGCAAACCTAAGATATATATACATATTTATATATATCATCATTACATTATATCAAAATCAAAGAGACAACAAAAAATCTAAAAGCAACATACATAATTACATATGGATATACATACATTTCATATGCATATACATACATATAGATTTGTAATAACAAACACCACGACACATATATGAAAATTTCATATTCATACATAAAAAAAAAAAAATTCAAATCAAAGATCTATTATCATATATGAAAGTTTGTTGCCTGTTGTTAGTTTGGTTTGTAGCCTAAGATGGATGAGTGGCTACGGTCCTATGAATTTTATAAATAGGGATTTGTATGGGTGGTGAAGGGTAGCTACGGTGGGGAAGCAGCGGAAGACGACGGCCGGAAAAATGGATAGGAAGGGAAGTAGTGGTGGTGAGGAAGGAGATGGAAAACCGACACCAGTCACACCAATCACACCACTATTGCTAGATCTATGTGTGTATAGATCTGTGTCTGAAAACCGCCACCAGTCACACCACTATTGCTCACATCGCCGCCACCAAACCTCCACAGAACCGCCACCACTCCCCACATCATCTCATTCATCATCAAAAACCTAAACACATCTCTTCTCTTTTTTAAACAATTCGACCCACCATCCAGCACCAAAACCGCAACCATTTTCCATTACTATCGTCGTGCCACCCAACAGCCGCCACCGCCCCACAGCCGCCACACAACATGACAGAGAAAAGATAGATGGTCGGAAGTCGGGGGTGTGATTGTCGGATTTTATAGATATAGATATAGATCTGGATACAAATATCGATCGGGGTTTTGGCCGGAAAACCCACTGCCATTAACACCACTGTGGTCGATGATGTGATCGAGAGCGGTGGCCGGAAAATTATGAGAGATGGGTCATCTATATCAGAGTGTGTATGATAGATATATTAAGAGGAATGGGTGAGTATTTATATGCTGATGTATATATGTATTGATGTATAGTTAGAAAAATAGATAGATCCAGATTTATAGATATATATCCATATCCATCCATACATATGTATCTATAAGAATATGGGGTTTCAACTAGGGATAATTGGGGAAAAAGCAAGAGAAGACTTTATTCTGTTCTTAAACAATTATTATTTGGAAAATTATAATTAAACTTTTGATTTTTGTAAATAAAAAGAAAAAAATTGATAAAGAAAATAATAATCACTAATAGTCCTTTAGGGTTAAAATGACTGAAATACCCCTCACGTGGGAGGCACGTGGGGGTTTAACGGAAGGAGAGATGACGGTCAACGAGTCAAAGGACCAAACATGATCCTTATCCTCCTATAAAGGACTGTCCTTGAGGTTTTGGATTTTAAAGGACGAAAGGTGACTATTTAAGTAAACCACAGGGACGATTTATGTCATTAACTCTATATTCTATTCACAATTTTTTTTTGAAGTCTCATTAAAACAATTATTTAGTGACACTCTTAGTATGTTCTAAAAATGTTGTGACATTTTTTTTTTGTAGGGGAGAACTAAGATTATGTAGCAAAAGTAGGGGTTATAGGGATTACCATGATCATGCCTTTAATATGATCGTAAGTGAGGTCGAACAGTTGATCTTTTTTAAGCCGTAGTAAAATATCAATGAAGTCTTCTTCGTCATGCGACTTGGAGATTCGACTATTAAGATGTTCATCTATGAGTTCCTGGTAAAGCACATCGAAATATTGAAAGCATTTCTCTAGCCGATCTGTTTTGCCCAACAACCTATCAATTAAACCGGCAAAGGGTAAACTAGGCCAAAGATCGGAGACAAAGAAATCTGCCATCATTGCTTGAACTTCGAGAAGCAGATGAAGAATCTCCTTTCTTTCATGTCCATCTTGGTACCTTTTGCCAAACCCGACTCTCATCATTATAGTACTTGTCACACTCTTCATAATTTCGCTCAAGTTTACTTGTTTAGATAAAAGCGTTAGCTCGTGTATCTTCTTCATGGTATTTGAGACTTCATCTTCACGAATAAACCTAAATGATTGAACCCTTTTGGGGCCTAACAAATGAATCATAAAAATCTTTCTCATCTCTTTCCAAAAGTCGTTGTATGGTGAAAAAATGACTTCCATGCCATTGTAAGATACTTTTTGTTGGCCAACCAAGGAAGGTCTACCGCAAAAGATTAAATCTTGGGTTTTCATGACTTCTTTCGCAAGACTTGCTGAAGAAACAACGATAGTTGGAATGGAACCAAAGCGGAGTGATACAATTGGACCGTAGGATTTGGAGAGGTTCCATAGGGAAGTATGTAAGTTTAACTGATCGATTTGGTGCAAGTTTCCAATGAATGGTAGTGCACGAGGGCCTGGTGGATTATCTTTTGATGATTCGTTTTTGATGAATTTGGGAAGAAAGTATAGGAGAAATATGAGAGGAAGAGATATAAGAAGAAAAATGAAAAGAAGTGTCATTGTTAAGATGTTATGCACGTCAGATACTAAGGTTTAGTTATATATATAGACTAACTAAAAACTGCAAAAAATGCTAGATTAATGTTAGCCGTACAATTGTTGAGTTAATTAAGAAACTGAGTACAAAATAAGAAGGTGGTTTAACATATGTGTTTCTCTTTACTATTTGGGCGCACATCCGTAAGGGGATAACATTGGTACTATATGAGTTTTTATTAAAGCACTACATTCATATATTATCAATTTATACTGTTAATATTTATACAATATGATAAATTAAAGAAAAATCATAATACTGTAATCATCTCTCCGGCCATGTGTAAAGGTAACCGTGGATCGGTGGGAGATGGATATATCCATATATATGTATTTAAGCGCAAAACATTTTGAGTCAACTACCTCTAAGGTAGTAGTTCTTAAAAATTACAGGAGATAAACGTTAGCCACTAAGCTTAATACTCGCATATCATGTATGGCCGGTTTCATTTAATATACGAGTAAGTTACAAATTTTATGAGATACTAATTAAAGTTTAATTTTTTTTATCTTGTGTCTTGATTTGGGTTTTAATGTATGAAAAATATCGTTTGACTAAGCATATTTAATAATGTACTCTGCGTATGTTATTGAAAATTTTATACTTATATTCATTCATGTTAGTTATTTTGCTTGTTAAGGTACAACAAGTACACAACTAAAAGTTGGGTCAATTGACTCATTTAAGTAGGGATGAGCCGAAAATCCCAAATCCCGATCCCGGATCCCGGTACCGAAATATGGTACCGAGTCCCATTCGGGATCGGGACCGGTACCCGCTTTTGATAATCTTCGGGATCGGTACCAATCGGTACCGAGTCCCATTCGGGACCGGTACCCGCTTTTGATAGTTTTCGGGATCGGTACCAAATGGTACCGAGTCCCATTCGGGATCGGGACCGGTACCCGCTTTTGATAATCTTCGGGATCGGTACCAATATGGTACCGAGTCCCATTCGGGATCGGGACCGGTACCCGCTTTTGATAATCTTCGGGATCGGTACCAAATGGTACCGAGTCCCATTCGGGATCGGGACCGGTACCCGCTTTTGATAATCTTCGGGATCGGTACCAAATGGTACCGAGTCCCATTCGGGATCGGGACCGGTACCCGCTTTTGATAATCTTCGGGATCGGTACCAATATGGTACCGAGTCCCATTCGGGATCGGGACCGGTACCCGCTTTTGATAATCTTCGGGATCGGTACCAAATGGTACCGAGTCCCATTCGGGATCGGGACCGGTACCCGCTTTTGATAATCTTCGGGATCGGTACCAATATGGTACCGAGTCCCATTCGGGATCGGGACCGGTACCCGCTTTTGATAATCTTCGGGATCGGTACCAAATGGTACCGAGTCCCATTCGGGATCGGGACCGGTACCCGCTTTTGATAATCTTCGGGATCGGTACCAATATGGTACCGAGTCCCATTCGGGATCGGGACCGGTACCCGCTTTTGATAATCTTCGGGATCGGTACCAAATGGTACCGAGTCCCATTCGGGATCGGGACCGGTACCCGCTTTTGATAATCTTCGGGATCGGTACCAATATGGTACCGAGTCCCATTCGGGATCGGGACCGGTACCCGCTTTTGATAATCTTCGGGATCGGTACCAAATGGTACCGAGTCCCATTCGGGATCGGGACCGGTACCCGCTTTTGATAATCTTCGGGATCGGTACCAAATGGTACCGAGTCCCATTCGGGATCGGGACCGGTACCCGCTTTTGATAATCTTCGGGATCGGTACCAAATGGTACCGAGTCCCATTCGGGATCGGGACCGGTACCCGCTTTTGATAATCTTCGGGATCGGTACCAAATGGTACCGAGTCCCATTCGGGATCGGGACCGGTACCCGCTTTTGATAATCTTCGGGATCGGTACCAATATGGTACCGAGTCCCATTCGGGATCGGGACCGGTACCCGCTTTTGATAATCTTCGGGATCGGTACCAAATGGTACCGAGTCCCATTCGGGATCGGGACCGGTACCCGCTTTTGATAATCTTCGGGATCGGTACCAATATGGTACCGAGTCCCATTCGGGATCGGGACCGGTACCCGCTTTTGATAATCTTCGGGATCGGTACCAAATGGTACCGAGTCCCATTCGGGATCGGGACCGGTACCCGCTTTTGATAATCTTCGGGATCGGTACCAATATGGTACCGAGTCCCATTCGGGATCGGGACCGGTACCCGCTTTTGATAATCTTCGGGATCGGTACCAAATGGTACCGAGTCCCATTCGGGATCGGGACCGGTACCCGCTTTTGATAATCTTCGGGATCGGTACCAATATGGTACCGAGTCCCATTCGGGATCGGGACCGGTACCCGCTTTTGATAATCTTCGGGATCGGTACCAAATGGTACCGAGTCCCATTCGGGATCGGGACCGGTACCCGCTTTTGATAATCTTCGGGATCGGTACCAAATGGTACCGAGTCCCATTCGGGATCGGGACCGGTACCCGCTTTTGATAATCTTCGGGATCGGTACCAATATGGTACCGAGTCCCATTCGGGATCGGGACCGGTACCCGCTTTTGATAATCTTCGGGATCGGTACCAAATGGTACCGAGTCCCATTCGGGATCGGGACCGGTACCCGCTTTTGATAATCTTCGGGATCGGTACCAATATGGTACCGAGTCCCATTCGGGATCGGGACCGGTACCCGCTTTTGATAATCTTCGGGATCGGTACCAATTGGTACCGAGTCCCATTCGGGACCGGTACCCGCTTTTGATATTTCGGGACCGGTACCATCGGTACCGGGACCGGGACGGTCTCATGCCCATCCCTACATTTAAGTATTAACTGTTAACTAGTGGGTTTATAAGCCCGCACTGCGGGCTTCATTTATCGTGTTTACGTGCACAATTACGTTCAAATGTTTGCGATATAGAATAAAAAAACAAGCAGAATGACAGACAACTAAAATCATAAAAAAGAATATAAATATATATGTCTATGTTTGTTATATCAAACATAAATAAGTATGATAAACCCGCTTAAAAGTTTGCATATTAAACACATATGTTTTATTTAATTAAAAAAAAGCATACTGACATGCAGTCGCGCAAGAAAAACTAAAAAGAGTTGCGACATGGTAAAATCCAAAAGGTAATACGGGGTGAGACGTAAAAGATGAAATGTAAAAAAAAAACATAGAAAAACAATAAAATAACCCCGCTTAAAATTTTGTCATATTAAAATAAAGATAGTCGAAATCTAAAAAAACCTTAAATAAAAATAATAGGATAAACCCGCTAAAAAGTTTGAAATATTAAATATATACATTTAAAAAAAAATAAGCAAGCTAGCAGGCAGCTGCGCAACTACCTATCAGCTTGCTTCACTATTCGTCGTTCGATTTCTCTTAATAGTATATATAATATAATATAATTCATCAAGAAGTTCAATAAATCATGAAATTTTCTTTACCTTTATTTTTAGTTTTTATATATATAAAGCAAAGTACTATTTCTTCTTTAAACAAACTTTGAAATGGTCATATTATCTTTCTTTTTTTATTTACAAATTTAAACATTTTCGCATAATATACATATAATATCCTTAATGAAATAATTTACAACAAATATTCTCCGACTCTTAGATAATTACCATACTAACTCTATTTTACATCAATTAATTTTACATTCACCACCACACCGCCGCCGCCACCACTGTTGCTGTCGTCACACCATGGTCGCTACCACCATCGCCGCCGCATCACGTGGGCATACATCTAGTTCATATTAAGTGGTTCCATGTGTGATGTGTTACTTTTATATACTTGTTTTATTCACTTATGCTTTTTAAATCTTCCTACATTAATTTCATATATTTGTGCTTTTTGTACATCAGTTTTATCATAATTTAATGGTCAAAATTTTAACTTATTATGTTATATTTTCGTATTTGTTTTATAAGAACCTTGCGCTAAATATTATTATATATTTTCTATATTATATAAGATATATGTAATGATATTATTCATAAATTCACCTGGACACTAGTCTGGCTGGAGGATTGTTGAGTATCAAATGTTATATAAGATTAAGGGGCTCCTATCCAATTAACCTTTTTTTTTAATTCATAAATTCATAAAACATAATAAATGAAACTTAAAAGATAATACTCTAATAAATTCAAACGTGTCGTTAGCTAGTCTTCCTCAGGGCCAAAGCGGTCGTGGTCAGGCAGCTTCCCTCACGGTCCTCTTTGAGGAATGAGGACCATATATATTGTGGTTTCCAAAATGATAAAGTGGTCATATACATGATTTTGATATGCATGGCTTTTTTCTATTTTGTTAAGCACGATGTGATCATGCATCACGGCATATAGCAAGACTACAAGAGCATTCACAATGCAAAAAATAATACAAAAGCTCATTTCTGTCACAATTAATAATCAATAAACAAGCAACTCGTACCGGGTGTTGAAGTTTCTAATTATACTTTATGCTAGTATATAATAATTTAGAACCCCTTGTTGAAATTTAGATAATTTGAATAAGGGAAATACTCATATTATCTCTGGCATCTTTGATACGATTGAATGAAAAGTGGAGAAAGAGAATGAGAAATATTTCGCTTGTTTGATTGCATTGGAGCATGAAAATGATAATGGAGAAATGAGAATGATTTTTATTCTTTCCATTTTTTAAAAATTTGAAGTTTCTAATTATACTTTATGCTAGTATATAATAATTTAGAACCCCTTGTTGAAATTTAGATAATTTGAATAAGGGAAATACTCATATTATCTCTGGCATCTTTGATACGATTGAATGAAAAGTGGAGAAAGAGAATGAGAAATATTTCGCTTGTTTGATTGCATTGGAGCATGAAAATGATAATGGAGAAATGAGAATGATTTTTATTCTTTCCATTTTTTAAAAATTGTAAAGAATGAATGAGAATATTTTTTTTATGATGTAATATGTATTAATTTCAATTATTAATATAAATTTTACTTTTATATACTTGTTTTATTCACTTATGCTTTTTAAATCTTCCTACATTAATTTCATATATTTGTGCTTTTTGTACATCAGTTTTATCATAATTTAATGGTCAAAATTTTAACTTATTATGTTATATTTTCGTATTTGTTTTATAAGAACCTTGCGCTAAATATTATTATATATTTTCTATATTATATAAGATATATGTAATGATATTATTCATAAATTCATAAAACATAATAAATGAAACTTAAAAGATAATACTCTAATAAATTCAAACGTGTCGTTAGCTAGTCTTCCTCAGGGCCAAAGCGGTCGTGGTCAGGCAGCTTCCCTCACGGTCCTCTTTGAGGAATGAGGACCATATATATTGTGGTTTCCAAAATGATAAAGTGGTCATATACATGATTTTGATATGCATGGCTTTTTTCTATTTTGTTAAGCACGATGTGATCATGCATCACGGCATATAGCAAGACTACAAGAGCATTCACAATGCAAAAAATAATACAAAAGCTCATTTCTGTCACAATTAATAATCAATAAACAAGCAACTCGTACCGGGTGTTGAAGTTTCTAATTATACTTTATGCTAGTATATAATAATTAATAGTATAGAGTTACCGTGTCATTTCGTGTGACCCCGTAGGCTAAAATTACTTCCGGACATGCGTTTATTATAACATGATCACATACCAACAGCTCCCACTTGAGCATGTTATCATAAAGGCAATAACATTGGTTAGCGTCTAGCAACACGCCAATGCTCCCGAAAAAATTTAAGGATAGTTTCTTAAATTATCTTTTGAAATGATTTAGTCTTTAATATCCCTTTGTTTCAGATACCCTTGTTAATTATGAATATGGATCAATGTCATTTCATAATTTAACGATTCTGTTTCTCATTTCTACAATTAATCAAGATTACCAAATTAGTCAAGACCACCTCTTGAGTTCATTTGGGTATGCGCATACAAACATCTTAATTAATCAATGAGGGCGCCAAATGGTATCATACTTCAGTTGCAAATTGAAGGAACAAATCTTATATTGACTACACGTGTTAGTCATGTCGTTTCACTACATTTCTGAAAATAGCCCTTTATTACTACCTTGTTCAGGACAGTTAGAACTATATCTAGAAAATGCAATCCACATATGCATAACCTGCTTGTATCTCAAGTCTAAGGATAAATAAAGCAACCATTTCACGAATTTCACTTAATGACGTCGATCCATAAAATGACAATTCGTTAAGTGGGGTAAGTCTGATATTCACCTCTTTGAATACCATGTGAGTTTGGCAGACCATCTCCAAATATTTCCTTAAATATTTCAACCAATCTCTCACATTTGTCTTAGTTTAACTATATTCCCATATAGTTAATCGACAATGGACGTTTAGAATATATCAAAAAATATTCATGGATTTAAACATGCAAATATAGGACACAATTATTATAAAATGAAACATTCATACCAAGTATCATAATTCATTTATTAAAATAACAATCGTTTAACATCCCATTATCCAAATACCAATCACAGATTTACATGATATAACTAGCAAAATCTAAGACCTATGCCCTCGGCATGCTTATTGAGCTTTCCTTTTGACAAAGCCTTTGTAAAAGGATCTGCTAAGTTACAATCTGTGTGAACTTTGAGTAAATTGATTTCACGTGATTCGATTCGCTCACAAACATAGTGATATCTTCTTTGGTAATGTCTGACACCTTTTTGAACTCCAGGTTCATTGGCAATGATAATTGCTCCTGAATTATCACAGTACAGATCCATAGGTGAGTTATTTGAGGGCATCACGTCAAGCCCAGAAATAAACTTTCTGATCCAGACAGCTTCCATTGTTGCATCCGAAGCAGCTATATACTCAGACTCTGTAGCAGACATAGCAACTGTAGATTGTTTCTTGCTCTTCCAATCTACTGCACCTCCATTTAAAGTGAAGACATATCCTGACTGAGATTTTGTATCATCTTTATCAGTCTGAAATCCAGCATCACAGTATCCAGTTACTTTGAGCTCTGCATCGGGATTTCCTCCATACACCAAGAATAATTCTTTAGTAGCACGCATGTACTTCAGAATGTTCTTCACAGCAGTCCAATGATCCTCTCCAGGATTTTGCTGATAGCGGCTAACTATATTTTGCGCGAAAGCAATATCAGGTCTAGTGCATCTTACCGCATACATGATAGATCCCACAGCCGAAGCATAAGGAATTCTTTTCATACGCTCCACCTCTTCAGGTGTAGAAGCACCGTTCTTGCTAGATAAATTAAGTCCTTCTTGCATCGGCAAATTCCCGCGCTTAGAATTCTCCATCTTGAATCTCTTCAAGATTTTATCTATATAAGCACTTTGACTTAATCCAATCAACCGTTTACTTCTATCTTTATAGATCTTGATTCCAAGAATAAATGCCGCTTCACCCAAGTCTTTCATAGCAAAACACTTTCCAAGATAAGATTTAACGTCTTTCAACATTGGAATGTGATTTCCTATTATCAATATGTCATCTACATACAAGACAAGGAAAGTAACATTACTCCCACTAGCTTTGCGATATACACATGGCTCATCAGGATTTTGAGCAAAACCAAACTTTTTTATCTCCTCATCAAACCTTTTATTCCAACTCCTTGATGCTTGCTTCAATCCATAAATGGACCTTTGAAGTTTGCATACCTTGTCGGGATGTTTTGGATCGACAAAACCTTCTGGTTGTACCATATAGACTTCCTCATCTAGAAAACCATTTAAGAAAGCGGTTTTGACATCCATTTGCCATATCTCATAGTCATAGTACGCTGCTATGGCTAAGATAATCCTAATAGCTCTAATGTCTGCAACGGGAGAAAAGGTTTCCTCATAATCAACTCCGAAAAGTTGAGTATAACCTTTTGCCACAAGACGAGCTTTATAGGTGTGTACATTTCCATCCATGTCGATCTTCTTCTTGAAGATCCATTTACACCCAACGGTTCTACCATTTGGTAGAAGATCAACCAAGCTCCAGACTTGATTATCTTTCATGGATTTCATTTCCACATTCGCAGCTTCAAGCCATTTTTTAGATTCTGGATCTGATAATGCAGCTTTGAAATTAGGAGGTTCATTTAAGTCTCCTACTACGTGTTCTTCAGACTCAATCATAAGATTTAATCTTTCACGAGCGCGTATTGTCCTTGAGGACCTACGAAGTGGAATCGCTTCATCTTCAACTTGAGTTCATCTCTTTGAACATTTTCCCCCCCAAGTTGATGATTGCTAGTATTTTCAGAAGTTGACACATCTTCTTGAGTCTCATCAAGTTCAACGATCCTCCCACTTCTTCTTGAGTCTCATCAAGTTCAACGATCCTCCCACTGTCTTCTTGAGATATGAGTTTCCTTTCAAGGAACTCAGCAAATCGAGATACCTTAACAGTGTTTCGGTAGGAAAGTAGAAGTAGTAACCCATTGTTTCCTTTGGGTATCCTACGAAGATGCACTTAACAGATCTAGATTCAAGTTTGTCAGGCGTATCTCGTTTCACGAGTGCCTCACATCCCCAGACCTTTAAGTAAGACAACTTGGGAACACTCCCATGCCACAATTCATGCGGTGTCTTGTCAACCTTCTTGGTTGGAACCATATTGAGAATGCGAACAGCAGTCTCTAGGGCATAATCCCAAAATGAAAAAGGAAGAGTTGTATGATTCATCATTGATCGAACCATTTCTAACAAGGTTCGATTTCTCCTCTCCGATACACCATTATGTTGTGGAGTATATGGAGGAGTAAGTTGTTGAACTATTCCACAAGCTTTAAGATAATCTTTAAACTCTTGGCTTAAGTATTCACCACCTCGATCCGAATGAAGAATCTTGATGGTTCTACTGAGTTGATTCTCTACTTCACTTTTAAATTCCTTGAATATTTCAAAGACTTCATGTTTATGTTTAAGCAAGTAAACATAACCATAACGACTGAAATCATCCGTAAAAGTGACGAAGTAGCTAGCACCTTTCCTTGACACATGTCTAAATGGGCCACATATATCCGTATGTATTAGTCCAAGTAGTTCTTTTGCCCTCTCCGGTTTATTTGGAAAAGGTTTTCTTGTCATTTTGCCGGAAACGCAAGATACGCATTCGTCAAATGATTCATCATTCGTTTGTAAGATTCCATCTCTTTGAAGCCTTTCAATGCGTTTCTTGCCAACATGAGCAAGACGACAATGCCAAAGATAAGTCAAGTCCAAATTGGTCTTGACTCGTTTGCTAACATTATACATTGAATTATCCTTTGAATCACAACCATGCATATCAATTTCATAAATACCATCACAAGCAATAGCATTAAAATAATGAACATTATTTCGTGAAACTGAAATACCAATATCATTAAAAACATTAATGAATTCGTTGTTTTTCAACAAAGAAACTGAAATGACACCTCTAGTAATAGACGGTGCATAATGACAATTGTCTAAAACAATGACTAAACCAGTAGGTAAAACTAAAATGATAGTCGCTTATTTCTTCTACAGCTGCCGGTAGGCCATTTCCCATGAACAGTTGTAAAGATCCTGGTTTCAGTTTCCTTCTCCTTCTAAGCCCCTGTAAACAATTACAGATATGAGTACCACACCCGGTGTCATAAACCCATGAATTACGCTTAGAAAAGGAATATAATTCAATTGTGAAGATACCTGAAGTACTGGTCAAACCAGTTTGCTTCTTCTTCAACTCAGCTAGATACTTAGAACAATTCCGCTTCCAATATCCCACTTCATTTCAGTGATAACATGTTTGGTCCTTAGCCGGATGTTCCTTTTTCGCTGGAGGGGTCTTCTTAGGTTTAGGAGTAGCAACTTGCTTTCCTTTACCTTGATTCTTGCCCTTTCCATTTGGTTGTTTCCCTTTCTGGATCTTTCCCCCTTTGATCGTGAGAACTTGGGGTGTGGCAGACTTATTTGGAAGCTTCTTTTCATACTCATTCGCCATGGCATGAAGTTCAGCAATGGTTTTATTCATGCTATGCATATTGTAATTGCGCACAAATTCCTCAAAATCCTTGGATAAAGACTTGAGAATCATGCCAATAGCAATAGGCTGAGGATAAGCATAATTCAACCTTTCAAATTGCTCAAAATACCTCTTCATCTTGAGTATATGAGGACTAACCGGTGTTCCTTGCTCGTGTCGCAAGTCATGAAGTGTGTCAACTAGGTCGAACAACTCCACTCCCGCTTGCTTTTCGTACAAAGACTTGAGCTCGTTAATCATATCACGAGGAAAATAATTTTCAAATTGATTTTGAAGATCAGCATTCATGCTTCCCAACATCAGACAAGCAACCTCATTGTGTCTATCATACGCAGCAGTGTATGCAGCCAACTCTTCAGTTGTAGCATTAGCTCCCGGAACAACGGGTGTCTGCTCTTCAAGGATTTCAGTTTTCTTTTCAGCTCTTAGAACTATTCTTAGCTGACGAAACCAATCATTGAAGTTAGGTCCAGAAAGTTTTTCTCTTTCTAACATCGACCTGAAAGCCGATTGGTGTATGTTTTGAGAAGGATTTGTTGTTGCCATCTACAAAACAGACAAAAGTTCAATTATCGGTATTTTCGATAATAATCCTTAAGAAATGTAATTTACCCTTGTTAAATTCATTTAACAATTAATTTCATTAAGGCTAGGATCCAATTGACATACAATCATTTCATCTGTTGATCAGCTAGAAATGACGGTACTCAAAAGGTAATCGACGATCAATAATTGCATTCATGCAATTCCTAGAGATATGGAACTTACAACAACACTTTAAAGGGGTATTAAGTGTTTTGTAAACATATTTTGTCCCATCTTATGCCACGGGTCAAGGATCTCACCTCTTAACTCGTTTTAAGTCGCCCAATTAAGAACATGTAAATAGTCCACACCGGTCTCACGGTGGAGTGGTAATTTACCTTGAAGAGATACAATTCGCCTACGGTCTCACGTAGGAGCGAAAAGCACTGGCAAGTGTTCTTAACAAAGTGGGTGGCAATGACTTAACTTTAAATGGGTAATGCATTTGATGTGAATCAAAAGTTTATGTATGAAGACTCATGCAAATCTTCATAACACAATGTTTAATAAAATCATTTTTATAGTCTTAGTAACACAAGAGAGCTCGGTAGCTCCATTTGAACGCACAAAGAAGCGCAAGGACAAAGGACGCAATTAAAAACCCGCCTTTTTAGGAGGCTAGCGCACTCCGACTTATACCTCTCTTAGAGTTTGTTCAAATGGGTGAGCCGGTGTATCTCAAGGTTGTAAGACTCCAATTTTATTAAAGAAATCTCTATTTCGATAGTTCTTAGTCAAGTTTATTCTTTTCTCCAAAACAATTTTTGCATCACCTTTATAGCTCTTTATAAACACGCAAAAATTAATAAACTTACTAATTACCGAACTAATTTAATCATGTAACAAGTTAAGGTAGGCCACCTAAACATGGTCACTATGGTTCATGCATATGTTTAAAGCCGGCTCCCCCCTCCGAAGAAGAGGACCACATACATCAAGTTGCCTTGATTGCGTAAGCCTTTAAACAACTTAATTAACAAGTAATTCACATAAACATGCTGACTGGAAATTTCCAGCAGCTTCACGACCTGTTAAGCCCTGTTTCTGGTCCGATTCAGCTTTCGACCAGAACTACAAAGTTTTATCCCTATGTGTCAAGCACCTACTGTCCAAAGCACAACTTCTAACTCATTACAGATTAAAAAATATGAATTTTTTAGTGAACTGTCGCAAATCAGAAAAATCACACGAAAAAATTCACTTAGTCACACAATTATCTAATAATTAACCCTAATTATTGGATCATCATGCTTTGCTAAATATATCTCTATATATCAGTAATAATCACAAGTAATTTTGCATGAAATCTTGTGATTTTACTTTTATTTAACAACTTTAAATAATTAAGATACACAAAACATGCAATTTATACAAATAAATCATGTCAATTCACAAACTCAAAACTTGCCATGAGGGTTTCAATCTCCATTGAATTAGGTTAATTTTAATTAAAAAAAACTCTTATTTTTATTTAATTTAATCCGATTTTAATTAAAAAAAAAAGAAAACAACTTTTAATTATTTAACAATTAATTAAAAATCAACCAACCCTTAACCCCCCTTCAAGTTTTGATCTTTGTAACTAATACCACTGTTAGAATATGCGAACATAAATCATATAAATATTCACATAAGCGCAACGGAAGAATCGAATATGTAATCACATTAATTAACAAAGAGAGAATCGAAACGTGTACCTTATGCAAAGCTTCCAATAAAATAAATAATAATAAGATTATTATTATTATAGGGTTTAAAGTAAAACCCCTCTACGATCGCACACTAGACACCTCTTATATCGTATGCTAGTACCCCGATCACGAACAACAAACCCCTTTGTTTATACCCTAAGTGTCGAAACCCTTGCAAAATCAAAACCCTTTTTTCCTTTGCCTATGTTTCGGCCGAACCCCAAAAGAGAGAGAGAGGAGATTTTGTGTGTGAAAAAATGTATAAAACCCTTTGATATAAACCCTCTATATATAGGGATATATCTAGGGTTTAATAACTTGGTGGGCAAGCAACTTCAAGGCTTTCCAAGCCCTTTAAAATTTCGGCCCACCCCCATTAGGAATTAGAGCCCAACTCTAATTTCCTAATTTCACATTTAACCTCCTTTTAATTAATTAAATAAAATTAACCCTTTAATTTATTTAAATTAATCATTTCGTGATCAAATTAACTAATATATTACTTTAATATAATAATTAATAGTATAGAGTTACCGTGTCATTTCGTGTGACCCCGTAGGCTTAAATTACTTCCGGACATGCGTTTATTATAACGTGATCACATACCAACATCTCCCACCTATTGATGATGCATAAGAAAATACGACAATAGAAATAAAAGTTCCTTATATCATTTTTAAAATAGGATTAATAGGATTTATTTTCATTTACTTTTCTTTCCTTGTATTTCCTGTGTAAAAAAAGAAAAAGAATGTATTCAAAGATCAATTCAAATCATATGCTTTATGATAAAAAGTAAAATTATGTTTATGTTTGGTTCAAAAAATTTAATGCAATTTGATAGAACTAGAATTAAATTTTATTTTTAAATGTGTATGGTTATTTAAAAGTAAAAGAATATATTCTGTTGGAATGTCAATATTCTCTCATGGAATTTTCATTCATAAGAAAGAAATTTCATTATAATCTTAAAAATTAAAAACAAATTTCGTCAAATTTCATTCATTCAGATTTGAATTGATTTCAAATTTTATTCATTCTAAATTTATCTATACTCTTTATTAAAAAGAATAGACCCCTGTTGAAAGTTACAAGGGGAAAATGTCAGAAATACCCTTTATTAAAACAACACACCTTAAATACAATACACCCCACCCTAAATGAAATAAATACATCACCAGTCCCTCAACTTTTAAAATAACTATACTAATCATTATATTAAATACATTTACATTAATAGTCTACACTACTTGTCGTCACCATCTGTCACACCCCCAAAATGTGGCATGCAAGGGGCGCGACTATCATGACACCATAACACAAGAATCATAATGAACGACATAAAACGTTGTCGTTTTGTAAAATTTCTTAATTAAAAGATGTCATAGTTTGAAAATGAAAGTACAATACTTGAAATGAAAGTAGTCTTGAGAAAAAAAATATTTAGAAATAACAATTATTTGAAATCCATGTCCTTAGCAAAAGTTGGAGCATTCCTAAGGCAAGGTAGATCTTTATTCTTCATGTTGCATGCAACGAATGTTATTTCCATGGTTCAATAAGCTTCTAAGTACATACTAAACAGAGTCAACATAAAGTTGGTGAATCCCATAGTTTTTATAAAGCAAGTTATCCATGAACCACAAGATACCAATAGTGATCATTGCCCAAACGCAATATCAAGTAGTCATTGTCTTAACAATGCTAGGAATGAAAAATGCATACATTATATCTAAGCTCATGAAACGAACTTGACTAGTTATAGATTTGCCTCAGAGATACTTGTTCAGGGTATCTAAGTTTACAAATATGTTCACCGTACCAAGTGGGGGTGTCAACCCTAATAGCGCTACTAAACATATTCACGTTTACTTCTGTTTAATTAACGTTTCATGATTTGGAGGCCTTACATGAACAGAGACTTAGATAAGTATGCCGTTATTACACTTGTGTCCATAATGAAAGAGTATGTATCACAGCCCAAATAGTTTTAACAAGTTGGGGGCTAAGGGACTCACCTTAATTGGGGGTGGATAGTGGGATGAAGAAAGAAAAAGGGCGAGTAGATTATGTCGTGTTACGTAGAACCTATTTCAAGGAAAATAATACTTGATTTAGTTAATATGTACTTGTTAGAAGATAGATGAAAGAAAGTTATTTTTATAATCTTCATCACTCAAATTAAGATGTTGTCATGACATTTGATTAATTTACATGTTTGTTTTTGTTATTCCAAAACAATATTATAGAACCATACATGTACACTGGTTGGTGCAACGAAGTAGGTATATGATCATGTGTATAAATATATATATCATTTACATTGTCATGTACTAAAAATACACAAGTTTTATAAATTTGACACATACCTTTGGGTGATGAAAATATTGTAACAATGTAAGAATACTTTTGTATTCTTTTCTTACCAAAGTTTAAGTATCTAAAACCAATGGTTAGATACTTGCTTGAATCGATTAGTTAATAGAGGATGATTTAGTAAGATAGGAGATTGGTTTAGAGTGTTGTATGAAGAGAAAAAAATGTTTTGGTGTGAGAATTTATGTGAGATTAAGACTCAATTTATAGCCAACAATTTTTAATATTTTAATAAATGTATAGAAACATATATAAATCATTATGCATTCCTAGTGGCAAAGTTAGGCCATGTCTTTTATATAATATATCAACTTTACCTAAATTAGGTAATTAATAAACAATTATTTCCTTAATTAATAATATATATATATTATATATATATATATATATATATATATATATATATATATATATATATATATATATATATGTATGTATTTTTATACAAATATACTTAAGTATGTGATTACATTGTGTATTTATATATAATTTATATGGTTCGAATGAAACTTAATACATGTAATAATATATTTTATTTAGAATTTAACTCATTAAATTTCAATCGCTTAATTTAACAAAAACAATTGATATTTTACTCATCACTAAATAACAATCAATTAATTTATAAATACAATGTGCAAGAAAATTTAAAGGTTCGTAACGTGGAAAAAGCTATAACATTAGCTCATATGTAAAAAATTTTTTTTTTTATAATCATTGATAGATATAGTAATTTACATAGAAATAAAAGGCAAACGGGCAACAAGCTGCGCCGCCACTCCTTTTTGTATAGCAAAACTAAGACGTTTAAAAACTACATTCATCGATCGTGGCGTCATAACATTACTATGCATGACCCGTTGGACCCTTCCAAGTAGCTCGACGGCCTCAGGTGCAAGAAATCCAAAGGTATCAAATGCAAAGGGTATAAATACGTGTTTGTTGTCAAGACACGCCTTCTCGTGTTTGGCCACTTTGCATTAGGCAGCTTTTAAAGCGGCAAGACCGGCTGTGAAGCTACACCCTAAGCCCACAAGAGGAGAGACTCCTGTTTCATCCACACATGCATGTTTTCCCCCAGTCCAACCAAAGACCAAATGTCAGCAGGTCTGAGAGTAGATCTCCCTTCCAACGGGTCAGTCAAGAAATTCACTGGCGCTTCCTTCTTAACAGAAATCCCAGCCCGTCTAAAAATGTCAAAGAGAACATCCCTAACCAAATCGTGTCTGTATTTGAACCCCGGGAGCTCTTTACAGTGAAGCGCATGCTCCCCAAAGGAATCCAAACAAGCTTTCCGACAAATAGGGCATATCTCATCAATAGGAAATAAGGGGATCATGAGACGGTATTTTAGTATAGTGCGATACTCTACCGGTGACATATGTTGTCCTAACCATCTATAGGGACAACAAAGAGATAATCTTGAGCATGTGCAAGTAAGAAGTTTGTTCATGTCATGTTCATCATCCTGATGAATATTTGTTTAGTCCGTTATCCCATAACAATGTTGGATCATATATTTAAATTTGCGTCTTTTAAAATAGTACATGTAATAGTTGGTTTGTCTAGTTTAACCAACCTGAAATTTGGCGGTTGTCACATTCTCCCCGTGTTATTGGAATTTCGTCCCGAAATTTAGTAAGAATTAACATCGATATGCCTTCGGAGAGATAATTACAGATATTTATATCTATTTATGTTGAAACTGTCTAACAGGGTATGTCAATTAAAATAAAATAATTTTAACAATGATATTTATAGATAGGAGTCTGACTTAACCTTTTGCATAATATTTTAGTGAATTATTAAATGTTTAGGAGGTTAAGTTAATTTCATTATCTTTGTAATAGATACGAGGTATATAAATAATATAGATTTATGTAAATCAAAAATATATTAATAGATGTACTAGGATTTTATCTTGGTACACGTATATGCATTTCTGTAATTTATTTAGGTATAAGATATTTATATATATATATTAGTATATAATATATATATATATACATATACATATATATATGTATTAGAATTATATATAAAATATATAAAATTCAAATTTACCTTTCCCCCTCTTTTCCTTTTTCGGCCGTTAAGGCGGCCTTTTTTTTTTTAAACGGTAATAAATACCAATAACACTACATATCTCTTTCATTTACCCTAACCATTTACACACACATACTCTCCACAACTCTTACTACTTTCCTCACATTCTACCATTCTTACTACTCTCCTCATCACATACTTCATAAACCGAAGAAAAAAAAAATGTTGAACCCTCTTATAATCTTGGTTTACTTGGGTATCATACCCTGGTTATATGGCGTGTTACAACTTCCAATGAATGTAGCTTTCCCGCTCCTGATCGTGTTCTTATTCATTGGTTTACCCCTTTTGTTTACGGCAACTAGAGTTAACTTGTATGGTTTTTAGATATCGTAATCGTTGATGTTGTATTTCTTGTTCAAATAATGTAACGAGTTTCCGTTCGTGTATTGTACTAATAATGAAATACAACTTTCTTTCTTTTATACAACTCATTGGTTATTATTTATTTATCAATTTAATATATATATATCCTCGAAGAATAAAAACATGTGCTTATATTGAACCAAAATGGAAATTTCACAAACTAGGCATCTAGCTCGGTTGGTTGGGTGCGCGAAAGGGTGTGGCCTAGACCCGGGTTCGATTCCGGGGACGACCGATTTCACCATTTTTTTTATGGTTGTCTTAATCTATATCTTACAATTCCTACTATCAATCTTACTCTGTGCGTTTCTCAACTTATTTTCTTTAATACGATTTCAATACTAAGTTCATTTGTGGTTTCTAATGTTGATCGCTCATCATAATTCCAGAAATCTACTCCTTTAATAATTTAGTTTTTCAAGCTCCCTTAGTGTATTGAAATTCTCATATTTCCTAAATATGGTTATGGTAGTAGTGGGTGTATCCGTGGTATGAAACGGTTAACTAGAATTTGAAAAGAGCTTCACATAGAATCATGTGAAAGCGGCTGAGATATTGCGAACACATCCCTGGGTGATTGAAACGAGTATAGAGTATCCTTTATAGGCTTAGAATTTGAGGAGTGGTAAGGATATATTGAACTCCATATGAAGAAATTTGAATATAAAAGACAACTCATTACCTATGAGAGTGCTGAAATGGATGGTGGGCTTGTTGGTCATGTTCGCCTCAACAAGAAACTCATGTAGTGAATGTCCTTTCCAGCAGTCATCTTCCAACAACTAGACGCTGTGATTGGAGTTATTTTGCCTACTGTTATCCAGTTAAAGAAGACGACACACACACACACACACACACACACACATATATATATATATATATCTTTTTGCTGATGATATTCATCCTATATTCTTAAATTCACTCATTAAAGGCGATCCACGGGTTAAAGAGGTAAAGATTACTTTGTTTACTCCTGAAATAAAAGTTTGGATCAAAAAGATGAATTGGCAATTGATGTGGTTCTTGAAAAAGAAGCAGTGAAGAAAAGTGGTGATGTAGGGAGGATGGTTATGGATACATGTCTTCCTGTAATCCATTTAATCGACACAACACGATCTATTCATTAAGCTATTAATCAAGTTGAGGATCTTCTTGGCGTAGCATGCACTTTTGAACAAGCTGTTAAGCACCTTTCAACCTCGGTAACTATGATTATTAAAGGGATGGTAAAGTTTTAAAAAATTATCTTTAGTTAAAAAAAATCAATAATTACCAATTGCTGTAACAATGATTGATAGTCATTACTGTAGCAATAATTATAGATTACTGTAGCCTTTGGACACCTGTCCGTTCTTGCAACTCACACTCCCTCTTTCTTTCCCTATATTAGAAACGCGTTTTGCAGAGTAAAAATACACAGTAAATCTTTCTTCCATATCTCTTTAACTCGCTTAGTTCTTCTTCCGATAGTTTGTTGTAAACTGTTCACAACCAGCTTGTGTTTACTTCAAGATTTACGACATTTTCTTTGGTATGTTTCTTTTGTTCTTTTATTCATCTTAAATAATATGGAGACTATTTATATATTTACCTGAATTATTGGTCTTTTAATTTATGTTTGCCTAGTTAATGAAATTGTTACACCAATGGTTAATATTGTTTGTTTATCATAAGACAATGAAAAACTCCGGTGCCTCTTCTAGCGATCCAAAAGGCAAAAGGCCATTGACTCAAAATGAACTTGAAAATCTTGAGAAAGTGGCCAGGGAAAGCAATAGAGTCAAAAGGATCAAGCGGGAGGCCGAGATGTTAGGTATCTCCTATGAAGACTACAAGGTGATGGTAGACGAGGATGCCAACCTTGTTGAGAAACAAACTACCGAAGATGAAAAACTGGCAAAAAATTTATCTCAGTTTTTAAAAGAGGAAGTGTAAGTGCACGTTCTGGTGCACAATTTGTGTCCGATGCATCTCAATTAAAGGGCTGTTACTTTACAGAGATTATCCAGATAACTGGACAAACTCGTGTGAACAGTACCACGAGTTTGGATAACTCGTGTTTGGAAAACACGCGTTTGGAAAACACGCGTTTGGAAAACACGCGTTTGGAAAACACGCGTTTGGAAAACACGCGTTTGGAAAACACGCGTTTGGAAAACACGCGTTTGGAAAACACGCGTTTGGAAAACACGCGTTTGGGAAAGCACGCGTTTGGAAAACACGCGTTTGGAAAACACGCGTTTGGAAAACACGCGTTTGGGAAAGCACGCGTTTGGAAAACACGCGTTTGGAAAACACGCGTTTGGAAAACACGCGTTTGGAAAACACGCGTTTGGAAAACACGCGTTTGGAAAACACGCGTTTGGAAAACACGCGTTTGGAAAACACGCGTTTGGAAAACACGCGTTTGGAAAACACGCGTTTGGAAAACACGCGTTTGGAAAACACGCGTTTGGAAAACACGCGTTTGGAAAACACGCGTTTGGAAAACACGCGTTTGGAAAACACGCGTTTGGAAAACACGCGTTTGGAAAACACGCGTTTGGAAAACACGCGTTTGGAAAACACGCGTTTGGAAAACACGCGTTTGGAAAACACGCGTTTGGAAAACACGCGTTTGGAAAACACGCGTTTGGAAAACACGCGTTTGGAAAACACGCGTTTGGAAAACACGCGTTTGGAAAACACGCGTTTGGAAAACACGCGTTTGGAAAACACGCGTTTGGAAAACACGCGTTTGGAAAACACGCGTTTGGAAAACACGCGTTTGGAAAACACGCGTTTGGAAAACACGCGTTTGGAAAACACGCGTTTGGAAAACACGCGTTTGGAAAACACGCGTTTGGAAAACACGCGTTTGGAAAACACGCGTTTGGAAAACACGCGTTTGGAAAACACGCGTTTGGAAAACACGCGTTTGGAAAACACGCGTTTGGAAAAACACGCGTTTGGAAAACACGCGTTTGGATTTAGACCACGTGTTTGATGCTAGACCACGTGTTTGACGGAGGCCCACGCGTTTGAGTTCAAGCACGTGTTACTGTAACACAAGCACGTGTTTACTACACTAGCACGCGTTTGGTTTGGAGAACGTGTTTGAGATTAGTGTACCACGCGTTTGAGTTCAAGCACGTGTTACTGTAACACAAGCACGTGTTACTGTAACACTAGCACGCGTTTGATACCAAGCACGTGTTTACTGTAACACTAGCACGCGTTTGATACCAAGCACGTGTTTACTGTAACACAAGAACGTGTTTGAGTTGTCGAAATGGAATCGAGGTTCAAGTATGTTTCGGTGTGGAAGGATCACAGCAGAAGACAACGATACATTGAAGCATAGAAGACAGGGTTGTAGAAAAGCTAAAAAAAAAAAAAAAAAAAAAAAAAAAAAAAAAAAAGTATTTTGGCGGGAAAAATAATTTTTGTCCATGGTCTTAAAATGGCATGATTCATGGAGATTTGAAGTTTGGTAGCGTTCGAAAAATTTTCGGTCCGTTTTTGTGCGATTTCGGCACGTTTTGGATGAAAATTTTCGGCAATTATCAAATTTTTCCCACAGCCTTAGAAATAAAAATTTACGTGAATACCAATGTTTCACGTAAATGTGTTTTTCCTCGGAAATTTGGAGGGAAAACGAATATACCCTGTTTGGCGAAGAGCTGTTGCTGTAATGAGCTCTAGGCCATTTTGAAGAACCTCTATGAATAGGAGATCCTGTAACCTAAGCTTATACTACCTTTCCAAGTTTTGCAGAGAAAAGGGGGGGGGAGATACTTTTATCAACCAGATTTCTGAGCTGAACTGGTAATTGGTATATCACAGAAGGGCTAGATTTCAGAATTTTACAGAGAAAAGGGGGAGATAAAAAATTTCAGATTTCTGAGTAAAATTCTGTGCTACTTGAGAGACAAACCAAGATCTGTGTTTAGATGATGGTGTGCTTAATGTGAAATATGCTCAAGTATAGATGGCAGTTGTGGAAACTTTGTCGAAATATTAAGAGCAACGAAGTTGGTCATCTGTTGTTAAGTAATTGAAGATTGAACCTATTTATATTCCAATAATAGAGATGATTATCAGGCGATCATTTATTGTGATTGCGAGATTAAAGATCTTTATATTTGGTGGTGTATACAACTGAAGGGGAGATCTGATAGGAAAAACTTCGGGTGGTTGGTGGAATTGTGAAGGTACAAGACAAAGTCAGATGCTGCTAGTTGAGACAGGATTTTTTTTGGTACTGCAGTTTGTGATTCAAGCTATAGAGTTTCTTATTTTTGTGAGAGCTGATTGATTTGATGCTGATTGTTGGAAATTCAACTTCTCTATTATATGCCGGTTAAGCAAGTCGAGGAATGTCTCGAGCAAAGTTCCAAGCAGGAAGAAGATTGCATATGTTTAATTCGGAGATGGCTACTGTTGAGGGGGAGAACTACAATGAGATGTGTTAGGTTAGTTGGTTGTCACAGAGATACAGAGATTTTGGAGTTTGAAGATCAGAGTGTTGTGTCAGAAGATCGAGTCTCAACAAAAGAAGACCCGGTATCATTAGTTAAGGGGGAGTTTGCTTTTGCAGGTTTTCGATTGCTAATGATTATCGGTGAATGAATTGAGTGCATCGGTCAAGGGGGAGACTGTAAGTGCACGTTCTGGTGCACAATTTGTGTCCGATGCATCTCAATTAAAGGGCTGTTACTTTACAGAGATTATCCAGATAACTGGACAAACTCGTGTGAACAGTAACACGAGTTTGGACAAACTCGTGTGAACAGTAACACGAGTTTGACTAAACACGTGTTACTGTAGCACGAGTTTGGAAGCCCACGAGTTTGAAGCCCAGCCCATTTGTAGCCTATATATATTGTTCTTAGGTTTCGGTTTTAGGTTAATGATTTTAGTTGCAACAGATTTCATTCACTAGGTTCTCGAGGTAGAGATCTATACCTCGAGATGCCGCCCAAAGAATCAGATGTCTACTCGTTTTATGTATTGTAATCTTATGATTAATACAAGATATGAGTTTTTTACATCTGAATTTATCTCCTGTTCATATTGATTTCGTATTCATATATATGTGATTCATTCAATTGCCTCAATAACGATTATGTTTGGATTCCGCACTTACATAGTCGTAGGAATCGCGAATCGATCGATCACCCGACACTTTCAGGAAGAATCTATTCTTGTGAACCATCAAATAAAAGAAGATGAAAAGTTCGCAAAAGCCTTAGCTCAGCAAGAAGATGATAATCTCCCACGTAGAACCTATTTCAAGGAAAATAATACTTGATTTAGTTAATATGTACTTGTTAGAAGATAGATGAAAGAAAGTTATTTTTATAATCTTCATCACTCAAATTAAGATGTTGTCATGACATTTGATTAATTTACATGTTTGTTTTTGTTATTCCAAAACAATATTATAGAACCATACATGTACACTGGTTGGTGCAACGAAGTAGGTATATGATCATGTGTATAAATATATATATATATCATTTACATTGTCATGTACTAAAAATACACAAGTTTTATAAATTTGACACATACCTTTGGGTGATTAAAATATTGTAACAATGTAAGAATACTTTTGTATTCTTTTCTTACCAAAGTTTAAGTATCTAAAACCAATGGTTAGATACTTGCTTGAATCGATTAGTTAATAGAGGATGATTTAGTAAGATAGGAGATTGGTTTAGAGTGTTGTATGAAGAGAAAAGAATGTTTTGGTGTGAGAATTTATGTGAGATTAAGACTCAATTTATAGCCAACAATTTTTAATATTTTAATAAATGTATAGAAACATATATAAATCATTATGCATTCCTAGTGGCAAAGTTAGGCCATGTCTTTTATATAATATATCAACTTTACCTAAATTAGGTAATTAATAAACAATTATTTCCTTAATTAATAATATATATATATTATATATTATATTATATATATATATATATATATATTATTTCCTTAATTAATATATATATATATATATATATATATATATATATATATATATATGTATGTATTTTTATACAAATATACTTAAGTATGTGATTACATTGTGTATTTATATATAATTTATATGGTTCGAATGAAACTTAATACATGTAATAATATATTTTATTTAGAATTTAACTCATTAAATTTCAATCGCTTAATTTAACAAAAACAATTGATATTTTACTCATCACTAAATAACAATCAATTAATTTATAAATACAATGTGCAAGTAAGAAGTTTGTTCATGTCATGTTCATCATCCTGATGAATATTTGTTTAGTCTGTTATCCCATAACAATGTTGGATCATATATTTAAATTTGCGTCTTTTAAAATAGTACATGTAATAGTTGGTTTGTCTAGTTTAACCAACCTGAAATTTGGCGGTTGTCACACCATCATCAATCACCACCCCCACTCGTCACTGCCGCCGCATTGCGCGAACACTGTTCTAGTTATCATATTATGGTGTCGTGAAAAAACAATCGCTAGGTTAAATTGAAAATTGAAAACAAAACTACATAGACTTTAAAAAAAAAACTTTTTTTCCCGCCCTTTTTGATACACATTCCCAAATCCCCATTTTAATCGTACTTGGTATAAAAAATATTTCCACTTTACAACTGGAGTGAGTTTTATTTATTTTACTTGCTTAAAAAATAAAACCCCTTTTGGTTGTTTGGCTAAGAGTAGAGATGTCACAACAACCATCAGTGGTAGTGGAGACAGAGAAGAAGGATACGAAAGTAGAAGAAGAGGATCTTGTGAGGAATGAAGGCGGTGGTGAGTTGTTGTTTTGTGGCGCCACTCATTGGAATGCCATAGGCCGTCGTAAAGTGGTTTCCGAAGGTGACTTGGTTTCTCCTACACGAATCCGGTCTCTCGTTGGGATCGACATTCGTTTCGTTGCTTCGGGTTGTGGTAATTAAGTTTTCCTTCTTTTTTTTTAAATCATTTACACTGTTTCAATTCTAGGGTTTTGCTAATTTTGTCAGTAATATGTAAATTGCATTCATAAATTTTTTTGTATGGTAGAAAACTTTTATTAAATTCTTGGGTTAACCTTTTCTTTTTGTAATGATGTTTGAATATTTTGTGTAGCATCTCGTCATTGTGTGGCATTGGGTGTGGATGGACGCTGTTACACTTGGGGACGAAATGAGGCAAGTTTAAAGTTTAAAACTTTTTTTTTTCCTTTCGATTTTCATGTGGGTATTCATACTCTGTATCCTTTTTGCAATGGATGATGATCTGTACACCATCATTTATAGCTGTATACCACCAAATATGTTTTAAGGTGTTGTACAGTACAACAATTTGAAGCATGCTTGACCGCGTACAGCTAAAAAATGGTTTTTAGAGAAGGAAAAATTGGTTCACATTTCAAAGGGCCTTTGACTTAGCGGTATTTAAGATAACCCAGATACTAAGATTTTTCGGTTACAAGTTGTAAATATGTGTTGATAATTGCTCTGGATCAAGAAAAAGATGAAAATTGGTCCACTTTATCCCCAAAAAAGGTTGGTTTGGGAGTTTTGTATGCCAACACATTAGGAAGAAAATCACATAAACAAACAAACAAACTGGTCATCCGTTGTCAAATGAACCGCCAATATGTTCTTTTCTATGACATTTAAGGTTTAGGAGAAAGCTTCCAGGATTTTGATGAAACTTTTTTTCTTTACACCTTGATGCATCGGAAAAAAAAGGTGCATTGGACACATGTCATCACCGTAATTCTTTCATTCTTTCTACTATTAGGAGATTTGTCTTCTGACGCTTTCTCTTTTATGACATTAGTCCCTTAAACTGTATGGATACTTCAGCATATCAAGTTTTCAATGCTACTATAGTTTTAATGACCTGATAATTGTGGTGTGACCATTGTATTCAAATAACAATCGATAATAAGTTTCTTATATGCTTTTGATATACACTCTTTCTGCAGAAGGGGCAGCTTGGGCATGGGGATAAAATCACTTACTACAGCCCGACAGTGGTGTCTGCTCTATCAGAGTAAGTGATAATGGGAGAATTTCGGCTATCACTTTATAATTGTGTTTAGCGGACTGTTTTAGTAATCTACCATTCATCCCTAAATAAGTCTCAACCATTGGATGGGTTCCCAACAAATAGTTATAGCCCTTGGATCATTTGACTTATTTTTAGTTAAATACAATTAACTAACTTGTAATATTTTTCGATATACATCTTTTATAATGTAATATATTTGTAATATGCAATAATATTCTTCATTATAATATGATAATTCCACGTGAACTTCTGCAATAATTTGTTCAACACATCATCTTCATCTTCTTGTATGCTATTGTTTTTGAATTATATAAAAGTAGAACACTAGAACTCTTGATTGATGATTTGGGATTAATAACAAACCATACTTCTTATATAGCCATAGTTTTGAATTGGTAGAGTAAAGAAACATGAAAGCTCTATGTCCATCCTTAACAAAAAATCTTGAAACTACTTTGATTAAACAAGATACCGTTGAGCCATTTTAGGCACCAACAATTGACTAATCAATAAAAATGCAATTGACTAATCTATGGTTTTGTAATTGACTAATATTTATTATGATAGGTAATTATATTACTTTTTATATGCACGTATGTTTTATTTTGAGGGGTTAAAGCATCTTAAAGCATAAATTTGAGAGTGTCATAATACCAATCCTATTATTTTTGCCATTAATGTTTCAGGTATAAAGTTGTGAAAGCAGCAAGTGGGGGAGGCCATACTGTTGTATTAACCGAAGATGGCATCTCCTGGTCGTTTGGTTGGAACAAGCACGGACAGCTTGGTACTGGCTCAACAAAAAATGGTGAGTAGGCACAGTATTATTATGTTGCTTTAAAAAGGAAGGGGTAATGTGTGTGGAGGCCAACCAAGTATCCCATTTGACACAGTCCAGTCACATATTGAAACTACCTAAAGAATCACTTGCTTATTTTTTGGTCTTCAAGAAGGTAACATGCTAACAAGATTTTACTTCTTTTGCCTATGCAGAGTTTGAGTTATCTCCAGTACGTTGTCTTGTATCGAATGTAAAAGATGTTGCATGTGGGACTGACTTTACTGTTTGGTTAACTTCTGTTGAGGGTGCTACTATTCTGTATGGTCACTCTTTGTTCTCCAAGTTTTACTTATATTTATGTTGAAATAAGTTTCCTTTCAATCGCAAACTATGATCCATTCATTGTTGAAGGTTTTATTGTTAATTCTTAACTTATTCGTCTACCAACGGGTTGATTTTTGTTATATTCTATCTAGAAGGGTCAAATGGGCAATTTAGAAGATCTAGGTTAAAACTGGCACTATTAAAGTTGGCTGAAAATGAGCTACATGTAGTCTCATGCTTGAAACCTTTGAAATTGTTCTGTTAAAAGTAAGGTAGATAGGTTTTTGAATAGTTTTGGTTTTGTAATCATTATCAATACGTTAATTGTAGATAAATTTCAAAATAGGGATAAACGTTGTGGGTCAATTAAAACTGAAATCACTCATTTCAATTCATTATCCTCCAACCCACTGACTTGCCCAATTTGCTATCTTTACCTGAATGTATAATGTTTAATTGGTGTCTAGAACTGCTGGATATCCCCAGTATGGTCAACTTGGACATGGAACCAACCATGAGGTATGCATATCGTTTTTATCATGTATTCATGTGTCTTTGGCCCCTACACAATCCCTTTGGTTCCCTTTTACTTAAATGGATGATCTTCATCTGTATGGGTTTTCTATATGCAGTACAATATGAAGGAAAGCTCTGTGAGACTTGCTTATGAAGCTCAACCTAGCCCTCAGGCAATAGCTTCTCTGTCTGATGAAACAATAGTAAAAGTTGCGTGTGGGGCAAATCATACAGGTTGTCTTAAAAGTCGTTCTAATCATTTATACACTTCCCTTATGCTGTGTGTTATTCGTCTATACATTTGTGGAGTGAAATTTATCTGTCATCTAACATGGTTGAATGTTCAGTTGCATTAGACTCGAAGGGCTATGTTTATACGTAAGTTATAAGCTATCATACATCTTATGTTTGTTAAATGCTGCTCTAAGTTTTCAATTTCCGGGTCTCTAATTTTTAACTTGACTAATTATGCATCTAAAATACATTGCAGGTGGGGCTTTGGAGGATACGGAAGGTGAATAATATCTATTTCTATTTTATCCATAAATCTGTGCTTTCTATAATAGTTATGGTTCATGTGCAACATCAAATCTTAAACCATGATTATAGGCTTGGACATAGAGAGCAAAAGGATGAATGGAGTCCTCGCCGTGTTGATATTTTCACAAAGCATAATGTTCTACCTCCTGGTGCTATAATTTCAGCTGGTTCTGTAACCTCTGCCTGTTCTAAGGGTATACCATTTAATTGCATTTATTGTCTTTTTTCCCCCCTTGATTCAACAAACAAGAAATAGTTGCAAGTAGTCTTTCATCTTTTGCCTTGTTTATACTGTAATCTTGTCTGTTTTTATTGCAAATGACTGCCTTCTGTTTATCCAGGTGCCGGGCAGATGTACATGTGGGGTAAAGTAAAGAAAACAGGTGATAACTGGATGTATCCTAAACCTCTCATGGATCTCAGGTTCTACCATTTTTACTCAATTAAATGTGTTGGGCTTTCCTGTATCTAAAATAGATTGACATGTGTGGGCAAAGTGCTCATATGATCAAATGGAATTTGTCAAAATGTTCAACATAATCAAGACCTCTGTTTCTTGTAGTGGCTGGAACGTACGGTGCATGGATTCAGGCAATATGCATCATTTTGTTGGGGCTGATAGCTCATGCATTAGTTGGGGCTCTGCTTTATCTGGCGAACTTGGATATGGGCCTAATCAGCAGAAGTATGCTTCTTATTATTTAGTTTTCTGTGGTCCCCTTCTCTGATCTTGTGATGGTGGTTAACTTTTTTTTTCTTCCTGGGGTTGCAGATCTTCTGCTATACCCAAAACTGTTGACGTTCTTGAGGGCATGCACGTTATCAGGTTTATATCCGAATCATGCATATACATTCATTTACATATGTGTTGGTATGGGCGCAAGCTCCCATTCTTTTTACTATGTTTTCACTAGGTGTTTTGTTCTTCTGTAGCGTTGCCTGTGGTTTGGCACATTCCTTGGTGGTGGTTGATAGATCAAATGTAGGCGATCAACTTGACCAGGTGTTTTTTTAATTATGATTCTGCTTTTTGTGGTCCACTTTTGTATCTATGCTTTTTGACCAGTTATGGCATTGGGCTAGTTTGGTAATCATAGAATTTTTTTTTGCTTCATATTGGTAATTATATTGGATCCAAACTGGTAATTTATTGACACTATAATTGCCATAATGCCCATTCCAAAACTTCCATCACCATGTTGGTATATAAAAAGGACAATTATTGACCACTTTGCAAAGTTTGTTGTTATCTTACGGAATATCTCCTTTTCTTTATATCTGCAATTTGTCAAGATATATGTTGCCAGTTCTGTTGTACTTTCTAGACATATTATACCAGAACAATGACCAATTTACAATGAAAACCAAGTTAATACAAAACAAAATTGTCCATTGAGCCTCAATGATGTGTATTGACTTGGACCCTAAGCCAAACAAGCAAACACAAATATTCTGGCATGCAACCAAAAACTCTAATCAGCCTCACCTTTTCTAATATGACCATTTGCTGTTGAGTTGTGGATTAGATACCTGCAAATGTTCTGTGGATCCTGAACCAAAAACAAATACTCTGCGGATATATCTCTGCCAACCTCACCTTTCACCAACCTGAAAATAACGACACTTGAACCAGAAGTTTCAGTCACGAACAGACTCTTGTGATTCTAACATGCGTAGTGCCTAAATGAAAACTCATAAAATTGCCAACTGCAATTTATGTTATGATTATTTGTTTTATTATGTTTAAACCCCAATTTACTGTAGCTTGTTTTTTACAGCTTGCTGTTTATGATGACAAAGATCCTGAAGGTATGCTCATTTAGATTTTCATTATGAGACTTATAATCCATAACGAAAACTTCTAGTTTTAGATCTGTATTTTAATTTTATTTTGATTTAGGAGATGAAGAACCCGGGATCAAACCTAAATCTGCTAGGAAAACAAGTGCAAAAAAGGCTGCAAAAATGCCTGAAACTTCCAACAAGAGGCCGAGAATATCTGAAGAATCATCTAAGTCGGAAGTTGAAGAATACAATTATGAAAGTGAAACTGACAATGGCGTAGAGTCAGATTTTGAAAAAGAAAGCGATGTTCAAAAGAAGGTGAATTCTGGACGGAAGAAGGCGAGTAGTGGTAAGACTTCTGCGAGAGGTGAAATGAAGGCGAACTCTGGACAGAAGAAGGCGGGCAGTGATCAGACTTCTGCAAGAGGTGAAATGAAGGTGGACTTTGGACGGAAGAAGGCGGGTAGTGGTCAGACTTCTGCAAGAGGCCGTTCTTTAGTCGCTACAAAGGCAGGGGAACCTGCCAAAAGAAGAAGATAAAGACGGAAGACATCTTGACCAATTGTCCATTTTTATGCCTTTCTTGTAACTTTTTGGCATCATTGATCTTGTATTCTGGCTCTAGGCATTTTGGAATGTAGAATGATGATTAATGAACTGATGATTAATGATTGTCTTTTGGCATCTTGTTTGTCTGTTGACTTATAAAAACATTATCTGACCTAGAAAAATGCAACGAAATAACTTCAAATTTGTTCAGTTGTTTATTGATTCATATATTCTTTTAAATCATTTACAAGTACACATGACTACATGAGGTATGAGACGAAGTTCATTCCTTTTGTGTATGGTTAATTCTGGCATAGCTTTAAAGTCTACATCATCTTCGTGCAGACCATCCGGCAAGCCCCCTCAAACATGTAAAGCAGAGTAGCAAGCAAAAGCTCTGCTGTGACTAATCCCGTTAATATTCCAAGACAGATTCTTTGGCCAACACCAAGAGGAATAAACTCAAAATTGTTCCCACCTTTATACAAATTATCTAGTTAACAAGTATAACTAAAAGACACGACTAAATAAAAATTTTATTCATACAATTAATTTAGATAACGGATACTGTTCTAATGATATATGATGATATATATGAAGATACATATATATGGTTGATCAGTTATTCAACGATCGAGCTTAATATAATATAGTAGTCCTTTACGTGTAAGCTTGGGCTAGAAGACAAAGGTCGTTCTTGTTGTTTAGAGTGAATCCAGGCATAACACCAGAGTCTATGTCTTCCTTGTTTATACCATCTGGCAACGCCCAATCCCACATATAAACAAGATTAGCAAGCAAAAGCTCCACCTCCGTAACTCCCATTGCGATTCCAGGACAGATTCTTCGACCACCCCCAAATGGAATCAGCTCAAAATCACCCCCTTTATAGCCGATATCATTACTCAGAAACCTCTCTGGTAAGAACTCCTCTGGATTCTCCCAAGATGCAGGGTCTCTTCCAACGGCTAATGCGTTCACATAGACTAGCGTTTTCTTCTTAACTTTGTAGCCTTGTATGATGGTGTCTTTAATTGTTTCTCGAGCTAAGAGAAGTGGAGCTGCAGGGAATAATCTCATGCCCTCTTTCACTACTGCCCTCAGATAGGCGAGTTTTGGAAGATCATCTTCATCTACTACACCTTTCTTTCCAACCACGTTCCTCACTTCTTCTTGTGCCTTTTTCATCACTCTAGGATTCTTCACTAGGCCTGTCATCGCCCAAACCATTGTAGCCGCACTATTATCTGTTCCGGCCACCAATATATCCTACAACGAAGAAATGTAAAAATTCGATACTTACAGATTGTTGTCCTTAGGCATTAGCAATAAAGAACTAGATATATGTTGTTAATAATAAAACTTTTCCATATAAATGGAATTGTAATTTTCGTCCCATGAGTGATAGAGGAACGAAGTACTAGAATAGAGGTGGAGGCGTGGAGCTAGCTAGAATCTGCTCGACTCACTCTAACCAGCTTATAAGTTTAAATCACCATGATTTTTTCCCATATCAGGCCCATTTAATATCTGTTAGAATATTGTATCAGAATAAAATCATCCTCTCCAAAAATAGAAGATACCGACTTATGCACCAAGTAAAGAGATTATAGGCTGCGATTTAGTTTCCTTATTTAGCTTACAAATTCTCTTATAAATAGGGACGTAGCTCAATGTAATTTAATTATCACAATCAAAAACACAATGTAGTCCTCTGATTTAGTTGTTTTCTTTAAAGGCTATTCAAAACCTTATTATCTTCTATCTAATAATAATAATTCTTTTTTTTTTCTATATCAATTGTTAACATGGTATCAAAATCTTCTATCTAATAATAATAATATTTTTTTTTTCTATATCAATTGTTAACATGGTATCAAAGCCACAAAACCCTAATAAATAATTATCATCAAAACAAAACAACAAAACAAAATCAATCATAATCATAATTCGAATAAAAAAAAATATCGAAAGGGGAATTTGAGAATTAGAATTCGCAGAAGAGCTCGGCAGTTTTTCTTTTGTTAGCCGCAAGGAGTTGATCACAATTAATATTGTGGTAATTAATATTGTGGTGCTTAGAATTAATTAGTTTTGAGGTGTTGGTCGGTGGGAGAGGAGTTCGAGAAAGCAGCGGCTCAATTTGAGAGTCGGCAAAATCAAAAGTCTTTGGCTTTTGATTGGTTGTTGGTAAAAGAGAGCTCCGTCTACTATTCATCAATTTATTTGAAGAATTGGTCGCAACAAGCAAATCAAACTCGTCCTCACCATCATCATTCGTCCGAATCTTTTAAATTTCCGATAAAC
This sequence comes from Erigeron breviscapus, assembly GCA_034093135.1. Lineage (NCBI taxonomy): Eukaryota > Viridiplantae > Streptophyta > Magnoliopsida > Asterales > Asteraceae > Erigeron > Erigeron breviscapus. Next base: position 123,073,136 of record CM067168.1, on the reverse strand, counting down.
TCACATACCATCAAGCCTTTTGTGATCAGAGCGGTGTTCCTGATCCTTGGAACAAACTGCTTACCGATCACAAAATCCCCAATAGCCTCCTATATTTTTTTTTAGGGGGAGTATAGACTCATATATCAAACCACCACACAAATCAAGCCACCATGTCTAACGACGGTGGCTCAGTCAATCAAACCAAAGGCTACCATGTCCGAAGGCGGTAGTTCAACAATCAAACAAAAAGCTACCATGTCTAACGACGGTGGCTCAATCAATCAAACCAAATGCTACCATGCCCGAAGGCGGTAGCTCAGCAATAAAACCAAAGGAGGCTACCATGAGGAAGGCGGTTGCTCAAAACCAATAGCTACCATGTCTGAAGGCGGCAACTGAAAATCAACGGCTGCCATGTCTAAAGGCGGCAAACTCAAACCAAAAGATACCATGTCCAAAGGCGGTATTTCACAAACAGAATTGTGAGACTACCATGTTGAAGACGGTATCTCAAATCAAGTCTACCATGTCTGAAGAAGGCGGTAGCTCAAATAAAACTACCATGTCTGAAGAAGGTGGTAGCTCAAATCAAAAACTACCATGTCCGAAGAAGGCGGTAGCTCAAATCAAAATCTACCATGTCTGAAGAAGACGGTAGACCAATAATTAATCAAAGGCTTCCATGTCTGAACGCGGTAGCTCAAGTCAAACTCAAAACCAATCCAAGTTGAATATTGGAAATCTCACTATTCAACTTGAGGGGGAGTGTTAGAATATTGGATCAGAATAAAATCATCATCTCCAAAAATAGAAGATACCGACTTATGCACCAAGTAAAGAGATTATAGGCTGCGATTTAGTTTCCTTATTTAGCTTACAAATTCTCTTATAAATAGGGACGTAGCTCAATGTAATTTAATTATCACAATCAAAAACACAATGTAGTCCTCTGATTTAGTTGTTTTCTTTAAAGGCTATTCAAAGCCTTATTATCTTCTATCTAATAATAATAATTTTTTTTTTTTCTATATCAATTGTTAACTCTGGCTCTGGCTCTCTTAGAATTCATCCTATCTCATCAAAAAAGAATATAGATATAAGAGTACATCATATCATATCATTACCGTGAGCATGGCTTTTATGTGATCATTAGTGAGTTCAAATGGATGCAAGACTTGATCTTTCTTGAGCTGAATTAAAATGTCAATAAGGTCTTGGTCTTCCTCTTTAGATTTATGGCTCCGAGGGTCGAGGTGTTCATCAATTAGTTCATTGTAAAATGAATCCAATTCTCGGAAGATTTTATCCAAACGACGAAATTTCCCCATCAACCTATCAATCAAACGTACAAATGGCAAACCAGGCCAAATATCCGACACAAAGTAGTTTGTTACCGTTGCCTGAACTTCATCAAGCATCCGAAGAATTTCCTTGCTCTCATTTCCATCTTCATACCTTTTGCCAAAACCCATTCTCGTGACGATACTACTCATCACGGTGTGAGTTATTTCACTTATGTTTACATGCTTAGAAGAACTTGCTAGCCTACGTATCTTGTTCATGGCACGCGAAACCTCATCTTCACGAATATGCCTAGAAGATTGTAACCTTTTTGGGCTAAACAAGTAAACAGTAAAAATCTTTCTCATTTCTTTCCAGTTGTTGTTGTATGGTGAGGCAGCTACATCAAGGCCATTGTAAGTTACTTTTTGTAAGCCATGCAATAATGGCCTAGTACAAAAAGATTGATCTTGGGTTTTAAAGATTTCTTTAGCGAGATTCGCCGAAGAAACAACCATGGCTGGGACGAAACCAAGTCTTAGGAATACAATAGGACCATAAGATTTGGAGAGGTTCCATAATGAAGTATGGAGGCTTGAGTTATCGATTTGGTGCATGTTTCCAATGAAGGGTAGTCCATGAGGGCCTGGTAGGCGACTGGATATTAATTTGCTTTTCATAAATAGGAGTAGAGATAGGATGGGAAGAGATACAAGAAGAAGAAACTGAAGTAAAAACTCCATTTTTGAGATATTACTGTAAGGTGCTATTTTTGGTCTTATGTATATATAGACTTGGATACATTTATGATAATGTCACGTGCAAATAAATACTAACAAGTTTCATTTATTATGGGTATGTTTGGTAAAAATAGCTGTAGCTTGTAGCTGTAGCTGTAAGCTGTATCTTTTAAACAAAACTGTTAGCTAGAGCCTTTATTTTTTAGAGGTGTTTGGCTGGTAGCTGTGCCTGCAACTTCAAAAGGTATTTGTGTAGTTTTTAACAACTAAAAGCTTCATCGAAAACCTAAAGCTTCTAAAACGCTATTTCAAGTAGCGTTTCATTTTGGAACTTTTTCTTTCAAATTGTTTAAGGGTATGTTTACACTTAAATTAATAGGGTTAATCTTGTTATGGAAAATGATAATAGATGATTTATACTTGCTGGCGGTTCCCTAATGGTGTGAAGTACTTATTAGCTTCACGCCACCAAGTGTTGTATATTTAGGTGTTTGTGTGTGTTTTTCATTAGGGTTTCAAGTGAATCCTTTGAGGGGTATTTATAGACCCCTTGTGAAGGATCCAGAAGCTGGAAGGTTAACGGTAACAGTAACGTCCTTGAGTAGCCGTTATAGTTTGAACAGACGCGTAACAACTTCTGACTCAAAGGTACAAGTACGGGTCGTACGTACTTATGCACGTTCTAAATTGTACTAGCTTGTCTGTGGGCTGGCCGCAGCCTTTGTAGCCAAAGGGCGGAGCCTGTTGGCTTGGCTTGATGTAATTTAAGCTCCGACCTTCGCCTTAATGAAGGCTCCGGGAGTCATTAGTATGCTTAATACGGAGGGTAAAGAATGGTATATCATCACAAAAAAAAACTAAAGTTAGTTGCATCCAAACAAAGCTTTTAACACAATAGGAGTTTTTTGTTTAAAATTAAAAGCTAAAGCTCTCCCAAAGCTCTTGAAAAGCTCTTGCCAAACATAGCCTATAATAACTAGAGGAGTATCGCGCAAAACGGCGGCGATGTGATGGTGGTGCCGGTGGTGTTGTGACAACGACAGTGCCAGTGGTGAATTTAAAAATAATTGGTGTAAAAGGGGGTAATATAGTTATTTTAGGAATTGAAAGATCCATGTTGTAAATTATCTCTATATATTAAAGTATATTATTATGTGAAAAAGTTTAAATTAATGAATTAAAGGGATAAATAAATAATTTAGACTATAACTTTATTTTATTTTAAAAGAGGGGGTGATTTACTTTAATATAAAGTATAAATTATCACTTTATACATTTCTAGACTAGATGTTGGATAACGCCATAAATTAATCACCGTGTTCATAATGATTTGTAAATTGTATATTTGTATGCCAAATTATATGAAGTACATTATTATCCGTATCAAAAGATTTACTCTGTTTATCTATCGACCTTGTAATACTTTTTAACCTAATGTAGTTAAATTAATGGTGAGTATATGTCAACTTCAATACTACAATTAAATGCTGGTACATACATTTATTTTGTACATTTTATTTCGCTTGTTTGAAACTTGTTGTAATGAAATGGCAATATCGCGAAGACCAATATCAACATGCGATAAAGTATTCTGACCAATATCTACCAATAAACTAAAACATGATTGTAGTCTTCTTTGATCGACATGTGATGCTGTATTAAAGCGACAAGTATTTATTTAATTATAATCATTAAAAAGAACCTTTTAATAAATTTTCTATTTTAATTTCATCTATCTGTATCTAAACTAGGATATCTATAACTTAATAAATTTATTATTTTTATTAATAATACCTTTTCTAATAATACCTTATATCTTGCCGTAGGATATCCTTATTAAACTAAGATATCATATTCTTAGTTAAAGTCTATAAATACCTTTTCTAATATAATTTTCATAAGGCCGAATTGAACTTTTGAGCATTATTCCATTCAAGAACTCAACTATAAAATCTTACAATAAGGTATAAAATTTTGTTCTCTAACTTTTCTAATTATTATTATTATTATTTTTTCTTCCAAAAGACCTCATATTGGCTCTCATAGGTTATAGATCTATTCAAAGTTAGTTTTCTTTTTTAAATTTATTTATGTATTATAATTATAATTATTATCTCATTCTTCAAATGAATTATTGATACTATTACAAACCAAATAATTTTGGTTTTTTCTTTTTCATCCTCACACAATACAACAAAAAACTAAAGCTAAATTCATTTGAAAAAAGATATATAATACTTGGTAACAGTTGATGAATTATTTATAATTTCAATTATTTTTATTATATTTTATAAATTTTGTTACCACTGGTCCAACATAATAGCTACTGTTAAATCGAACAATATATGTAGTTATCCGTACATCGTACATGCATTAGAACTAGTTAATTACAATAAGCAGATTAAAGCCGTCGACATGCTCGTGTAGGCGTATTTGTCCAAAGTGGCCACCGCATTGATTCGTTTGGGCGTATTATATTGCCTTTTCTTTTCTTCGCTATCCAACAGTGTGGTGTATGTTGCGATTGAAAAGCCAAGGTGTAAACATGATATACGAGTATTTAATATCAATTTTCATATTAGACTTTAAGCTATTATTGTGTTTACGAAATACTTGTATTAATTTTGAAAAGTGTCTTTTAAACCCTATTCTTTAATGTAAAATTGTTTAAATTCAAATTTATGTAAGATTTATTAATATAGTAACACTCTGCCTTACCACAACACAATATTGTCCGCTTTGCCCGCAAGCTCACGGCTTTGTTTTTGGTTGCTCGGGCAAACTTCCTAGAAGGGTCACCCATTTGGCATTGCTGCCGCCCGAGCACGCTTAACTGTGGAGTTCTCCTCTCATCCACAACCAATGCGCCCAAAACGCGTTGTGTTATGTAAGACCATTGATGTCACTTATAGCCAGGATCCCCCTTGTAAGCCAATGTATGCTTTCAGATGTGTGTATAGATATAATCATCCTAAATTTTTTTATCGTCTAGGTTGACCTTTCCGTTAGTCAACTCTGACTTTGTCCGTTAAGAAGTTATATGCAGTTTAATATAGCTAATAAATATGTGGATTAATGTGTGTCAATTAAGTAGAAAAATGTGTGTCGTCATTTAGTGTGATTAAATGTGTTGATGAATATTTACCAAAATCTTGTTAATGTAGTATGTATTTCCTATAATGTCAAATTAATATTAGAAGTCGTTAAAGGAAGTTACTTAAGGTTGTTATTTGGTTATTAAAATAAAAAGGGCGTTAACTGTTAAGTGTTAATTCATCAAGACCCTAATCTAAAATTATATCTATACCCTAGTTGTCATAGACTACACAAAATAAAAGGTGGCTCGGTTATATTTGAGCCTCGCGATTTCGTGAGCAGGGAAAGAAAAATAAAAGAAGAAAAAGGGTTAGTGTCCATTGATTTTAGTAGCCGCCGAATACGAAGAATTATACAAGAGTTATCGGGTAGCAGAGAAGGAAAGGGGGTTGATAGTGTCCTTGCCTTATGGTCAAACCTGCCCAGGTATATATGTTAATAATTATGTATATATATATATATATAACATTTAAGGTTTGGCTTATGAATAGTAAGCCAAGCCGTGAACAGTAACCGGCTTAGACGGCTCGGCTTGCACAGTGACGACTCCGCGGCTCGGCTCGGCTTAGCCGATGAACAGTACCAGCTTACTGGATCAAAAAAACTAGATGGATAAGATTCGAAAATAAAAAACCCCTCTCAACACTAGAGGGGTATTTTCGTCAGCTCCCTCTTTTTTTCTCTCTCTTACTTTATTAAATTAATAGAATTCTATCTAATTCACTAAAAAACTTTTATCTTACAAACCGTAACTCGTTAGACGAAACGAAAAACATGGTAGTCTTAGAATTTCGTCCTCTTTCATTAGAGATGCGATTCGATATACTTTTGACGACTTTTTAAATTTCGTTTTTTTTCATCACGTTCATCTTACACATGTGTAAGTTATTATTCTTTGATGTCCTACACATGTGTAAGATGAACCTTTTAGTGGTTTCCACTTGTCCTACACATGTGCAGGATTAACCTTTTAGTGGTTTTCACTTGTCCTACACATGTGCAGGATAACCTTTTAGTGGTTTCCACTTGTCCTACACGGGCGGAGCCCGTACGGCTAAGGGCTTCGCCCGTACCGTATCCAACCACCACCATCTCATGGATCGCCGCCCATCAAATCCAAACCATTCCCAAATGTGTCCGACTTCCAACCCTTTATAAATGCCTCGAGGTAGCCTACCGAGAAGGGCGAAGCCCCCCTGAACGGGCAACGCCCGTTCGACTAAGGGCTACCGCCCGTACCGTATCCAACCACCACCATCTCATGGATCGCCGCCCATCAAATCCAAACCATTCCCAAATGTGTCCGACTTCCAACCCTTTATAAATGCCTCGAGGTAGCCTACCGAGAAGGGCGAAGCCCCCCTGAACGGGCAACGCCCGTTCGACTAAGGGCTACCGCCCGTACCGTATCCATCCGCCCTTTGAATTAAAAATTCGTCGAAAGTATATATTAAATGAACCTTTTAGTGGTTTTCACTTGTCCTACACATTTGTAGGATGAACTTTTTTGTGGTTTTCACTTATCCTACACATGTGTAGGATAAACCTTTTAGTGGTTTCTACTTGTCCTACACATGTGTAGGATGAACGTGATGGGGAAAAAAAACGACATTTAAAAATTCTTCAAAAGTATATCGAGTCGCATCTCTAATGATAGAGGACGAAATTTCAAGACTACCCATGCTTTTTTTTTTCCGTCTAACGATGTACGGTTTGTGAGATAAAAGATTTTTAATGATTTAGATATTTTTATTAATTTAATAAGAGGAGAGAGAAAGAGAGAGAGCTGAACAAAATATTGATTTTTCATAATGACAAACATGACCTTCCTGATCTTGATGAATGGAGGGCTGAGATTGGTTCTCGCGTTCTTTTTTTAGTGGTTCTCAAAATAACTCACCCCTATATATATATATATATATATATATATATATATATATATATATCTAATTATATATTAAGTTTCCATATATATGATTTATAAAAAAAATTAATAATGTTAACATCAATACGGAATACAACTATCTTAAAAGATAAGATATATGCTAAGTTTTAAACATCTAATTAAACAAATATATTATACAATTCATGGGGTTTCATATAATATGTGAAAGGATCTGTATCCAAACTTAGGTATCTAACAGCCACATATTCTCTATTCTCTATATAAATATAATTGTATCATCAAATATTATATAATCCGTACGGGCATTAAGACTGGTTATTATTATAAATATTAGTAAGTATTATTGTTCCTGGAATTGGGCGTGCAACAAATAAAGGAGTAACGAAACCGAATGTCTTTCTACTCTTTTCGTTAGTGTGGATCAAATTTTATATATAAATAATAAAGAGGATAGTTGTTGCATTTTGTCAAGTGGAATAGTAAAGAAAATGATAATATCATCTTGATATAAACTAGTCATATATAATGTAAACTTTATGTATTGTAAGCATCAAAAATCCTTGGTAACGACCAGCAAAGGCGTAGATCATATGATGAGTACAATTCAATTATGTAGTAAGATTTAGTATTTATCATTAATTATTTAATTGTTTAGGTATTCAGATATTGAAGAAGCAACGAGTTAAGTTGCATTACTATTCTCTTCGAGGTAAGATAACTTACTTTTGACACACGAGGGACACAACAAAACTTAGTTTTGATAATTACTCCCCTTTTTATGTTGATATATTATCTCATGCATATGTTAGGTATGTGATATATGTGAGAGGGTATTTATGGGTGTTATTTATGCATAGTTTTGTAGACATGCATGTTATAAGTAACAATCACACCACAACACACTTATAACATGCATGTCTACAAAACTATGCATAAATAACACCCATAAATACCCTCCCACATATATCCCATACCCAACATATGCATGAGATAATATATCAACATAAAAAGGGGAGTAATTATCAAAACTAAGTTTTATTGTGTCCCTCGTGTGTCAAAAGTAAGTTATCTTACCCCGAAGAGAATAGTAATGCAACTTAACTCGTTGCTTTTTCAATATCTGAATACCTAAACAATTAAATAATTAATGATAAATACTAAATCTTACTACATCATAATTGAATTGTACTCATCATATGATCTACGCCTTTGCTGGTCCTGTTACCAAGGATTTCTGATGCTTACAATACATAAAAGTTTACATTATATATGACTAGTTTATATCAAGATGATATACTCATTTTCTTTACTATTCCACTTGACAAAATGCAACAACTATCCTCTTTATTATTTATAGAGTAAACGACACAGATCGTCCCTGTGGTTTATCAAAACAATCATGTTTCGTCCTTTCTAATTCAAAACATCACTGACAGTCCTTTATAGGAGGATAAGGTTCGTATTTAGTCCTTTGACCTGTTGACCGTCATCTCTTCTCCGTTAACTTATTCACACATCGTGCACATGAGGGCATCAAGGTCATTTCCACCATAAAGGACCACCAATGACATTTTTTTTATCACTTTCTTTCGTCCTTTTCTCTTTCTTCATTAGTATTCAAAACAAATACAAAGCTATATCAATCTTTATATATGCTACAACATACAGTGACAATTATTTAGTGATGATTTTAAAAACTCTACTCAGAAATATATAAGTAACAAAAAAAGAAAGAAACATGAGTGAGTAAAAATGAATGACCATAGATAGTAATGATGAGCACCTGACACAAGCCACCATCATCACTCATCTATATCTATAGAACTAAATCTATATCTTAGACCATCAATCTATATCTATAGAACTAAATCTATATCTTAGACCATCATCTATATCTTATATATACATATACATAAAACACATATAGAACTAAATCTATATCTATACTAAAAATCGGAGGATGCCTGCCAACATCCGGCTAACAACCTCCGCCACTTTTAATCGCCGTCGAAAGCCGCCGACACCACTGCCAATGTGTGTCTGTTGAAACTGTAGCCGGAATAAACACCACCACAACCACGTTTTTGTTGTATCTCTTGCTGGAAAAACACCACCACCACGTTTCCGTTGAATTTGTCGCCGGAAAAGCAACCACCACCACTGCCTTCATTTTTCCCCCGTTCTATATATACATATATCTATATTCTAATCTATATTTAGAGATCTATAATATATATAGGCTACATATATATACACATATGTATATATATCGTTAGTGGCGGCAGTTAATGGCGGTGGTGGTCAGAACGGTGGTAGTCGAAATGGCCGGCGGCCGTAGATCTCCGACCACTTTTACTAATCCTATAGATCTGTTTGAATGGATTTGATATACATACATGTCTTCGATTTGGTGTAGAGTTATAGATGGATGAATGGATGGATTTGTGTGTGTATGTATGTATGATTTTGTGTGTGTATATATATAGATTATAGATATATATAAAATGAATACCAATTTTTGTTTCTGGGTTCATATAGATGGCAAAATGAAAAAATTAAGTTATTTATGTTTTTTTGGAATATATATAATATTTATAGTGTTCAAGAAAGAAAGAAAGAGAGTATATAGTTAAATAAGGGAAAAAGACTGGAATACCCATCATGTGCGTGGCACGTGATGTGTTAACGGAGAAAAGATAACGGTCAATTAATCAAAGGACTAAATACGAACCTTATCCTCCTATAAAGGATTGCCAGTGATGTTTTGAATTAGAAAGGACGAAAGGTGATTTTTTTGATAAACCACAGGGACGATCTGTGTCGTTTACTCTTATTTATATATAAAATTTGATCCACACTAACGAAAAGAGTAGAAAGACATTCGGTTTCGTTACTCCTTTATTTGTTGCACGCCCAATTCCAGGAACAATAATACTTACTAATATTTATAATAATAATAATAATATAGTTATATATACGTGCGGCTACAAGGAACAAAGAAAACAATTGCTTTTGACCATCTTTATCTTATATTACTAACATATATACCTGGGCAGGTTTGACCATAAGGCAAGGACACTATCAACCCCCTTTCCTTCTCTGCTACCCGATAACTCTTGTATAATTCTTCGTATTCGGCGGCTACTAAAATCAATGGACACTAACCCTTTTTCTTCTTTTATTTTTCTTTCCCTGCTCACGAAATTGCCGCGAGGCTCAAATATAACCGAGCCACCTTTTATTTTGTGTAGTCTATGACAACTAGGGTATAGATATAATTTTAGATTAGGGTCTTGATGAATTAACACTTAACAGTTAACGCCCTTTTTATTTTAATAACCAAATAACAACCTTAAGTAACTTCCTTTAACGACTTCTAATATTAATTTGACATTATAGGAAATACATACTACATTAACAAGATTTTGGTAAATATTCATCAACACATTTAATCACACTAAATGACGACACACATTTTTCTACTTAATTGACACACATTAATCCACATATTTATTAGCTATATTAAACTGCATATAACTTCTTAACGGACAAAGTCAGAGTTGACTAACGGAAAGGTCAACCTAGACGATAAAAAAATTTAGGATGATTATATCTATACACACATCTGAAAGCATACACTGGCTTACAAGGGGGATATTACAATTATAGACGAGTCATATGACCGCACAATGCGGCGGCGATGGTGCTGGCGACGCGGGATGGTGGTTACTAAATATCAATCGTTAAATTAATAACACATATTTAAGCTTATGGGTATGTTTGGCACAAAAGCTTCGAGCTGGGACTGTGGTTAGGGGTTTGTAGCTGGAGCTTAGAAATGGGGCTAGGGGCTGGGGCTTCTATTTGAACCCTTCTTATACAAGCTTTTATTTTAAAGACCTTTCGGGGCTTTTAGGAGCTTTTTGGGGCTGAGGCTTTTGGATTCAAGTGCGTTTCCAAACAGAGCTATAGTTTTGAAAGAGACTTATATTTAAAAGCTCGTTGCTTTTAAGCTCCTAAAAGACCTCAAAAGCCCATGAGGGAAAGTTTACAATTTCAATTTCATTATTTCTTTCAACCAAACATGATAAAAGGTGAAATTCAGATTCCAATTTCCATAAATTCTTGAAAATTCCACGAACCAAATATCCTTCTTATGTATGCTGTAAATAATTTCATTAAGGGTATTATAAGTATATTATGTGCATATAATTAAATTAATGAATAAAGTAAAATGGTAGTTTAGGTATATTAAAAGCTGAAAGTTAAAAAAGAAGGGTAATTTTTTTTATACAGAAGTAAAGATATATTTATTGAACACAACTTGTTACATAAGTTGATAGATCTATATTGATTAGAGGGTGTTGCTAATCAATGTTTTTGAGACAACAGTTATATTACATTTTATAAAGTTTATATGTTTTAAAAGAATGATATATTGTTTCATTAAATGCATTATAATTATTGACACACGTGTTAGTTGGTAAAACCCTTATTTTAATAGGTAACTAATTAAATGATGATATAAGAAATTACATAATACATATAGGACTTTATTATCTTCTATATTATAGGAATTGGATGTGATTATTTTTATCTTTAATATATATTAAAAGAAACCCTTAATTCAAAATTAGAAAAGTAAGGACCATTGATTGAACTTTATCTCTTAATTTCTACCATTAGATCATCTTGATGACATCATCATTGACTAATGAATTAGTCAATAACACTTTTGGTCCTCATATTTTCATATAAATGTCTTATAAAGTCTTTTAATTTTATTTATATTAGTTTAATAAATGGCCTAATTGAATATCACTTTATAAATTTGTTAACCATATATTTATAATAATAGTATTTCGTAGTATTTAATGTATATAACTTATAAATAAATAAAATCATTTATATAGTATATCATATTTTCATGTATAAAGAGTTTTATATATTTGTATTTCTAATGTGGTGTAAATGATACGAATATTTGACCAAATTTTCATTTAGAATTGGTTGATACGTTGAATATGGTATTTAAATTTTGATAAATTTACTATACGCTTATTTGTTTATTAATACTCTATACCAGTTACTTCACTATTTTTTGTTTGGTAAAGAATCTTAGTTGTATTATTTTTTTATTGTTTATTTATTTATAATAAAACATGAAAAATATGATATTACAATGAGAAATTTCAATTACATTTTCTTTACCATTATTAATGATTTTATTTCAACAACACCACGGTTTTTTTTAAATATCTTAACATTACATGATTTTTTTTATGTGATTGTTTAAATGCATAGATTAAAATAACACTGTTGGTATTCCTAATATGAGTAAAATTATATAGTTATAACTTAGTGTTAATAAAGAAGTCTATTTAATATTTCATAAATAATATAATTGTGAAATACACTTATTGGAATATATGTGTTCCATGCATATATTTAGTTTTATGACTGAAAACATTATTTGTTAACATTTTTCATTGACAATGAACATGGTATTATAATTGTTGTTCAAATGTTTATAAATATTTATCTAGATGCTAATCGTTTTTATATATTCAAAAAAATTTTAATGTAAAAAATAATGTACAAATCCCGCGTGTTACGCGGGTAATAAGCTAAGTTTAAACAACTTTTTTTATTTTTTGGATTTACTTTTATTTTTTAATTTTATGTTTCGCTTCTTATAAATATTTTCTTTTCTTTTTATATATTTGTATTTTTGGTGAAAATTTTTGATTTTTTTATAACATTTTAACCTTCAAAATTTATACTTTATAGAAGTAACATTTTATTTTTTTAATAACTTTGTATTCTTTATGTTTTTTTTGAAAGTAATAGTAATTTTATTTTTTTAATAGTTATTTTATTTCGAATAAGATGGATATTACATGTTATGTAGAAAAAATTTATGGTCTTTTTATTCTTGCCCATGAATGTAACGTTTTCACAAACTGACGCCGCCTGTTAAGCGGCTCAAACCACCTAGTTACCATTACGGCATTACCATTCAAATAAATAAGCATGAACATAAGCACGTACAAAATTAATACATTAATATATTTGAACTACATAGTCTCTATTGTAGTACCTAAAGCAAACAAGTATTTAATTAAGTTTTAAAGAGTTGATTCGTCAAGTTTGACAAAATCAGCATAACATGGATTTTAATAACTCACAACACCTACAAAAATAATAATATTCATTTGGTTCTATATTCTAGTTGCAAAAATTTGTATAATTAACTATAATCCAATCACTAGTGAAAAGTTACAAAACCTCAAATTACAGGAATCTTTAATAACTTTTTAAATCAAGCTCAATAATTAATTATTCTTTACATGATGATTATTTTTTGAGTTATTTGGATGTAATTTTTAATTTTTTAATTATATAGATACATGAATTATCATCTGTTATACAATTATGCGGAGACATAGATTCTATGATCATATATGAATGAATAGTGCTATGAGCACATGTATGCAAGTCGATCATATGTATGCAGATATTTTGTAGAAAAATGTTTTCATGATGTAGGTGGTGATCAAATGTATATAGATAGTCATATGAACATTTATAAGCAATTATATACTCATATATATGAACATGTGTAAGCAATCATATATTATATAATTTTAATTTAAAGAAAGCTTTTAAAGGTTCCTACAATTTTTGAGATTCTTAATATAACTTTTCCCCCGATCACTATATCTTAATTTTAATTTTATGTTTCGCTTCTTATAAATATTTTCTTTTCTTTTTATATATTTGTATTTTTGGTGAAAATTTTTGATTTTTTTATAACATTTTAACCTTCAAAATTTATACTTTATAGAAGTAACATTTTATTTTTTTAATAACTTTGTATTCTTTATGTTTTTTTTGAAAGTAATAGTAATTTTATTTTTTTAATAGTTATTTTATTTCGAATAAGATGGATATTACATGTTATGTAGAAAAAATTTATGGTCTTTTTATTCTTGCCCATGAATGTAACGTTTTCACAAACTGACGCCGCCTGTTAAGCGGCTCAAACCACCTAGTTACCATTACGGCATTACCATTCAAATAAATAAGCATGAACATAAGCACGTACAAAATTAATACATTAATATATTTGAACTACATAGTCTCTATTGTAGTACCTAAAGCAAACAAGTATTTAATTAAGTTTTAAAGAGTTGATTCGTCAAGTTTGACAAAATCAGCATAACATGGATTTTAATAACTCACAACACCTACAAAAATAATAATATTCATTTGGTTCTATATTCTAGTTGCAAAAATTTGTATAATTAACTATAATCCAATCACTAGTGAAAAGTTACAAAACCTCAAATTACAGGAATCTTTAATAACTTTTTAAATCAAGCTCAATAATTAATTATTCTTTACATGATGATTATTTTTTGAGTTATTTGGATGTAATTTTAATTTTTAATTATGTAGAGACATGATTATCATCTGTTATACAATTATGCGGAGACATAGATTCTATGATCATATATGAATGAATAGTGCTATGAGCACATGTATGCAAGTCGATCATATGTATGCAGATATTTTGTAAAAAATGTTTTCATGAGATAGGTGGTGATCAAATGTATATAGATAGTCATATGAACATTTGTAAGCAATTATATAGTCATATAAACATGTATGAGCAATCATATAGTAATAATTTTAATTTAAAGAAAGCTTTTAAAGGTTCCTACAATTTTTGAGATTCTTAATATAACTTTTCCCCCGATCACTATATCTAAATATAAGTGACTTGGTTGTTCACTATTTACAGTCACATCGAAACTTTGGTAGTTGATTATATAGATAATTTCATAATTATATGTAATAATATACATGTTTAAACTAGGGATGAGCATGAGACTGATATCGTCCCGTACCTGTCCAGGTACCGATCCCGAAATGGCCAAAAGTGGGTACCGATCCCGGTCCCATATAAATCAGTACGAGACTTGTACCGAATCGGGACGGGACCGGGATTTTGGTACCAAATCCCGACTAGCACCGAATTTTAGCTAACAAATGACCTTTAAACTCGTCGACGAAAGAACATGTATGTTAAGAAATAGATAAAATGAACATATGTAGAATTTTATTATGAAACCATACACCAATACATTATCTGATGTATCATCAAGCTATAACGAAAATCATATACTAAACAGAGAGCCACACTGCTAAAGTACCTGCATATTAGATATTGTAAGCATTTAAGATATTGTATAATAGTTAAAAGTTATAAATTACTATCTATGCTTGGTACCTATGTTTATGCAGTATGATGATCATGGATAAATAGTTTAGTAACTTTATAATATACTGTATATATCTGATACGCTTTCTAGTAACAGGCATCAAGAATTTCATCACATTTTAGATGATATCTGCATAAACATTTAGCATCCTTAAATATATAAACCCAACTCAATTTTATTTATTCTTCAAATTTAAACTAAAGGCTTGATCACCATGAAAATAATTACCATAGGCCATAGCTTGCAGTGGCGGATCTAGAAATTTGTCTCTGCATATGTATTTTTTAATTAATTTTTTTTTTATGGGTAAATATGTTATCCAAAAATTTTAGGTAAAAATTTTTTGGGTAAAATTCTTTTTGCCTTCTCAAATAATTTGAAGAAGAAAAATATTATCCGTTTATATAATTTTCCTAAAAGCATTAACAAAAAGAAAAATCTACTGCAACTCTTCTTCACATCTTTCTCAATATTTTATATCCATTTTATATTTACCCAAAATTAAATAAACTTACTACTTTTATAAAAATAAAACATTACATTAATAACAAAACCATTATAATTTGTTAAAATCAATTTAAATTAGTTTATTGAAATAATATTTTTGAGTATATATTGAACTAGATTAAACCCGTCCGATGGACGGTATCATAAATAATAACTAAACTCTTACTTGTAGTTGTTATTCTTAATACTTATGGAATTCTATAGTAACAATAATAAAGAAAATGTTGACTACTACCTCTAAAGCTCTCATTAGCGTTTATAAAAAAATATACCTTTCATTTTAAAGGCTCATCCATGCATTTTATGATAAAAATACAACTCTTTTATACATGCTAACTGTCACCAGGAAGACCTTAAGTATATACATGCATGGACTACAAATTTAAAACTGTAAAACTAATTTTATTGAATTTGTAAAGATTTAAATAAGTGAAACTAATTTTATTAAATTTATTTAAGAAAATGGGTGAATGTGAGAGTTTTTAAGTTTAAATTGGGTATATATATTAAATGGGTAAATATGTTATTTTGATATTTATAAAGCGGATATATGATATTCATCCAAAAAAGATGATTAAAAGAAAATTAGATATAACTTCAAAATTAATAGTTGTAAGTTTTCGGTGGAAGCTAGTTTTCCGATTATTTGGGAGATATAAAATTAAAAATGTATTGACAGCATCATTTCCTTAAAATTCGTTTTTGTTAAATGCAATTAATTATTTTCGTCTCTAAATATCAAAATATGCGTTTCCTAAATAATAGCTAGGAGGGTTTTTTTTTTGTTTGAAATTTAACCATAATTTATTTATGATTTACTATTCTATTATTCACAAGACTTCAATACAAATCCATGAAATAATTCCACATAAGCAAAAATCTAATGATATAAAATCTCTAAAAGATATATATGTTTTAAAACAATTAATTAAAATAATAATAAAACAAAACTTTAGCCATTTATACATATCCACCATATGTATTGTTATCATTAAGAGATATATATTACAGGCCGACTTTTCTTTTTAATTTTTTTATTATTAATTAATGATGATTAGGATAAATGATTAGGAATAATTTAAATGACATAGAATGCTTAAAATTAAGAAATTAATGTAAATATGACACATAATGAAAAATCATACATGACATTCTCTCGTAATTGCCAACTAAGCAAAAACTATCATCTCTTAGTTATATAGAGAAGTTTAAAACATATACTAACATTTATATATTTTAATTACCAACTTTTGCTCTCCTCACAAAGTTACTGTTCATTGAACAATAACTTTTGTAACTTATTCTATTGCATTTGGTACAACTACTATGCATACAACTACACCTTTTGCAATTCGTACAAGTTATTAATGCAAACAATTTCATTGTTCATTTCTTTAAAACTTTTTATGCAAAACATATAGAACTTCTACACATAAGCTACCAGATCTTCATCTACTACCGAAGCTAACGCCCACCACAGCCACCGCAGCCGACAGCCACCGCAGCCGACACGCCCAAAGTTGAACTTCATTT
>CM067168.1:122999801-123054803 GCA_034093135.1 Erigeron breviscapus | reverse complement strand
AAGAGAAATACAGAATCTGTGTACGAACTTGGATCACGTAAAAGTGGCTTAAGATGGACGATCTGGGAAAAACTCATAAAATATGAAACGTAGCCCTATGAGTTAAGTTTCACCTCCAATTGGAATCAGGTCAAAAGACGAAATAGAACTCCAGATATGGCCGTTCTACTAAAAGTGGTCAGAACTGATTTCCTGCTGTAACTATAACTTTCATAATAGAGATAACTTTATCACAACAAGGATAGAACATTATGTAACCATAGAAAGGCATCAAGCTTACATACATATCATTCAATATGAGTTCACAAAATTGCTACATGCCAAATACTATGTGATCATCGTCACACAAAAGCTAGAAAGTTCAAGAAAGTGAAACAAAGTACAAACGTTCATACATCAAATAAGTTCATAAATAAAGTAACTCTTAGGTTTACTTCCTAAGCATGAGAGCTATTACGAGAGTGCAAAAAGCTGTAAGCACACATCCCATAATGAATATCACTTCATTAACTCGTCGAACTTCTGATATCGCCAAGCTCGCATAATCTCCTGTTCGATCCATAACTCCTAAGGCCCTTTCCATCATCACCTCTTGAGTCCTCACCCTTACTCTAGCATCCCTTAATCCGTTAGCTATTCCCCACACCCTCTCCCTTTCTTCACGAGTCATACCAATGGGAGGTGGAGGGGGTACTCCATAGACTGGGCGGTGTGGCTCCTCTCCTTGACGCCTATGTCCAAGATGGTACCAGGGATGATCACGAGGAAGACGCGGCTGAAAGTAGGGTCTTGGGCTGGAAATCGCCCATCGCTTAGGTTCATAGGTGCATCTTGCCTCGGCGGAGTAGGTGCTCTAGGGCAGGTGGTGATGGTGGTGGCGAGGGTGAGCGACGTTCAGGTTGGCTAGGGGCAACACTCCTAGCATTATCGTCTTCCGATGGGTCTTCCATTGGATCGGTCTCTTCTTCCTCTTCTTCTGGGAGTGGTTGGGGAGGTTGCTCTTGCTCTAGGCTTCTCCTTTCTTCCTCTTCCAAGTAGTCCACAAATCCGTACAAGTTCCTTGGTCTAAAGGCTGATCCGGAAGCTCCACTTGCTCGTGACATGATGTTCCTACACAAGTTTCACAAAGGCGTGAGATGACGACTTGACTCGACGCTTAGACGACCATGGACGACCGACTTGACCTTTGACGACCCATATGGCAACTTACGGACAGCAAGACGACTCGACGGACCATGAGACGACCTTAACCATTTGACAAGCAACCAATCAACTCGACCAACGACTCACAAGCTTAACAACCGAACAACGACATGACCATTCACAACCGACGACCAACTCAACTCGCACGACCGACATAACCATTTATAATTAAAGTAACGACTGAGATTCAACTTGTGCATAGCTCTCATGTATTATATCTAAAGGGACAAGGTAATGTTAGCCAAGTGGGGGTATCAACTAAGGGTTCTAATAGGTAATGCAAACATTGGATTTGGTTATGTATCTTTTGCACCAAGAATCGTTTTTAAAACTTATTTTCAAAAGACTCATTTTGAATATCCCTTATACAATCATTTCGATCATTCCATATTAAATTTTTAGTTAGGCATAGTTGATCAGGCTATGCATAAGTAAAACGAGAATACTTTATGATCGACTCAACTGTTTAAGAAATATTTGACTCGTTTTTGAAAATACGTAGGTTATAGCAAAAATTCTCTATAACCTTCAGCTCTGATACCATTTTTTCTGTAACACCCCGACTATAGCGGAAACACGAGATGCCACAGAACGACATGGTACAAAAGATTTAAGTAACAAACATCAACATAAAGTTTCAAAAGCCACTCGAATTCAAAAGGTAACAAGTTCACGTGGACGTTTAATAAACATTACATAACCAAATTCATAATCAAAAGATCAAATGTTTGCGTTACTAGTCCATCAGGCAACAATTAAACATATCATCCATGAGACGGTCCAAAAGCTAACTTACTGCCCTAGACCTGAAAAGCATGAAGAAAAAGTGTCAACTACGAGAGTTGAGTGAGTTCATAGGATTATGCTAACAACACACATGTATTTAATCCAATTCAAGAAAGAATATGTCGTAAAATTTCCAAGAATTCCATCATACTGTCCATACCCAAACCGTATGTTCAAACAATAATTGTCATCCATAATATAATATCAATACCTCTGGGTCAATGGTAAGACTACCATGACATAATTTGATGAGATTGTTCTTGAGCCACTACTAAGACCGGTTATGTCCCAATAATCAGATATAATATCCCAAATGATAAGATAATGATAAGCACATGCTGTCAATCACGTGCATAAAGATAACCAAGGGTCGTGCCATGGAGACGCCCATAAATATATAGTAGTTAGAGCACCGCGAGGCCAGACTGGCGATGAAGGTGGCCACCAAGGCAGACCAAACATCCCACCGTTACCTATAATAGTGGATGAGGGGACAAGTCCTAGTTGCGCAACCTTCTAACTACAGGCCTCAAATGAGTTAATAGTAGTGTACAGGACCACAGTTTGACAGTACTCAAGCTCATCATATAACATATAACACGTTGAACATACAATATAATTCCCATATCATTATCATTATTTCAATGAATCAATTCATAAGAGAAAGTCATTTTAATTAATCATGTTTTTCACCCCGAAAGTAAACACGTAAAAGAGTTTGAAAGGGGGCTATGACTCACTTGATTAGAGAGTGAATAGGGGCTGATCAAACGTGATTCCTTCGCTTAGATTTGTTGCGCCTCAAGCAAGCCTAAACCATAACGTATATATTCGCGGCGTAAGTTCGCGTGACATGAACTAGTGAGCTAGATCATGAGATGTATACTAGTAGACTTGCCCATATTTGGTTGTCATTAGATTATGGAATTTAAGTGCATTATGATGTTCTCATTGTTTGGGTATAAGAGATTTGGTGGTAAGAGTCGTTTTCTCATTATACGTTTTTGTACGTTTATTGGAATTTCGGTAGTTTGGCTTGGATTTATATGATTTCCATTGCACACTTTGCTTAGTAATAATATTTGACATTAGTGGTCTTATAATATAAATATTTTAAGTATATTTTCTGATTTGTAAATATATATTTAATTTAATAATATTTAATTATTTATTTATTCACTTTATTGATTTATTTGCTAAATAAATCCTTAAAAATACTTTTAAGTGTCATAATTGTCTTTATAAATTATGAATGATTTCATTTGAATTATCTTCTGATATATAAGCTTCTTAATTTATAATTTCATGATTTATACTTTTATTTGTGTATTTTCCATCTATTTTAATAATAATATTTAATTAATTGTTTTTACTTAATTATTTATCTTTAAATTATGTAACACATGTCTCTTGCCTTTTAGATATTTTTCTACAGTAGGTTTTAGTTATTTTTATCAATGGTTAAGATGATTTAACTTCATTCTTGATTTACATAATTTATTTATTGATTTTTATGTCTTTTAATTACCATTTAAATTCAATAATTCATGGAAATTCTTAGAAATCATCACCAAACATTTTGGTCAAAAATCTCAGGCCTTTTAGGCAACTTTTATCCATACAAAATCATATCAATTCAACCTCTCTTGTGTCTTGCTCATTTTGAGGGTTTTGTGATTAAAAATCGTTTACCGAAATAGTGATTTTAGCCTCATTTCTTAAGCAATTAAAGTGCTTCAAAATGGATTTTCATTCTTGTTTCATTATTTCCAGAAAGTTCATCATATTTTGGTGTCCAAAATCGTGAGAGTGGTGGTGGTGTGATATGTGATTTAGTGCTTTCGGTTAGTGATTATTTGACCCGAAAAGGTGGTTTTTGAGCTTGTTGTTGTCATGGACCAATAGATCTGAGTTTTGTGCTTTTATTTCAACATTTTTCCAGTAGGTTTATCATATTTTCTTGGTCATAAGATTATGGTGCATGTGTGTGCTCAAAATGCATTTTTGCGTGTTTTCGTTTGTGATTTCTAGCTTATTTTAACATGTTTTGATTCAAGCTTTATATCCTTGATATTTTATCAATTTTTTCAGAATATTAACACTAATATTAACATATTTTTCACTTATAACAAGTCCATATCCATCTCATAATCCAACAAAAGATCCAACTTTCTTAAATCTAGCATATATGCATTCAAATCAACACTTTTTACTATCAACTTTTATAGATCTAACTTTCAACAATATAAAAACATCTTTTATATGAAAAATCTCAGAATATACTCTTCAAAAATATACAAAAACATATAGATCTATCAACAAGAAAGTCACTTTAAAAGCTACTAATCTATAACCACACTTTTGGGTCTTAAACTTGTTGAATCCTGGATCTTTCTTATTAGATTCGACATGCATGAGCATGGAAAGAAAGATCCTATCAACTTTGCCCTCATTAAGTGTATATTACAAAGAAAACAAGAAGAAAGTATGAGTTTTTGATAAAACCTTTGAATATAAGCAAAAACAAGATTAGATCTAGTAAAAAGGATGAAGATTATACCCTCTTGAACTTGGTTTTGGATGAAGAATTTGGGCAGATTTTCATGGCCTTCAAACCCCAATAATACCTTGAATCTAAGCCTAGAACAACCCTTGAATATGCCTTGGATTTACCCTTAACAATCTAGCCTAAACCCTTATTATTAATGTGTGTTTATTTTGATTTATGCTTGCCTTTTTCTTCCTTTCCTTTGGCCGTAGGTAACAAGAAGAGAGGAGGGAGAAGAGAGAGTTTTTGAGAGAAAAGAGATTATGTGTGTGAAAAGAGTGAAGAGTGTGAGAAGAGTGTGAGTTCCAAGACTTGAAATGAAGAGTATGTAGTTTGAAATGGCATGTGAGGTGTGAAAAAAAGGGGGGGGGCCTCATTAGGGCATGGGAAGGGTTTTTGTATTTTTTTTTTTTATAAAATGTTGTATATAAAGTGTATATAATTTAGGTGTAAGTGTGTATATATTTTGTAAGGTTAGATGTGTTAGTTTGTAGTTATAAGTTGATGTTTGTTCTAATAAGTGCATATGTATATATGTCATGTATATATGCTTGTATGTATACATTTTTGTGTTTCTAATATGTTACATGAGCCTTTGATTATAAACTTGTATTTATTTTAAGCATATATGTATATACATATATATACTTATTATGATTTAAACGCTTTTATGCGCAAAAGAACTTATAACATGTTTTGAATTAGAAATTTTATTTTCGTGACCAAATTTTACTTAGATTAGCTAAATGATCAAATTGTTGGACCTTCGTAAGGATTTTTGATGGTTATCTCAACTTGTGAGACTTACATTATTGTTTAGATAATCTGATCGATCATAAATAAATTTTTGTTAAATGGTACTTTATAATTCCTATTTAGAATTGAACAATAGCTTTAGATTGCTAATTTAGGGCATTATCTACTAGCTTTAAGTATAACTATGGCTTGCGAGATCATAGGCAACATAACTAGCTCATATATAATATTTAAAAAGTAGGGTTGTTACAACAGCAGCATAGCACAAGCATCCAAACACCCTCAAATGATCATAAATGGGAGGTTTTCCATGAAGCAGTTCATAAGGGGTTTTCCAATTAAGAATTTTCATTGGCATTTTGTTTATCAAATAAGTTGCAGTTAATACACAATGCCCCCAAAACTGAATAGGCAAACTAGCAGTAATTCTCAAAGCTCTAGCAGTATCTAGTAAATGCCTATGTTTTCTCTCTACCACCCCATTCTGTTGAGGTGTGTATACCATGGATTTTTGATGTAAAATCCCTTGAGATCTCAAATATGTCATGAACTCATTATTGACAAATTCGGTTCCATTATCAGTCCTTATATATTTGGGTTTAGTTTTGAAATGGTTTTTGACATAAGAAATGAAACTGGAATAATAGAGACCACTTGGTCTTTAGTATGCAACAAATAAGTCCAAGTAGTCCTGGTGCAATCATCAATTATGGTAAGAAAATAATGTGCACCATTAAGAGCAGGAGTTTTATATGGACCCCAAAGATCAGCATGAATAAGCTCAAAGGGAGACAAAGCTCTAGTATGACTGACAGGAAAAGGAATTCTGTGTTGCTTAGCCAAAACACAAGTATCACAAAAAAAATGTGTAACATTCACATGCTTACAATCATTGATATGAATCATCTTAGATACTGAAGTATGACCCAATCTATGATGTAACAAAGTAGCATCTGAGTTTTTGTGGTTATTATTAACAACATTATTTACAAAAACATCAACCACAGAAGAGAAATTTGCAGAAGCAGTAGAGAGAGAACTTGCAGATCCTTTGAAAACATAGAGATTCTTGGTGCCCTTTCCAACAGCAATCACATGCTTAGTTGTAAGGTCCTGGTAAGCAAACCAAGAATCACCAAAAATAGCAATGAGAGGTCTAGAATTTAACAGTCTGCCAACATATAGCAGATTTATTTGAAAATCAGGTACATAAAATACATTGGTTAAAAGCAAGGATGAATTAATCCTAACTTTTCCAATTTTAGTGACAAATTTGTATGTACCATCAGGAAGTTTGACACGAATGGGGTTTTTAAGACTGATAATGTCATGAAATAAATCAATATGAGGAGACATATGGTCAGTGGCACCAGAATCATTAACCCAATCTTTCTTAAAATCTATATCAATAAGAGAAGTGAGAGCCTGCAGTCTGGCATGAAAAGACATACCTGCATGTGGCTCTGCAGTTTTACCAAAATCATAATTTGGTCCCATAACCACAGGATTTCCTTTAAGCATCTTCATCATTTCAGTGCAAACAACAGCCACTAATTTTTGATCCAATTCAGCCTTGTGTTCATTATGAATCTCATTCTCATAGTTCAAATCAAAAGGAGAATCTCTTTGCACACATTCACCCATATTAGTACTAACTTGTGCAGCCATTCTTCCTACTCTCTTTGACTTCTTACCCTTATACCAATCAGGATACCCCAACCTTTCAAAACACTGATCATACACATGACCAGACTGCTTACAGAAGGTGCAACTTGGTCTTTCTCCCCTATTATCTCCTACCACATGCTTCTTAAAGGACTGATTACCCCTATTTGAGTTATTTGCAAAGAAAGCAGTAGGTTCAAGGGTGCTATGAGTGACCTGTTTTTGTTTCTCCACTTGTTGCACAATATAATAAGCCGTGTTAATAGTTGGAAGAGGATCCATAGACAGGATTTGATTTCTCACAGACTCAAAATCATCATTCAATTTCATCAAGAATTGCATCAATCTTGACCTGCTCTCAATCTTAGCATATTTCTCAACTATACCACAACTACACTCACTCATCTTTCCACAAGAACAAGCAGGAATACCATTAAGACTATGCATTTCATCCCAAACCTTTTTCATCTTATTATAGTATGCAGCAACAGAAAGATTACCTTGAACAACTTTGTTCAATTCCCTTTCAAGATGAAAAATAAGGGGACCATTACTCTGGCCATATCTTTCTTCTAATTCCTTCCAAAGCTCATGAGCAGTTTGAGCATACAAAAAAGCCTCTGACAATTCTGCAGTCATAGAATTAAGAATCCAACATGTAACCATATAGTTACATCTTATCCACCGATTGTAAGTAGCATCAGCAGCATCTGACATTTTCAGTGTGCCATCAATAAACCCTAATTTGAGTTTTGCACCTAATGCCATTTTCACATTACGGCTCCATCCAAGGAAATTGTTTCCATTAAAAGGTGTATTAGTCAACACCATGCCAGGATGATCCGAACTTGCAGTATACAAAGGATCATTAATGGCGATTTCAGCATTATTATTATTATTAGGGTTTGCCATTATTGAATATTCAAGAATCAAGATTAATTTCTCAAATAAACCCTAAATTGATCAAACTCAGAATTAGAGCAATAAGAATGAACAAATGTTCGATTAAAACCCTAATTATAGCAAAATTAGGAATTAGGGCAAGAAAATACTAAAGATCGAGCAGATAAAACGAAATCGAACAAACTATGGACTCCGATTTGAAGAAAAAGGAATCAAATAGCTTATCGTAATGACGATGATCGAAATCGACCATGGAAGAACTCGATCTCCAAGCTCTGATACCATATAGAATTTGAGATAGAAAATGAAAAATGTGATTTTTATTAACTAGAATTATGAAATGAAAAATACAATCTCAGAGTATATATATCTAATTTCTATATCTAGATTAACCGCCTAAACTAATTTAAATATTTTCTAACAAACTCTAATATTTACAATACCAGTCCTTGTACTATTTATCATGATACATTCAACCTCTAACTTCTATAAACACCACTCATAAAAACATTTTTAATGTCACCTTTGAGAAAACGAATACAATAATGGAATAAAATATAAGCTACTGTCGCATTCTAAAATCTTCTATGACTATCAATCTATCGTATGCTGATTTTCTTCTTATCTTTCCGTCCATGCAAATATATAATATCTATATATATGTAACCAAAAGAGTCCATAACTATTAGTAAACGTTCATAACATCTCAATTCTCAACAATAATGCCACTTAATTATTTGCTTCTATTATTATTGCTTCCCATTCTATCTCTCTTCTATCTTCTTCTTCCCAAAATCATAAAAAATAAGTCAAGATTCAATAATCCACCAGGCCCTCTTGGGCTTCCCATAATTGGAAACTTACTTCAAATTGACACCTCAAGCCTCCATACTTCCTTATGGAACCTTTCCAAATCCTACGGTCCAATCGTATCTCTAGACTTCGGTTTCATCCCAGCCATCGTTGTTTCATCAGCAACTCTAGCTAAAGAAGTAATGAAAACCCATGATCTTATCTTTTGCAGCCGGCCATTAACACTTGCTCAAAGAAAATTTACTTACAATGGCCTTGATGTAGTTTTTTCGCCATACAATGAGTATTGGAGAGAGATGAGAAAGATTTCTATCATGCATTTATTTAGCCCTAAAAGAATGCAATCTTCTAAATACATTAGAGAAGAAGAGGTCTCACTTGCTATAAATAAAATAAATGAGCTCTCAAGTTCGTCTAAGGTTGTCAATTTGAGCGAAATCGCCAAAAGTGTGACATGTAATATCGTAATGAGAATGGGCTTCGGCAAGAAATATGAAGATGAAAATGAACGTAGGAGGATTGTTGGGCTCATTGGTGAACTCCAAGGGATGATAGCCCATTTGTTTCTTTCGGATCTTTGGCCCAGTCTGCCTTTTTTGGGCTTGGTTGATAAGTTGATCACGGGCAATATAGATCGGCTAGAGAAGTGCTTTAATGATTTAGATTCGTTCTATCAGGAATTAATTGATGAACGCCTTGATCCAAGAAACCAAAAGTCTCATGAAGAACAGCAATACATAATTGATATCTTAATACAACTCAAGAAAGATCAAGTTTTGAATCCCATCGAGCTCACTAATGATCACATCAAAGCCATGCTTACGGTACGTACGCAATATATATCACTTGATGACTTGAATGACTTAATGAAGATGGTTATCTAAACCTTGATTAATTAATTGGTTAATTATACTCGATCTTCGTTTGAAAACAAACGTAAGTATACAAAATCAATTAACGCTCTATTAAAGACTTATGCATTACAGCCAATCATACGTGATGACCGAATTAACACATGGCATTCACATATTGCTTTACGTGTTACTTCAGAAGTTATATTAAAATAGATATATTAATAGAGAAGAAGAACAATATATATTAATTAATAAAGAAGAAGAAAATGACAACAACAAAAAAAAAATCTTTTTTTCTTCAACAGCAAAAAATTGACATATACTTTTAGGAAGTTAATTAGAAAGGTAAAAAAAAAAAAGTAAAATATTATAATTAATATGATTATAGATTACTTCTGAAATTGACATTTCTTTTTAGGACAAAATAGAATGGCTAGTTGATAGTGGCGGCCCTGAGATTTCAAATGCAGGCCGAGTCGAGAAAAAATTGCCCCTAAATTTTATCGAATTCAAGTATATAAACAAAATTTCTGACACTAGTTTTTATAAATTTATGAGTTTTCGACATAAATCATTCCTGTGATTTACTCAAATAGTCACGTTTCGTCTATGTGCTTCAATACTGTCATGGACTGTCTTTTATAGGAGGATAAGGTTCACGTTTCGTCCTTTGACTTGTTGACCGTCATCTCAAGTCCGTTAACTGTTTCATGTGTCTTGCACGTGGGGGTATTTAAGTCATTCTAAATGACTTTTAGTCATTTTCATGCGTATACAAACAGGATAGAGGACAAAGATGAGTTTATACAATCAAAAATCTAAAAGATCAAAATATAATTGGAGAAGAGTTTATAGACTAATAGCTCAATACACCTACAATTAATTACTTTCCTCGTCCCATTTTTATTGTCCTCTTTTTTATGTTTCTTTTCATAAAAACATTGTCATTTCTTGTTTTAAACTATAAACAACTAATTACAGACTTTAATAATGTAATTTATTAATATGCAAAAAAAAGTTATACTTTTCATATCAAAAACACATCTTTAAATTTTATAGTAAATATATACAATGATTGTATTCACCTTAACTAATAAGACGCTTTACTATATTATACATTAAGTTGACCATAGGCATTGAATGTTTCTATACTAACTAATTTTCTTTTTTAAAGAAAAAAAATAGAATGGAGAGTAATATTATAAAACGAGCAAATAGAACCATCAAAAGAGAATCATATTGGATTGAATATAAGTTTCAAACAGATCTTATAAAGTATATATGCTTGTAACCGGTTCAAACTGGATGAACGATGGAAGGATTATCTCATTATCCGGTTATGTCTTACTTGTCAGCAGCCATGCACATTTTTCACCCCGTTATTCCTGACCCGAAACCGAACCTGACCCTAACCGGTTTGGGTTAACAAAATTCAAAACGATTTGACCAATCCGAACCAGTTTGGACCTGGTTTTCCGATCGAAATACCCAAACCCACCCAACTCGATTAGAGTCGGGCAGTAACTGTCAGGTCCAAACCGGTTTTAAAATCGTATTTTATAATAAAATGTTTTTTTTTCTCGGTTTCAATTTAGGTTTACACAACTCGGTTTTTTCCCCACCTCTACTTGTTAGTTTCTTTTTTCAACCACACAAAGTGATGACAAGATAAGAAAGAAAAAATATTAAAAAGCCAAAAGTCCAAGAAAAGACAAAACATAAAAAGTCAAAGAAAACGATATTATAAAAGGAAAGTCCAACAAGGATTGAGATTCTCTAAAGTTGATCCAACTTTATGATAAAGTTGGATCAACTTTAACCATTGGATTAAATCCAATGGTCAAGATTTAAGATATCATATTTTAATCTTGACCATTGGATTTAATCCAATGACTAAAGTTGATCCAACTTTATCTATAAAGTTGGATCAACTTTATCTATAAAGTTGGATCAACTTTAGAGAATCCTAATCCCCAATAAATACATCACTGTATGTTAAAAGTTAATTGCCGTCTGTAGACTATATAGAGTAACTTTTATTTAAAAATAACATATTTAAAAAAATATATATTTTCAATAATTTTTTAATGTCAGACTATATAATAAATATTATCTATTAATTTTTTCTTCTAATCTTATCTATTAACTTTACTAATATCTATAGAAAATTATTAAGATGATTTTTTTTAGAAAATAATATTTTTCTTTTTAGTTTTAGTCAAAAATATATAGCACAATGTTATGTTTTTGAAAAAAGGTTTGTTCCAAAATATGTTGACTACCTTCGTTTCCAAAAGAAGCAATGGTTCATCAACTCTTGATTCTTCTAATGTCTCAAGCTAAAATAGGATCAATTAGATTTTTAAGTATGATAACATCTTGCTAGGTTATTTTAATTAATTAAAAATTTTCACTGTTGTTAAAAAGAAAAAGAAAAAAAAAAGGACTGACTAGTCATATTTACTACGAAAAGTGTAACCAATTTTACAATTGAAAAACGACAAACAAAATAGACAAAATTGTCTCTATATTTTGAAATATATTGTTTGGTTAGACCACTGCAGTGAAAACATTTGGTACTATAGTAGTACATTGGTAGATATAACTCCTCCTCGTTACTTGTCTAATTGTTACCTCTATTGTTCTTAGGATGTGCTTGTAGCCGGGACAGATGCTAGTGCAGCCATAGTTGTTTGGGCAATGACATCACTAATAAAGAATCCCAAAGTAATGACAAAAGCACAAGAGGAAGTGAGAAATGTGGTTGGAAAGAAATCTAAAATAGATGAAGATGATCTTCCAAAACTCACTTATTTGAAGGCAATAGTAAAAGAAGTTATGAGGTTATACCCTCCTGCTCCTCTTCTAGTACCCCGAAAAACAAATAAAGATACAATTTTACATGGATACAAAATCAAGCAAAACACCATGGTTCATGTGAACGCATTTGCTATCGGGAGGGACCCTGACTCGTGGGAGAATCCTGAGGAGTTCTTGCCAGAGAGGTTTTTAGGACATGATATCGATTTTAGAGGGAATGATTTCGAGTTTATTCCATTTGGAGCAGGTCGTAGAATCTGTCCCGGAATTTCAATGGGAGTTATGCTGGTGGAGCTCTTGCTTGCTAATCTTGTTTACTTCTTTGATTGGGGATTGCCGCTTGGTATGAAGATTGAAGATATAGACTATGAGGTTATGCCTGGGATAACCATGCATAAGAAGAATGAGCTTTGTCTCCTTGCCCATTAAATCATTTGCAACCGTATCTTTTCATCATTATTTTTTTTCTCATACCACCATCACTTTTAAATTGAACTGCATGTTTCTATATAATTAAAAATGCAATATATATAAATTAAAAAATATAGTTTATAATGTTTTATTATTTAAGATACAATTACATCAATACAAAAAAAATTTTAAAATGACGTAGTACAAAAATAGATAGATTGATAATGTAGTAGTGGTGAAATAATTTTTGTGTTGTTGGTGTGGTGTATTAGAGCTGTTGTAAAATATATTAGTGAACCAATGGGGTGAAATTTTAGTGTTACCGTTATTATGTGACCACGTGGATCCTTAGCTAGATGTCACAGGTCAAAAAGTTGCCAAATGCAAGTGGAGAAACTATATCTTCTATCCAAGTGGTACCGGTACTCACTTTTGAGAATTTCCGGGACCGGTACCAACCGGGATATACCGAGCAAATCTTGATGGTCTCATATGGTCCCGACAAGCAAAGAATTTTCATGATATATCTATATATTTACGCTTATTGACAGACGGTGACACAAGCTATCAGGGGCGGATCTATGACACAAGATAGGGTATGCACTTGCACACCTTAAGGTTTTTCCTTTTAGTGGTAAATAAATATGTTTAGAGGTTTTTTTAGTCTAATTCCTTAATTATGCTGTAACACCCGCCACTTTGACCGTTCAACGCTAGCGAACTCGTAAAACGAAAATTAGTTAAATTGAAGTAAATAAACTTTTGTAATGAAAAGGTAAGCATGTGAATAGTCATTAGAAGCGTAATTCCAAAATATGTTTGATTTTGTCGACGAAGTATTTGAACGAATCTCTAGTCAAAAGTTGTAACGAAACGAATCATTTATCGGGAGAAACCGGAACTAGTCGCGAGAGTGCAAGAGGGGAACAAAACCCCTCCCCACCTCTCATTTCTCCCTTATCTCTTCACACACAAAAACACACACACTCTCTCTCTCTTTTTCTCTCTAAAACACAAGAACACACACACAAACACCATTTTCTTCCTCCTTCTTCTTGGATCCGAAATTTAGGGGTTTGTATCATCAAATTGTTAATTAATCATTGTATAATAATTATAATCCTTGGAATTTCAAGAATTTGTGGGTTATTTCAAGTGTTCATCATTTTCGAGCTCCAAAACCGGATTTGGAGTTTCGGGTCGAATTGGTAAGTGTTTCTTAGCTCAAAATGTTCCTCTTACATTGTAGGTTGCTTCCTTTGTCCATATCTAAACGATTGGTGGCCGAAATCTTTGTAAAGTATGTGTTTTTGGTCAAAAACGGGTTTGAGATCAAAGGTTGAGATTTAGGAAGTGAGTTTTGGTTTAGAGTTGATATTATAGCTTGTTTATACTAGTAAAATGTTGTGTTATGAGTTGAGGCTTTGATTTGGGGTTTAGATTGGTCAATTTTGAGCTAAAATCGCATTTTTGGGCTGATTCTGGGGTTGATGCGCCGCGGTTACTTGGGCTACGCCGCAGTTGAAGGCTCGAGACTTGGGCTGCGACGCAGTGCTCTGATGCGACGCGTCAGAATCTGCAATTTTAAAATGAGCATAACTTTTGAACCGTAAGTCCGTTTTCGACGATTCAAGCGGCCACGGAAGCGTAATTGAGTCTACTTTCTAATGGTATAGGCCTCTGAGTCCAAAACATAGTTTGAACAAATCAAAAGTTTTGATTAAGCAACAGTGGTCAAGTCCCGACAAGTCATTGTGAAACAAAATGCAATGATTCCACCTCGGTTGGATCAAAGCCTTATAAAATGGATATAATAAAGCTTTTATAGTAATATTAGGTCAATATTTATAGGACCTTACCTCTTGATATGCTTTAGGATTAATGTGATACGTGTATGATAGGTTTCAGCTATCGTGGACGTCGGTCTACTTCTTTTCATCGTGGGGTTGTTATTTCTCGTCACAGGTGAGTTCCGTAGCTCCCTACTCGATTGAGATTCGGGTTGAAAAGTTTACACATACTTGATTGATTGATTGCTTGATTGATTAATTGTTTCGATTGACGCTTTGACTTATCGTTTGGTTGATTATGCATTCAATTTTTGATTATATGATGTGATTATGATAGTTGTACATACATGGAAGACGATAATGCCTTTAAAGGGTTATAGATGTGGTGGGAAGGCTGCGGGTGACCCTATATATAAGCATCTATGATTCCTTAAATGTAAAGTCGTATGAAATGTATGTGCATTGTGTTTTGGTTGAGTTATTGGTTATTGGACTTGTGATTGAATTGGATGACATGTCTGTTGGTGACATTCATTGAATGATGGATTGATTGAATATACATTCGGTTACGATTATATATTATGTTTAGGATAGTAGTGCATACATGGAAGACGACAATTGTAACACCCGACATTTAAAAATATGGGTTTTCAAAAACTTTCACCTAACGGTGTCAAAATTGCGGAAGAAAAGACTTTAAAAGTCAAAACCGATAAAACTGTTCGGTTTCTACGTTTAGTTGGTGTTACATGCAATACCATCGAATAGTTTAAAATGAAAACCCAAAGGTTGCCCAACACAAAACAACCGTTCAACAATACTACATAAATTCGACATCAAGTACGAAATGTAAATAAATGTCTAAAGAGACAATCGTCTATGGGTAGCTAAGTCCTCCTGCATGCATCTACCCAGGTCTCACTCTTATTCCTGCATCAACTAGTCCTTCAAGCTAAACCTGAGGGAACAACCACATTTATGAAACAAGTGTTAGCTAACGAATTAGCTAAGTAAGATAACACTATGGTATTAAAGCATTTGTCCAATTAAAACAATCTTCATTATTAGACAAGTTTATTCAGGCACAACACACATCACACGTTCACACATAACTGCATATCAACTTCATATCAATTAGGGTGAATCCCCTAAATGTGCCTATCCTTCATTTTATCCACACATTATCACACATATCTTCGTTAACTGCATATAAGTGTAACCTAAGTCACACCCGACTAGATGCTTCACCAAAAGGCTAGTCATACTTCGTCGTTAAGGAATGGCAAGCCAATCCAAGAGTAATCCGTATGTGGAGGTTGGTCAAACCCCTCGTATTACTCGCCCTGCATTATAAAGACCATGTTGCAAGGAGCCACCCAAGCAACAACTACGTCAACGCACTCGTCCGGCTAAGACTAGTACGGGTTAAGCTTAACACTTTCCCTGCATTATATTTACGAGCTCGGTTTCACACATATGGTTTAGGTAACACACATTCCTAACCATCACACACATATAGTCTAGGTAACACACATTCCTAGACATTCACACACTTTATCTTCATTACGTTTGGATCCTTAAACGTGCAAGTGACATGGCAACCTACTAAGTCTAGTGAGCTAGGTGTACAAGCCATGTAAGCATGCATATATCACACATCAACTTCATTTCTACATTTCATGCATAAAGAGATACTTCGTAATACTACATAAACTGCATAACAATACACTACATTAAGCAATACTTCATTTCACTACATTAGGGACTGTATTTCAGGTCTCATGGTCAACTACATAACCCATAATACCTCCCATGTAATCCCATATGCCCACATGCAACATAAAGATACCAAATGGAAGTATTTATGATTTGAAACCAGCTTTTCGTTGAATCCCCCAGCGTGTCAAAGTAGTGTATCTTACCTCGGCGTAGTCCACAACAATCAACAACTAGTTACAATGCAAGTAACTATGCTCGTCTACCTATAATTAATGAACAAGCATTAGACAACTACATTCTCACGTTACTAAGGTCATAAACTAGACCCCACACACTTTAAAGACTCACTTTAGTTTCAGTCTAATCTACGTGTCAAACGACGTTACGGTTCAAAATATAACATTTTCTGAAAACTGAGGAGTTGCGCCGCAGCTCAAGCCTCCAGTTGCGCCGCAACACCTTATGTTGCGCCGCAACTTAATCTTCTGGAATTGAGTTGCGCCGCAACCCATGGCGATTCTGCACAACTTCGCACGATCAAACCCCAAACCAACACCAAACAATTCCAAATCAAATATCAGACCTTTATACATCAAAATCCTTCATATTCAAATCATTATAAATCAATTCAACCATTACTTACCCCATCTATGACTTTAATCCATCAAAACCACCATTAATCTTCGTTAAACGATTTCACCAAAACCCTATAATTAATCCTAATGACTCATATAATCAAAAGGACCAGAAATCAATGATTTAATACCTGCTATACCTGTAGATATCAAATAGGATGCAAAACTCTTGACAATACACACCCGAATCACACGAAAGGAAGCTTTTCGGCTTGCAATTTGATGGAAGAACTATGGGAAGGCTTAGGGCTTGTCTAGAGAGTGTAATGGCTGCAAATTCTGATCTAATGACACCCTCTCATTCCCTAATCCCGTTTTTGACTTTTCCCCTATGTCAAAACTAACCCCTAGGCTTCCTAATGCTTCATTTTTGGTCACAAACTACTTTAATGACCATATACATCATTAATCCTTCTTTAAATGTCACTACATGGACATTAACCTTCATATTACACACATTTATACTACATTAACATTTAGGCTTACAGGCCTCACACATAACACACATTAACTACGTATAAGCATTAAATCTAAAATAGACTTAACGACACACACAATATTGACTTAACGGCATTAGTCAACTAGTAAAGAAAGTTTGGGATGTTACAATTACCTCCCCCTTAAGAGGATTCCGTCCCCGGAATCTCATCATTAAGGAACAACTCGGGATACTTTTCCTTCATTACTGCTTCAGTTTCCCACGTTAAGCTTTCTCCATGATTATGCTTCCACTTTATCAACACAAGGTCAATCACTTTTCGGCGTAACTTCTTTTGCTTTCTTCCAAGTATCGCTACTGGTTCATCTACTATTCTCTTCATTGGGTCAATACTCACGTCTTTAATAGGAATCACACTTGACTCCTCAGCTAAGCATTTCCTCAAGTAGGATACATGAAAGGTGTTGTGAATTCCATCCAATTCTGGAGGTAATTCCAACTGATATGCTACATCTTTAATGCGCTTCAACTTTAAAAGGTCCAATGAAACGTGGACTTAACTTTCCCTTCTTTCCAAATCTAATAACTCCTTTCCATGGTGACACTTTTAGCATCACTAAATCACCAACATTAAACTCAATCGGTCTCCTCTTCTTATCTGCATATGATTTCTGTCTTTCTCTAGCCACACGTAAAGCTTCTTTAGCTACATTAACCTTTTCAGAGGTAATCTCAATAATTTCGGGACCGGTCAACTGCTTTTCACCGGGTTCCATCCAACAACTTGGAGTCCTACATCTTGTTCCATATAACATCTCAAATGGTGGCATTCCAATACTTGCATGGTGACTATTGTTGTAAGCAAACTCAATCATCCTCAAATGATCATCCCATGCTCCACCGTATTCAAGTACACACGTTCTCAACATATCCTCCAAGGTTTGAATAGTTCTCTCACTTTGCCCATCGGTTTGAGGGATGATAGGCGGTACTCAAGTTTATTCTACTACCCAATTCCCGTTGAAGACCCTTCCAAAAGTTGGACACAAATCTAGAGTCTCGATCCGAAACAATAGACAAAGGAACTCCATGCTTCGACACTACTTCATCAATGTAAATCTTTGCCATCTTCGTTAAAGGCACATCTTGTCGGGTAGCTAGAAAATGAGCACTCTTCGTCGTCAATCTATCTACAATCACCCATATCATATCATTCCCTTTCGGCGTTTTAGGTAGCTTTGTTACAAAGTCCATGGTAATATGATCCCATTTCCACTCGGGAATGTCTAATTGATGCAACAAACCATACGGCTTTTGATGGTCCGTTTTCACACGTGCACACGTCAAACACTTTGCTACAAAATGAGCTACTTCTCCTTTAATATCCGGCCACCAATAAATCGGCTTCAAATCTGCATACATTTTGGTGACACCGGGGTGAACCGAATATCTACTTCTATGGGCTTCCTCAAGGATCAATTCTCGGTTACCACCAAGCAATGGCACCCAAATTCGACCCTTGTATGTTTTGAAACCCACGGCTATTAGTCTCCATCACAAGACGTTTCTTCTTTCCAATGCTTTCTTTGTCAATGTTATCCTTCATTATGCCCTCGCTTGTGCTTCTTTAATTCGATCAAGTAGCCCCGACTTGGCTTGAACTTGCATGCTCATCAACTTACAAGAAAAACTTTGCACCTTCCTACTTAGTGCATCCGCCACTACATTGGCTTTACCCGGATGGTATTTGATTTCACAATCGTAATCCTTAAGTAATTCCATCCACCTCCTTTGTCTCACGTTCATCTCCTTTTGATTAAAGACATACTGCAAACTTTTATGATTGGTAAACAAGGTGCATTTTGTACCATAAAGGTAATGTCTCCACAATTTCAATGCAAATACAACTGCTGCTGCCAATTCAAGATCATGGGTAGGGTAATTCTTCTCATGTGGCTTCAACTGGCGTGAAGCATAGGCGATCACCTTGTCCCTCTGCATCAGGACACAACCCAAACCCGTAATAGATGCATCACTATACACAACCAAATCATCGGTACCTTCAGGCAAGGCAAGTATAGGAGCTTCACACAACTTCTTTTTCAATGTTTGAAATGCATTCTCCTGCTTATCGGTCCACTCAAACTTTACTCCTTTCTTCGTTAGTTTAGTCATAGGCTTGGCTATTCGGGAGAAATCCTGAATGAACCTTCTATAATATCCAGCCAAACCAAGAAAACTTTTAATCTCAGTAAGAGTCTTTGGCTGCTCCCACTTTGAAACAGCTTCAATCTTTGAAGGATCTACTTTAATACCTTCTGATGAAATAACATGACCAAGAAACTGCACTTCTCGAAGCCAAAACTCGCATTTAGAAAACTTGGCATACAATTCTTCTCCCTCAACACCTCCAAAACTGCTTTCAAGTGCTCACGGTGCTCATCTTCTGACTTAGAATAGATCAAAATATCGTCAATAAACACAATAACAAATGATCTAGAAAGGGACGGCATACCCGATTCATTAAATCCATAAACGCGGCTGGAGCATTATTCAACCCAAATGGCATGACCAAGAACTCATAATGCCCATATCTAGTCCGGAAAGCTGTCTTTGCTACATCCTCCTTCTTAAACTTCAATTGATGATAACCGGACCGCAAATCTATCTTTGAAAAATATGAAGCACCATGTAGTTGATCAAAGAGATCATCAATTCGTGGGAGAGGATATTTATTCTTAACCGTTCGCTTATTCAACTCACGGTAGTCTATGCACATGCGCATAGATCCATCCTTCTTTTTAACAAAGAGAACCGGAGCTCCCAAGGCGAGGAACTAGGTTGTATGAACCCTTTGTCAAGTAATTCCTGAAGTTGGGACATTAACTCTTCATTTCTGTAGGAGCTAATCGGTAAGGTGCTTTAGCAACAGGTGTAGCACCGGGAATAAGATCTATCTGAAAAGTAACTTCACGATCGGGAGGAATACCGGGAAGATCATTGGGAAACACATCGGGAAAATCGGATACTACATCAACACTAGCAATAGAAGGCTTCTCCTTTCTTGCATCAATAACATAGGCCAAGAAATGACTCTTATTCTTCCTTATACATTTAATAGCCTTCATCATACTAATGATCTTTATTCCCCTCTCTTCTTATCTCCATAAACCGTTACCACATTATCATCGGATGTAGGAAAACCGAATAATCTTTTGGGAACACAAATATTAGCTTCATTTCTAGACAACCAGTCCATACCAATCACTACATCAAAACCGGCTAAGGTAGTAGGCAATAACTGGACTGGAAACAAACGACCTTCAATCTCAATATCACAATCATCATAACCCACACGTATATCACTAATCGAACCATTAGCAATCTCTACCTCTATCGAGCAATCTAAAGGGGTAGTGACTCTTTCTAGCTTAGGAGCAAATAAAGTAGACACAAACGACCTATTTGCACCCGAATCAAATAAAACAGAGGCAGGTTTTGAATTAACAAGGAAAGTACCACTTACCACCTCGTCGTTGTTCTTAGCATCATCAACGGTCATCTGCAAGGCTCTCACTTTTGTTGCTGAAGTGGCTGCTTTCTTCCCGTCATTCTTCATTTGTGGACAATCGGCAATGAGGTGACCCGTTTCTTGACACTTGTAGCAACGAGTCTTGTCCCTACATTCTGTTGCAAGATGTCCCGACTTCCCACACTTGTGACACCTTCTTGTCTTGTCGGAACATTGACCTTCATGAACATTCTTGCAAAAAGCACACCAAGAACCATTCTTCTTTTTATCTTTGTCACCACTTGAGCTAGAATTCCCACGGAACTTCTTATTATTATTTTTGTTGTTAGATGACCAATTAGACCTTCTTTTGAACCCCTCGTATTACTCGTCCTACATTAGGGACTGCATTTCAGGTCTCATGGTCAACTACATAACCCATAATACCTCCCATGTAACCCCATATGCCCACATGCAATATAAAGATACCAAATGGAAGTATTTATGATTTGAAACCAGCTTTTCGTTGAATCCCCAGCGTGTCAAAGTAGTGTATCTTACCTCGGCGTAGTCCACAACAATCAACAACTAGTTACAATGCAAGTAACTATGCTCGTCTACCTATAATTAATGAACAAGCATTAGACCACTACATTCTCACGTTACTAAGGTCATAAACTAGACCCCACACACTTTAAAGACTCACTTTAGTTTCAGGTCTAATCTACGTGTCAAACGACGTTACGGTTCAAATATAACATTTTCTGAAAACTGGTGAGTTGCGCCGCAGCTCAAGCCTCCAGTTGCGCCGCAACACCTTATGTTGCGCCGCAACTTAATCTTCTGGAATTGAGTTGCGCCGCAACCCATGGCGATTCTGCACAACTTCGCACGATCAAACCCCAAACCAACACCAAAAAATTCCAAATCAAATATCAGACCTTTATACATCAAAATCCTTCATATTCAAATCATTATAAATCAATTCAACCATTACTTACCCCATCTATGACTTTAATCCATCAAAACCACCATTAATCTTCGTTAAACGATTTCACCAAAACCTTATAATTAATCCTAATGACCCATATAATCAAAAGGACCAGAAATCAATGATTTAATACCTGCTATACCTGTAGATATCAAATAGGATGCAAAACTCTTGACAATACACACCCGAATCACACGAAAGGAAGCTTTTCGGCTTGCAATTTGATGGAAGAACTATGGGAAGGCTTAGGGCTTGTCTAGAGAGTGTAATGGCTGCAAATTCTGATCTAATGACACCCTCTCATTCCCTAATCCCGTTTTTGACTTTTCCCCTATGTCAAAACTAACCCCTAGGCTTCCTAATGCTTCATTTTTGGTCACAAACTACTTTATTGACCATATACATCATTAATCCTTCATTAAATGTCACTACATAGACATTAACCTTCATATTACACACATTTATACTACATTACATTTAGGCTTACAAGCCTCACACATAACACACACATTAGTGTTAAATCTACAGTAGACTTAACGACACACACAATATTGACTTAACGACATTAGTCAACTAGTAAAGAAAAGTTTGGGATGTTACAACAATGCTCTCAAAGGGTTATAGATGTGGTGGGAAGGCTGCGGGTGACCATATATATAAGCATCTATGATCCCTTGATTGTTGAGTCATACGAAGTATATGTGCTTGTGGAATGGTTGATATGGTGGATTGGTTATGCATGTACTTGTTGGTTGGTTCGACGTACTCCCAAGTATTTTTACTTGATGACTAGTGCTACGTACTCCCAAGTGTTATACACTTGATGATATGGTTTTGTACAACGTACTCCCAAGTGTTATACACTTGATGATATGGTTTTGTACAACGTACTCCCAAGTGTTATACACTTGATGATATGGTTTTGTACAACGTACTCCCAAGTCTTATACTTGATGATATTGAGGTTGTGGTTGTTTTGTTGTTGTCGTGAGATACTTATGATACTCATAATGATGTCTTATTACTTGGACATACTTACTTACGCTTTCTCTAACTATTGTGGTTAGACACTTGTACGAGTACTATTGTGTGACTAGGTTACGCCATGAGTAACCTAATTTACATTCATGTGTGATACGATGGCTTACCGTAAGTTATGACATGTTTTTTTTTTTTTTGGGGGAAAAAAAAAATACTAAAAAAAAAAAAAAAAAAGATACGATGGCTTACCGTAAGTTATGACATGCTTACACCTTATACTTATTGTGACTTACTGACGGTTCCTTGTGAACCATTACTACGAACTCACCAACCTAGTGTTAACTTTGTTTAGTACACTTTTTAGGTAATCAAATGAATTCGGGACGTGATGGTTGATTGTTGCATTTGCTAGGGCTTGGACTTGGACTTACATGGATCCGTGATTCATTTGCCCTTTTCATGTTCTTTCTGTGTATTGTACCTTGACTGTTTGATGTTGGATTCACCGAATCCTTTTATATTCATCTAGTTTATGTTCTACGATAATTCCATGCTAATGCTATATTTTTTCGGTAATATCTCAGGCCTAGCTTGGGGTGTTACATATGCATAACCTGAAAAAAAGAGGTGCACACCCATTAAAAATGATAAGAGAAAAAAAGAGTGCACACCTTTCGCCGGAAGTTGCAGGTATACGACGGAGTAACTTAGTTTTTGCAGGTCGGCAAGTTTGAGGAAGATAAGGCCATACAGATATGATGCCTATTTCTTTCATTGTTTTACTTACTACCTTATATTTCTGAATTTGTCAAAAGTAACCCTTCAATCTTAAAAGCTTTTCCATTTTAATCTAAACTAGTTATTGACCCCGCGCGTTGCCGCGGAGTACGTTTTTTACACAATAAAGTTTTGGCAAATTTATGTCAAATATTCGAACCCAAACTTTAAAAATGACAACTAAACATCTAGCAATAACAATAAAAATATTGTAAAAGAATAATAAGTTGTATAAAAACACAAACAATAACTATATTAATGCTTTAAATGTTTCATGAATGTAAGACGTAACCATGATGAAAGTTATTATATATTAAAAACGTTATGTATATATAAAAAGACGGATGAAAATAATCAAAAATCAAAATTTTAAAAGTAAAACCGTAACTGTGTGAAAGTTGTTTGATGAAAACATGAGATCCAAAAGTTTAGTGTCAATAAAATAAAAACGAAAACTTTGATGTGGGGTAAAAGTTAAAAGATGAAAACTTTCATTAAAAAAACAACTAAACATGTAGCAATACAATAAAAAAATGTAAAAGAATATTAAGATGTATAAAAACATAAACAATAACTATATTAATGTTTTAACTGTAACATGAACGTAAGACGTAACGAAGATAAAAGTTATTGTATAATGAAAAGCTATATATATGTATAAAAAGATGGATGAAAATAATCAAAGACCAAATGTTTAAAAGTAAAACCGTAACTGTGTGAAAGTTGTTTGATGAAAACATGAGAACCTAAAAGTTTAGTGTCACGAAAATGAAAAAAAAAACTTTGATGTGAGGTAAAAGTTAAAAAATATAAATTTTAGGGGGTTAAAACGAAATTTGATTAAAATTAGTATGTGCTTTAAAAGCTTGTACCTTTCATGCTTAAAAGACTTGTACATTGTACATTGCTTTTTAGTATATACTAGGTATATTATAACGCTTTGCGCGGGATCATGAAAATCACAACTGTAACGACACAACTCGATTTACGAGAAAAATAAGGATTTTTTTTTTTTTTATATCCCACTGCGGCGCAGTGGGGCTGAATCCTCCCACTGCGGCGCAGTGGGAAACTTCTGTCCAGAATTCACAAAACCCACTTTGACATTTCAAAAGACTTGCAAACTTTTACCAATCATATTCAGACCTTAAATCCCTTTACCCAACTTTAAAATGAGTTAAAGATACGTGATTTAAAATCCCGAAAGCTTTTATTTGATCAAGTGTAGCATTTACAACGAAACGGGTCATTTTACCCAAGTTGACACATTACAAAAGACGACGTACAAAATTAGAAATTTCGGCATGACCCGTTCGTAAAATCGTCATCCAAACATGTTACGGATTATTAGATTTTCCAAAACACATTTAATTGTGATCAATACGTCACAACTACTAAACGACCCATTTTCAATACCCAAAACTCGAGTCTAACACTAGACATCATAAATAATTTTCCAAAAAGACAAAACAAGAGTACAAAGAGCCGATAGTTCAAAGGGGTCACTATGGGTCCTATTACCAATACCATTATCCGCATATAGCTAAAACAATCAATATCCATAAAGCATCTTCAACTTCAAACTTTATATTACTTAACTTTCTTCCGCATCCGGGACAACCTATAAAAAGGTAACAACTAAAAGGATAAGCTAAACGCTTAGTGAATGCATACACATACAATCATAAACAAGTTACCATACAAAGGTGCATCAATTATAGCCTATCATTTGATAGTCATTTCATCCCTATCAATCATAATGCTAGTAGGACTTTACCCACCTACTAGTCTTAATCAACAATTTGGCTAGTAGGAATTTACCCACCTACTAGCTCTCACAAATAATTTGGCTAGTAGGAATTTACCCACCTACTAGTTCACACAATCATTTTCAACATGGCCATGGAAATTGGCTAGTAGGAATTTACCCACCTACTAGCTCTTACAACAAATTGGTTAGTAGGAATTTACCCACCTACTAACTCTTACAACAAAATTGGTTAGTAGGAATTTACCCACCTACTAACTCTTAATCACAATTGGCTAGTAGGAATTTACCCACCTACTAGCTCTTAAACAAATTGGTTAGTAGGAATTTACCCACCTACTAACTCTTACAACAAATTGGTTAGTAGGAATTTACCCACCTACTAACTCTTAATCACAATTTGGTTAGTAGGAATTTACCCACCTACTAACTCTAAATCATAATTTGGCTAGTAGGAATTTACCCACCTACTAGCTCTCACAACAATCAAATGGGTCATAGGAATTTACCCACCTATGACCCCTAATAACAAGAACATGATCAAATGCATATACACTCACCTTATTTGCGACCACAATTGCAAGATGACCATAAAACAACGTATTTGCAATCACCTATCAATTCACATTAAAACACACATATGGTCATTCATCACGTATAAGGTCACCTAGCCATAATCACTAGCATTTCAACACCCAACCCATCATTTACAATCTTATATTAATCTTGAGTTGGTTCACATAACATGTATCTCTTATATCATTTTCAATTGGCCAAAAGTTACTTTCGTATCAAAACCATCGTTTTCATATTTGACCTAGCAGACTTCAAACAAGCATAACTCAAGTTCTACTTACTATTTTAACATGATTCCAGTGGCCAAGTTTACATGACACATATACCTACCTTTTATCTTTAGTGACCAATATGTGAATTGTCCTTCAAAGGTGACTTCTGGTCGTTTTAAAACCAAAACTGCTGCTGTTAAACAGCTTTGACCTTACTGACTTCAAATGACCATAACTTGAGTTCTACACAGTATTTTGACCTCATTCCAGTGGCCACTTCTTCTTAACACATTTTAGCACATTTTATCTTCAGTGACCAACACAAGATTTGACTCATATACGTGAGTTTTACTCGTTTTAAAAACTGACACAGAATCATTTTTGCTGAAAGATCAGCATGACGCTACTGAATTCAAAAATTCATAACTGGAGTTCTACTTCGTATTTTCAACCCATTCCAGTGGCAAAATTTGCTAACACAATACCTACATTTTCTTTTTAGGACTCAACAAGTGAAAATTCTGTCATAGGGGTGTTTTACACGTTGCAAAAACAGAGACAGAATCTGTCCAGTTTTGTTCTTACTACCATTCATCCAAACTTTTGTTTTAACATTCAACACATTGACTTCCAACCCACAAGATTGATATATATACATTTTTACATGATATTTACATCATATATTCAGAACATAAACCCCAAATTCAAAATCCCCAATTTATTTACTCAAGAACCCTAATTCATAAAAAGAAAATTAAATTTAGGTTAAAGAATCAATACCTCAAAGAATGGAATAGATAATTTAGGGTTTCAATTCACCATTTTTCCCCTCTCTTCTTCCTAATTTCGGCCATCACCACCACAATTAAACCCTCACTTTTCAATTTTATGAGATAATAATTATTATTATTGTTCTTGAATAATTCTTTAATTGAATTGAAGATTAGATTTTGTTTGGAAGAAGAATTTATCACACACACTCTCCATGGAAGATTTGAGAAGAAATATGAATATTGTAATGAGATGTTAGTTAGGAGTGGAAGATGATTCACAAAATTGATATGGCTGGACACTCATTCTCCCTGCCACGTTTTTACCAAAAATAAAAGGGTATTATACCCGCTATCTGCTAAAGTTCCAACTAATTCATCCCCGTATCTAAAGATAAAATACTAGGAAACTA
Organism: Erigeron breviscapus; assembly: GCA_034093135.1. Taxonomy (NCBI): domain Eukaryota; kingdom Viridiplantae; phylum Streptophyta; class Magnoliopsida; order Asterales; family Asteraceae; genus Erigeron; species Erigeron breviscapus. The sequence goes on along the minus strand of CM067168.1, from coordinate 123,027,462 downwards.
TTTTAATGTCAAAACTTTAATAAAGGTTAATTTTCATTGGCCTAAAAATTAGGATGTTACAACTCTCCCCAACTTGAAACGGATCACGACCTCGTGATCCAAGGCGCATCTAGTGATGACATTGAAGTATAGTTGTTCTCTCAATTTCCCATTAACACATACGACATCCTTCCATGCTTCCCAAGCACTTTGCACCATAATATAGTTTTGATTTACATCCTTCTTAAATATTTCATCACAAGGCCAAAGACTCCTCGACATTGTCTTATTTAAACTCGTTTTGAAGTTCGATTTCTATTATAAGTACACGTGAAACCTTGACGGTGTAATACTTCATAAAACGAGAATCGTGAAAGATAGAATAAATTTCTTGGAAGTTTTTGGGAGATTTCAAACATTAGTAACCTTGACGACTCGAGCAGGTATTTTGAAAGAATTGAAAATCGAGACCTTAGATTTTTCCTTATATGCAATTCGTAAAACGTCTCTCTAAAGGTGATTTCTTCATATTACACAATCACCAAAATTGAGCTTGATATGTCTCTCTCCTTTATCCACATAAGATTCTTGCCGATCTTAACCCGCTTTAAGTTGTTATTTTATCATTTCAATCTTCATAAACATATTCCTCACTATATCTGTGCTACGCAACTCTTGGTGTCCCACTTTTCTAACACGAATAGGGAATCGACATCTCTATCAAACAACTTTCATACGGAGGCATGTCTGAATACTAAAGCGATAGCTAGTGCTATACTAGAACTTCTAACGAGATCGTGAGCAAATTCTATGATCCACTAAAGATCGGCTATTCACGCTTACAAGATTCCGCTTCATTTGAGGTCACTAATAATCTTTCTTAAGATCTTGACACGTCTTTGTCATAACGGCGAAAGAAGTATTCGGATTTTAGGTTTCATGGAGCAAAATCGATTTGGCTTCGTTAAGGAGAGAATTTTAAGTTCAATCATGACGTCTATTGAGTCGGCAAAATTTCTTCAGAAATATTTTGTGTGGTTCGACTTCTCGTTTGTTTAGGTGCTCGTTGCAAAATCTTTTCTTGAGTCTCCTCGGGGTAACACCAAACTTCATAGACGTAATCTTTTGAAAGAGTTAATCAACTTACTTGACAGTTGTCACAAAAAGAAAATACTTTATAACTCATATGATCGAAAACAAATGGTAAACTTGACAGTATAAAAGGTAAAACACGAAAATTTTAAATTAAAAACAACTCCGATGGATTCTAAAACGTGAATGGAACGATTATTCTGGATTTCTTTTAATACTCCGTTCAACTTTTATTCTTTTCTCCAAGCTTACCTCACAATCTTTCTACTTAATTCGGCCATCGATGAATCTATCTTCAAAAGGCTAAAAATAAAACGACAAGTATCACCCATCAACTACGAAACTTCTAATCTATATTGATCTGGTAGGTTGTCTCCACTTTGTCATCGCACTAATCCAAGCCGATTCAACCTCATTTCCTCTTTTGGGTAATCACACGATATAGATGATTGCACTTCTTCTAATCAGACTGCTCATCCAACGAATTTACATGAAACTTTTCTTTTCATAGTATCTCCAAGACTTGCATAAAAGGAACTTCGTGGCCGAATTGCCTTTTAGAATAACGACAACAATTGCGGTTCGTAAGACTCATGAAATTTAAAAAACATGGATAAAATTGAAGAGCATAACTACGAATTCAAAGTTCTCAAAACAAGTATAGATAACATTTTCAGAAACATCTTCATCGCGCGCCTTAAGTTGATGATAAAAGAAATGAAGATTCATCTTAGAATAATAAGAAGATCAAGTAAAACATAAATCTTGACAACGGGTACTCATCTTCGATTGTTATTTTATTGAGCTCACGAATAGATAAACACAGGCGCACAATGTCATCTTTGATTTCCTCGAACAGGATAATTATATCTCTAGGGAACGACTAGATCGAGTAAAACTCATGAAAAAGACATTGAGAAAATCACGAACAACAAGAATATTCTCCCTAGACTGTGGTTTCCTTTCGGCGTCGATGATCCAAACACATGAAACTTGATTGCCATATAACGATTATCAAAATGCACGAGCGAAAATACCAATAGAAATTAACCGTTTCGTTTCTCCTGCCGAAGTCAAATGTTCTAACTATAATGGGAATATTCAACTAGGTCGCCTTCCCCTCCCAAGAAAGTTGGCATCGTTCACTCATAGTCAAAACCATTCTCGAATATTACGCCAAACGCTTCCAAAATAAAACAAATTGACTCGAGAGATTTCAGGTTAGGTTTTAACTTTTATAACTATCCTTTACAATATCCTTTACAAGTTCATTGCAACTATAATATCCTCACATTCTTACTATGTCAATTTCATCTTAATTTCTAACATCAAGCATCAAGTAATCAAATACTCAATCAAGGAAGCATGTCAATCAAAATCAAAAACACATTCCCCATACTTCGTATGGTCTTTTAATCATGCACTTAAATAATCATCTTTATAATTGAAGTCCAAGTCTCTATGACCTTATACTAACATGTAACATGCATCCTTCACATTAAACTACCCGTTTAGACAAGTTACTACGCAATTACTTTTCATTGTCATACCGCGTATGGTCTTTCACCACAATAATGATGCCACGGGTCTCACTACCCAATGGTCTTACACCAGATAATACGATGCCATGGGTCTCACTACCCAATGGTCTTACACCAAATAATATCACAACTCATTTGCATACATCCAACATTCATCAATTATTCAACATACTTTTTCTTTATAAGCGACAAACCATCTCTTAAACTTATAAATCATTTCAAAATTTTGCTTTTACGACCTCATAACCGATTATTCAAGCAAAACTTATGCTCTATCACATTCGCATATAAACAAGCAAATACACATTAGCATACATTCCACGTTTTCCATGTATTTATCATTCTCATTTCTTTACATTCATCACATGACATATTAAACTCAGAAATCAATTCCAAATTTTCAATCATTACCGCTCAACAAACCATTTAGTCATGCAAGCTTTTCTATCAAACCTACAAATCAACAAGCAAAGCTATAAATAAAATCACATTGCCAAGCAAGGTCTCCAATCCTATAGCTTCATACTAACATACTTCCATATTTAACGGGTTTAACTTGAGCTATTATAATATGTGATCATAATAACGCTGCAGTCATTATTATAATTACTTATTATAACACCTCAAGTGAACTTCGCTAAATACTTCTGTATGTCACTAGAAACCAAACTATACACATAAGGCCAAGTCACGTCTATGGTTTAAGTCTAGGTATCCTTGTAAAATAAAATACCTAAATCCCTTAAACCACGGCTCTGATACCATTCAATAAACCAGTTAGCATGCAAAGCTCATATTCTATCATATTTAGATATCAACGAGTAAAATCATAAAACAATTCACATTAAAAACACACATATGGTCATTCATCACGTATAAGGTCACCTAGCCATAATCACTAGCATTTCAACACCCAACCCATCATTTACAATCTTATATTAATCTTGAGTTGGTTCACATAACATGTATCTCTTATATCATTTTCAATTGGCCAAAAGTTACTTTCGTATCAAAACCATCGTTTTCATATTTGACCTAGCAGACTTCAAACAAGCATAACTCAAGTTCTACTTACCCTTTTAACATGATTCCAGTGGCCAAGTTTACATGACACATATACCTACCTTTTATCTTAGTGACCAATATGTGAATTGTCCTTCAAAGGTGACTTCTGGTCGTTTTAAAAACCAAAACTGCTGCTGTTAAACAGCTTTGACCTTACTGACTTCAAATGACCATAACTTGAGTTCTACACAATATTTTGACCTCATTCCAGTGGCCACTTCTTCTTAACACATTTTATCTTCAGTGACCAACACAAGATTTGACTCATATACGTGAGTTTTACTCGTTTTAAAAACTGACACAGAATCATTTTTGCTGAAAGATCAGCATGACGCTACTGAATTCAAAAATTCATAACTGGAGTTCTACTTCGTATTTTCAACCCATTCCAGTGGCAAAATTTGATTAACACAATAACCTACATTTTCTTTTTAGGACTCAACAAGTGAAAATTCTGTCATAGGGGTGTTTTACACGTTGCAAAAACAGAGACAGAATCTGTCCAGTTTTGTTCTTACTACCATTCATCCAAACTTTTGTTTTAACATTCAACACATTGACTTCCAACACACAAGATTGATATATATACATTTTTACATGATATTTACATCATATATTCAGAACATAAACCCCCAATTCAAAATCCCCAATTTATTTACTCAAGAACCCTAATTCATAAAAAGAAAATTAAATTTAGGTTAAAGAATCAATACCTCAAAGAATGGAATAGATAATTTAGGGTTTCAATTCACCATTTTCTTCCCCTTTTCTTCTTCCTAATTCCGGCCATCACCACCACAATTAAACCCTCACTTTTCAATTTTATGAGATAATAATTATTATTATTGTTCTTGAATAATTCTTTAATTGAATTGAAGATTAGATTTTGTTTGGAAGAAGAATTTATCACACACACTCTCCATGGAAGATTTGAGAAGAAATATGAATATTGTAATGAGATGTTAGTTAGGAGTGGAAGATGATTCACAAAATTGATATGGCTGGACACTCATTCTCCCTGCCACGTTTTTACCAAAAATAAAAGGGTATTATACCCGCTATCTGCTAAAGTTCCAACTAATTCATCCCCGTATCTAAAGATAAAATACTAGGAAACTATTTTAATGTCAAAACTTTAATAAAGGTTAATTTTCATTGGCCTAAAAATTAGGATGTTACACAACCTAAACTGGCACCATAACATTCATCACTCCTCACGTTGAATGCGGAAGGAGTTTAAAGTAGAAACAATCCCTTATTTCGAAGTAAAGCTACATAATTCACCCTCAAAAGTTAGTCTTGTCCCCTCAATGACTAAATTTAAACATTCAAGTACTTTTAAACATTACGTAAATTATTAATGACACTTTAGAAAATTATTCTGCTTTGAAGTACATCCAATCATACCTTATATTTCTAGTTATTCTTGTTTTCGTTAAAGTCAAATAATCAACAAATATATTAGCATTTAAATATTTTTTTAATCAATAAGTTAGTTAATCTACTTTTTTTTCATTCATAGTAATACATAGTGGCAAAACTGTAATTTATTACAAACCAAAGGGGATTTCTAATTGCTCTCTCACCATGATTTCTTATAGAGTAAATTACAAATTTGGTCCCTGTCGTGGGTCAAAAATTACAGTTTTCGTCCTTACCTTTCATAAATTACCGTTTTGGTCCAAAAAAGTTTTCTCCGTCAACGGTTTTGGCCCAATTCCTAAACGGACGTTTATTTCCCCATCACGTGACTTGCACGTGATGGGTACTTATGCAAATTGGCTGAAGAAACATGCCGTTTGACCCTATTAAAACATATGTTATGATCAAAACATCTCAGTCTCTCTTTCTCTCTCTCTCTCTCTCTATATATATATATATTCTCTCTATATCTCTAAAACATGTTTTTCATCTTCTAGTAAAATGCCAATTTGTTCATGTGGTGAGGTCGTTGTCATTTGCACATCTTGGACTCCGCGAAACCCAGGAAGAAGGTTCTATACTTGCCCTAAAAGAGGATCCCGTTGCACAAGGTTTATTGGATGGTATGATCCAGTTATGTGTGAACGATCGATGGACATTATTCCTGGTCTTCTAAGGTCTAAGAACGCACTGGAGGTTGAAATTGTTATGAAGAATCAACAGATAAAGAAACTAAAGTTGTGTCTTTTGGCTTGTGTTATTGTTATTTTTTTGTTAATTCTGAAGTAATATAGTTAGGGTTTCAATGTGGCAGTGGGTTTGGTGATGTAATTTGGGGCATTTTTGAGAATTAATTGTAATCTGGTTAGGGTTTCATTATGAAGTAATATAGTTAGGGTTTCAATGTGGCAGTGGGTTTGATGATATAATTTGGGGCTTTATTGAGAATTAATTGTAATCTGGTTAGGGTTTCATTATGAAGTAATATAGTTAGTGTTTGATTGTGTTATTGTTATTTATCAATGAAATTGTGTAAAAGTCTTATGAAATTGAAAAGTTGGTAATTTTGACTAAATTTGTTCACATAATTTTTGACTTTATTTGGCAGAATACATTGGTTCAAATGCATAATTTTGACTAAATTTGTTCAGATATTTTTGACTTTATTTGGCAGAATACATTGGTTGAAATGCATATGTTCAGAAAAATAAGCATAAGCAAAACTAAAGTAAAGAAACTACATATTCAAATTCCACATACATCAAAAGCATTGTTTCAAAGTACACAAACATAAAAGCATTGTACCAACATACATAAAGCTAAACATAGTTTCAAAAACATTAGACAGAAAATAGAAACATAAACATTGTCTTCAAGTAGCAGTCTTCTGGGCTACATTCTTCTTGGACACATTCTTGTTGGTCTTTTTTCCTGCTGGTATCCCTCCTGGAAATTTTTGTGCTTGTATGGCTTGCCTTGTAAGCTTGTTTGGTGATTGAGGTAACCTCCTTTGTTGTTGGCTTGATGTCTGAACCTGACTTGGTGCTTGAGGCTGACTTGATGCTTGAGTCTGACTGGATGGTGCTTTTTTAGCTGCTGATTGACTTTGGGACTGACTTGGTTGTGTTCTTTGAGTGGGTGGTGCAGTTTGGGATTGACTTGGTTGTGTTCTTTGAGTGGGTGGTGCAGTTTGGGACTGACTTGGTTGTGTTCTTTGAGTGGGTGGTGCAGTTTGGGACTGACTTGGTTGTGTTCTTTGAGTGGGTGGTGCAGTTTGGGACTGACTTGGTTGTGTTCTTTGAGTGGGTGGTGCAGTTTGGGACTGACTTGGTTGTGTTCTTTGAGTGTGCTGCAGTTTGGGACTGACTTGGTTGTGCATTATGAGACTGGGATCCCCCTTGCCCTTTACAACTCCTAGAGTTATGCCCTAGATTACCACAAAGCCCACAAGTTAGTGTCTTCAGCTTCCTTGCATTATTATCACCTTTTTTCACCATTTTTTCCTCATTGAATGACCTTTTCCTCTTCTTCTTTGGCCTTCCAACAGGATTGTGATGGATTGGGGGTGTTATTCCAATAGGAAGTTGAGACCTTTCCCACATGTTTGGACCATTAACACCACCTATCCTGTAAGAATAAACCTGTCTCCATGTACTTAGCCAATAACACTCATCAACCCAAGTTTCAACCATTCCAACAACTACCCCATTTGTACCCATATTCCAATTAGCAGCCACAGCATGTTTACATGGTATGCCTGTTAACTCCCATCTTCTGCAAGTACAGTTCTTTTCTTGTACATTCACTACACACTGATCACCCCATGGACCAGATACTTGGTAATTAACCCCTCCATCATAGATGACATTGTACTTTGAAGCATCCTGTTTACACACTTCTAACAACCTAGTTGCTGTTGGTGTTAAGGGTCCAAGGCACTTGTTAATTTCCTTTTGTACCAAAGTATTCCTTTTCATCATATATTCCCTAATGAAGTCTAGACATCCTATGATTGGACTTTCCCTAGCCTTAAGTAACCTTCTATTAAACACTTCACACAAATTGTTTAATAGTATATCAGATCTAGGCCTCCCTGTTCCATACAAATTGTAATTAAGACCTAACATGTGTGTAACCCTACTAATGTAATCAACTGCATAAGAAAGTTAACCAAGTTTACCTGAGAAGTGGGATCTTGACCAATGACTTGGATGGATTTGTGACAACCATTCAAAACAGTGCTGATTCAATCTCTTTAACTCTTCCATTGCCCTGGTGTATTCTGGCACTGTTGTAGTTGTTGCAGCCTTCCATAGACAATCCTTGTATGCTTTCCCTCTCCATTGGGACTTCATGTTCTCATGGATGTGCTTCACACAATATCTGTGCTCAGCACATGGGAACAGTCTTGCAATTGCAGGTATAATTCCCTGCATAGTCAAGTTAGAAAAGCCAAATCCATTTACATACGATATAAAAATATTATAAGTAATCCATTTACATATAACATAAAAATATTATAGAGTAAATTACCTTTTGTCTATCAGAGATGAATGTGAAGTTGGATTGTGGAGACAAATCCAAATCTTCCCCTAGAGCAGTCAAAAACCACAGCCAAGACATTGTGGTCTCAGCTTCCACAATACCATATGCAACAGGAAAGATACCATTGTTTGGATCGACTCCCACAACAGTTATCACCCAACCAGGGAATGGACCCTTCATGAAAGATCCATCAACTCCAATTATCTCCCTCCTACATGCCTTGAACCCCTCTTTGCAAGCTCCCAAGCATATATAAATCCTCCTAAACTGCCTTGTTGTTGCATTTTTATCTGCAGGCCTTTCAACATCCAACCTTATACTTGTGTTTGGATTTGATCTCTGCAACTCTTGAAGATAATCCCTCAACATTGAGTATTCTTTGTGGTGGTCTCCTCTCAGAATCTTCTGAGCATTTTGCTTAGCCCTGAATGCCTTCATCCATGATATTCCTACCTCATATTTTTTTGACAACTGATCTTGTATGGCACTTGGTGGGATTTCAGGATTGGTAGCAAGTTGTTGATGAATTTGTTTAGCCAAAAAACCAGCAGTACAGTGTGGTATTTTTCTAGATTGGATACATTTATGTGTGGGAGTAAAGGTTTTCACCATCCAAGTTTGGTTTTCTTTAATTTTTCCCACATGTAATGCCCATGGACAGCTAATAAAGTCCTTTTTGACTGTTTGCTTTGGGGTTGGTGTGGATATGTCTTCACCTTCTTTAATGTTTGGACCAGGATGCTTTGAACCCTTACCTTTTGAACTTGCACTCTTTGAACCCTTGGTTTTTGAACTTGCACTCTTAGTCCCACTTGCCTCAACTGGCCCAGTATCTTTATCAGGCCCATTATCTGCACTTGGCCCACTATCTGCACTTGCCCCACCTTTTTCAAATACCCCTGCATTATCAAAAATTGGTATCCTACCAACACAAACAGCTCTAATCCTTATATTGTCATTTTTTACCAACTTCACTTCTCTTCTTGTTGCCACAGAATGTTTTTTTATGAGTTCTTTCACTTCATCCTTAGTCCCAAAAATTTGTCCAACTTGAAAGGTCTCATTATCATCCAACCTGTTATTCTTTCTAAGCCTCCTTATACAATTTGCTCTAACAGTTGCAACATCATCACCAGACTCCTCTTCACTTGTAAATTCATCATTATTTATCACACCTATGTTATCATCCACCTCAGCATTCTCATTAGGCACTTGTTGTGCAACAGGAGTATTACAACCCATATACTCAACATGGGGATCAATATTCATATGATAATGCCTCATGTCAACCTCAACTTCTTCAATTTCATTCTCATTATCAACTATGTAATCACTATCTTCACTATCATCATCATCACTACCCTCAGATTCATCATCATCACTACCCTGAGTTTCATCATCACCATCAACCTCAACAGCAACACCCTTACCCTTATCAACTGGTTGTGGACTATTAGCATTGTCATTACCCTCAACAACTGTCTCATAAGCATTATCATTACCCTCAGCAACTGCCTCATTTGTAACAATGTACACATCATCAAATGTAATGTCATTAAAATCCACAGTTTCATGTGCCTCATTATCCTGTTTTTCATTACCCTGCCCATTATCCTGTTTTTCAGTTTCTTGCCAATCTATCATTAACCTAGATGAACTAGCCTTCCTATATTTATCCTTAACAAGCATATTGAAAGGACCATACTCGATAAACCGAAAACTGAAAATATATATATTTTTTTTTACAGCAAACCCCCACTGCGCCGCAGTGGGGTTGAACACCTCCCACTGCGCCGCAGTGGGATTATTCTGACCTGCGGGTGAAAAGTCCCCCACTGCGCCGCAGTGGGGTTGAGACCCTCCCACTGCGCCGCAGTGGATCCCACTGGTCTCAGACCTGTTCAAAATTCAGCAACTCCAAAAATGTTTGACACTTAGATCAACCTTCAAATCTTGCATAGTCATGACTAACATTTCAAAACATAACCAGAATATGTAACAAGTATACAAACACATTTTCAAACATAATTACCGCTTCATCTTGTCCAAGGTTACATAAACACCATTAATGGGTCATTTACCCGTTTTGACACCCTTTCATCCAAAATGCAACTATGCAATTTCTAAAAGACTTTACACTTGTTCAATTGCAGAATTTCAACAAAATATGACCTTTTTAACCAAAATGTACCAAGAGCCTTGAGAGAAGGGATTTCTAATCCTCTAACCAAAAGATCGTCATTCATCCATGAATGACCTAAATACCTTCAAGTCTTGCACAAACTTTACTTCAAAAACTTCAAGCTTATCAACAACTAGTTCCTTCTTCCGGAACTACCTATAAAAAGGTGAACAACTAAAATATAAGCAAAGGCTTAGTGAATATACTTGCATACATTTATGAATACGAAGGAGGGCAAAGTACAAGGACTTTTACATGTAACCTATGACACCGTCATGCCACATTTACAATGCTCACCTTGCACACTAAACAACATATATGGATCCATATAAGCTAAAAAATCATATCAATGAGACTATCGGGATTCTTAGGCCCCGGAGGTTCTTAGGCCTCTTCTCAAAACAACTATCGGGATTCTTAGGCCCCGGAGGTTCTTAGGCCTCATAAACACTATGCCCCATATGGGCCTATGCCGAATCAACTACCACCCATGGATAAACTCATTTCTACATGATGTGGTCAATTAACCCAACGTAAACATAAAGGTATGCAAATATACTCACCTCCTCCGCAACTAGAACAACAATGCTAAAACGATTAAGCACAAACAAGCTTCAACCTATAATCATATCATAAAAGTGCATAAGCTTATATTCACAACTTGACTAGCTTAACCTAGCCATACTCAATCACTAGCCTTTCTAAACCCAAAACCCAACCCATTTGTCATTGAGTTACTTTCATCTTTAACAACAACATTAGGTAGTTCATCCTACCATTTTCATCCACATTTCAATAACTAGCAAAAATTCATCTTTTCACATTAACTAAAATTTTCACATGAACTTATTCATTTCATAATCAAACTCATCATACAACTCAATGACAACTAGGTTAACTAAGGAATTGGGGAAAATTAACCATAATTCATTTTCTAGCAAAACCCCCAATTTGGTTCATCCATGAACCCTAATTTCAAAAGAGAGATGGAAATTAACTAGGGGAAAATCAATACCTCAACAAACAATTAGTTAATTCAAGACTTGAATTGGAAGTTCTCCTTCCTCTCTTTTCTTCTTACAATTTTGGCCACCACCACCCTTTTTCCACTCAACCCTAATTTTCAATATGCTTGACAAAGATGATTGGTGGTGATTTTAATTGTTCTTGATGATTACTAGAAGATGTTAGGTTGCATGAAGGATTTAGATAAATTTTTAGAAGAATGAAAGAGAAGACTTGAGAAGGAGAGGATCAAGTGAGTGGAAGCTATGACTCAAAAGAAAGAATTGGCTGGCACATTATGGGCTTGCCACGCCCCTTTCACTTTTTGTGGGTATTTTTACCCGCTATCCGCTAAAGTTCCAACTAAATTAACCCCATAACCAAAAATAAAATACTAGGAAATTAATTTAATGTCAAAACTATAAAAGGGGTTAATTTCTTTTTACCTTAAAATCTTTGGGGTGTTACAACTCTCCCCCACTTGGAACGGATCACGGCCTCGTGATCCAAGCCATATGCAAAGACGGATAGTAAACTAGAACATCATGCTCGGACTCCCACGTACAATCGGACATCTTACCATGCTTCCACAAAATCTTATAAGTCCTCACCGTCTTATTTTGCACTCTTCTAAGCTCTTCTTCTACTATGGCAATGGGTTCCTCAATATAATTCAACTTATTATCGACCTCAATCTCGTTCAACGGCACATAAGAAGACTCATCGGCAAGGCATTTTCTAAGATGTGACACATGAAAAGTTGGATGAATTCCCGAAAGTTCATCCGGTAACTTCAAACGGTAAGCAACTTTGCCAACCTTAGCCAAAATTTTAAACGGGCAATAAATCGGGGAGTTAGTTTCCCACGTTTTCTAAATCGTAGCACACCCTTCCATGGGGAGACTTTCAACAAAACACGATCGCCCACAAGAAACTCAATCGGTCTTCTCCTTTTATCCGCATAAGACTTTTGCCGATCTTGAGCCGCTTTTAATCTCTCTTTGATCACATCTATCTTTTCGATGGTTTTTAACACCACTTCCGTGCCACCTATTTCTCTTTGACCTACTTCTCCCCAACAAATTAGAGATCGACACTTCCTTCCATACAACATTTCATACGGCGGCATTTGAATACTAGAATGGTAGCTATTATTGTAAGAGAATTCTACCAAAGGCAAGTGAAGATCCCAAGTGCCTCCAAAATCGATTATACATGCCCGAAGCATGTCTTCAAGCGTTTGAATGGTTCTCTCACTTTGACCATCCGTTTGTGGGTGATAGGCGGTGCTAAGCTTGAGCTTGGTACCCATATCTTCATGAAATTTCCGCCAAAAGTGAGAAGTGAATCGAGTGTCTCTATCCGAAACAATGGAGATGGGAACTCCATGTCTAGCTACAACCTCTTTTACGTAGATCTTTGCCAACACTTCAGATGATGATGCCTCATGAATAGGAAGAAACAAGGCACTCTTGGTTAATCTATCAACTATTACCCATATTGTATCAAATTGATTTCTAGGGGTCTTGGGCAATTTTGTGATGAAATCCATGGTGATCTCTTCCCACTTCCATTTAGGGATTTCCAACGGTTGCAACATACCATAAGGCTTTTGATGCTCCGCTTTTACTTGTGCACAAGTCAAACACTTTTCGACATATTTCACCACATCCCGCTTCATTCCGGGCCACCTATATTCTACTTTCAAGTCATGATACATCTTTGTAGCACCGGGTGAGTAGAATATTTGGATTTGTGAGCTTCATCAAGTAAAACTTGTTTCAACTCACAAGAGAAAGGAATCCAAATTCTCCCAAATCGTACGGTAAGGCCACGAGAATCCTTGGTAAAATATTGGATTTGACCTTGAATCCTTTCTTTCTTAGGATCTCGTTGCAAAGCCTTTTCTTGAGCTTCTCTAATTTGATCAAAGAAGTCATTAGTGATCAAAACCCAAAGGGGAGAAACGACTAAAGTATGGTGAGAGCTCTTCCGACTCAACGCGTCCGCTACAACATTAGCTTTCCCGGGATGATACAAGATCTCACAATCATAATCTTTCAAAAGATCTAACCATCTTCGTTGGCGATTGTTAAGATCTCTTTGTTCAAAGAAGTACTTGAGGCTTTTATGATCGGAATAAATGATAAACTTGACTCCATAAAGGTAATGGCGCCAAATTTTTAAAGCAAAAACCACCGCCGCTAACTCCAAATCATGAGTAGGATACCGTTTTTCATGCTCTTTCAATTGCCTTGAAGCGTAGGCAATGACTTTACCTCGTTGCATAAGAACACAACCTAGGCCATTAGATGATGCATCACAATACACCACCATATCTTCAAGCCCATCAGGTAAAACAAGAACCGGTGCATGACTTAGCCTTTCTCGAAGTTGTTGAAAAGCCATCTCTTGCTCGCTTTTCCATTCAAACTTGATATTCTTGTGAGTTAACTTGGTCAAAGGGGAAGCTATTTTAGAGAAGTCTTGAATGAAACGACGGTAATAGCCCGCTAGACCAAGGAAACTCCTAATCTCCGACGGATTCTTAGGTTGCTCCCACTTCATCACTGCATTAATCTTAGCCGGATCCACCATAATTCCTTCACTATTAACAACGTGACCAAGAAATTGCACTTCTCTTAACCAAAACTCACATTTGGAGAATTTGGCATAGAGTTTCTCCTTACGTAAAGTTTCCATCACCTCCCTTAAATGAACTTCGTGATCGGTTGAACTTTTGGAATAAATAAGAATATCATCAATGAAAACGATCACGGACTTATCAAGCATAGGGCGACAAACACGGTTCATGAGATCCATGAAAGCTGCGGGAGCATTCGTGAGACCAAAAGGCATGACAACAAACTCAAAATGACCATAACGAGTACGGAAGGCAGTTTTAGGAATATCTTCATCACGTACTTTGAGTTGATGGTAACCCGAACGAAGATCTATTTTAGAGAAATATGATGCTCCTTGAAGTTGATCGAATAAGTCGTCGATTCTAGGCAAAGGATACTTGTTCTTTACGGTGACTTTGTTGAGCTCACGATAGTCGATACACATACGCATGCTTCCATCCTTCTTCTTAACGAAAAGTACCGGTGCGCCCCAAGGAGAGTTACTAGGTCGAATAAAACCTTTATCAAGTAATTCTTGTAATTGCTTCATCATCTCTTGCATTTCCGTTGGAGCCAAACGGTAAGGAGCTTTAGCAATGGGGTTAGCCCCCGGAATAAGATCAATTGAAAACTCAACTTGCCGTTCGGGGGGAATACCCGGCAAGTCTTCGGGAAAAACATCGGCAAATTCACTAACGATTGGAATGTCTTCAATAGATAAAGGTTTCTTTTCAATATTAACAATGTGAGCAAGGTAAGCATGACATCCATGAGACATATAGCGTTTGGCACGAGCAAAGGTACACACGGATATAGAACGTTCTTTCCTATCACCAAAAACCACCAAGTCTTCACCTTTGGGGGTCTTCAAATATATCGCCTTTTCATCACACGCAATTTTGGCGTTACAAGAACTCAACCAATCCATTCCCAAAATTATATCAAACTCTCCCATCGGAAAAGGAATTAAATTGGCTTGAAAGAGTTCCGAAGAGATTTTGATCTCACACCCTATATACACATCCTTCACTAATTCCATCCTACCATTACCAACCTCAACTTGCAAAATATTATCTAGACTTGACTTTGACACGGGAATAACATGAATTACTCTAGTTGCAACAAATGATCTATTCGCCCCGAATCAAAAAGTATTCGCATAGGCACATCATAAACAAGAAATGTACCTGTGACAACATCATCCGTGTTCCTAGCCTGCTCCACTGTCAGTTGGAAAGATCTTCCTCGTTGATTCCCATGAGTTTGGGCATTCTTCCTCTCCGCCTCCCTTATTCTTTCTTCAAGTCTTTCCCCTTCAGTCAACTTAGGGCATGAGCTTCTCATGTGGCCCTCCTCAAAGCATTTGAAGCATATGATGGGCTTTTGTGGCTTGGACTTGCACTCCCGGCTTGTATGCCCCGGTTTCCCACAAGTATAGCAACCTTTCTCTGACGCCTTACACCCCCCAATGATTCCTCTTGCATTGACGGCAAAAAGGAATATTCTTTCTAGTAGAGTGGTTGCCGGAACTACCCTCTTGTCTAAACCGTTTGTTCGGAGAGTTGGTTTCCTCATGCTTCCTTTTTAACTCACCATCGTCAACTCTTGATTGTTCAATTTCATGATCTCTAGCCACATCCGCCAACATGGAAAAAGACTCCATTTGACGTAGGCTTATCTTTTCCCTCAAGCTCTTCTTCAACTTCATATAGAATTGCTCCTTTAACAATTGGTCGTTCTCAAGAAATTCCGGACAAAATTGAGCCTTGTCCAATAATTGGGCTCGGAATTCGTTCAAACTCATGTTGCCTTGGCAGTCGTTGAGAAATTCACTTCTCAACTTGGTTACTTCAGCTTCCGACCTAAATTCTTTAAAGAACATAGTCTTGAATTCGGGCCATTCGACATGATCTAACGCTTCCTTCTTTATTGCCAACAAACCATCCCACCATCGCTTCCCACTATTCCTAAGCATACCAACCGCAAAGATGACCTTCAAGTGTGAGGGGCATTGACTAGTGCGGAACGCCCCTTCAATCTCAGATATCCATCGTGTACAAACGATGGGATCACGATCACCGTGATACTCCGGTGGGTGACACACTTCAAAGTCTCGAAAAGTGAACTTCTTCTTATGGACCTTCTCCCCTGTTACTTCCACCTCCCTTTCATCTTCGGTCTTTTTGCCTTTATCCTTGGCATCTCTTTTCTCAAACTCCCGTTGCACATTGACCGCAACCTCTTCTTTAATCATTTGACCAAGATGATCGTTCACAGCTCCTTCTAATGTTTGATTCAACCTCTTTAGTAAAAGAGGAGTATACTTTTCCAATGCTCTCCCTATTTGATCGGAGATATCCATGCTACCTTCAGGAAAGATAACTTCCTCCTCATTTCTTCTATCGATTTCGTCTTCTTCGTGATGTTGATCAGCCATACTATAGTAAGAGTAGATAAACTGTTTAAAACACGCAACCTATCTCTCTCTCTACTAACTAAAAGCCAAAACTTATAACTTTATACTAAACCGTCCCAAGGTTTGATGCCGTTACTTTATAAATTTGTTAGTACTTCAACCACAACAAGGCCGGCTTCTTATTGTGCTTTAATACTAGCAAGTTTATAAGCTAACATCATTAAACACTCTTTCGGTCCCATATAAAGTTTCGGTTACCTAAGGTCGAGTCTCAACTAAGGTTTAAGTCTAGGCACTCTCTACACAAGGGAATACCTAAATCCCTTAAACCTCGGCTCTGATACCAACTTGAAAGGACCATACTCGATAAACCGAAAACTGAAAATATATATATTTTTTTTTTACAGCAAACCCCCACTGCGCCGCAGTGGGGTTGAACACCTCCCACTGCGCCGCAGTGGGATTATTCTGACCTGCGGGTGAAAAGTCCCCCACTGCGCCGCAGTGGGGTTGAGACCCTCCCACTGCGCCGCAGTGGGATCCCACTGGTCTCAGACCTGTTCAAAATTCAGCAACTCCAAAAATGTTTGACACTTAGATCAACCTTCAAATCTTGCATAGTCATGACTAACATTTCAAAACATAACCAGAATATGTAACAAGTATACAAACACATTTTCAAACATAATTACCGCTTCATCTTGTCCAAGGTTACATAAACACCATTAATGGGTCATTTACCCGTTTTGACACCCTTTCATCCAAAATGCAACTATGCAATTTCTAAAAGACTTTACACTTGTTCAATTGCAGAATTTCAACAAAATATGACCTTTTTAACCAAAATGTACCAAGAGCCTTGAGAGAAGGGATTTCTAAGCCTCTAACCAAAAGATCGTCATTCATCCATGAATGACCTAAATACCTTCAAGTCTTGCACAAACTTTACTTCAAAAACTTCAAGCTTATCAACAACTAGTTCCTTCTTCCGGAACTACCTATAAAAAGGTGAACAACTAAAATATAAGCAAAGGCTTAGTGAATATACTTGCATACATTTACGAATACGAAGGAGGGCAAAGTACAAGGACTTTTACATGTAACCTATGACACCGTCATGCCACATTTACAATGCTCACCTTGCACACTAAACAACATATATGGATCCATATAAGCTAAAAAATCATATCAATGAGACTATCGGGATTCTTAGGCCCCGGAGGTTCTTAGGCCTCATAAACACTATGCCCCATATGGGCCTATGCCGAATCAATTACCACCCATGGATAAACTCATTTCTACATGATGTGGTCAATTGACCCAACGTAAACATAAAGGTATGCAAATATACTCACCTCCTCCGCAACTAGAACAACAATGCTAAAACGATTAAGCACAAACAAGCTTCAACCTATAGTCATATCATAAAAGTGCATAAGCTTATATTCACAACTTGACTAGCTTAACCTAGCCATACTCAATCACTAGCCTTTCTAAACCCAAAACCCAACCCATTTGTCATTGAGTTACTTTCATCTTTAACAACAACATTAGGTAGTTCATCCTACCATTTTCATCCACATTTCAATAACTAGCAAAAATTCATCTTTTCACATTAACTAAAATTTTCACATGAACTTATTCATTTCATAATCAAACTCATCATACAACTCAATGACAACTAGGTTAACTAAGGAATTGGGGAAAATTAACCATAATTCATTTTCTAGCAAAACCCCCAATTTGGTTCATCCATGAACCCTAATTTCAAAAGAGAGATGGAAATTAACTAGGGGAAAATCAATACCTCAACAAACAATTAGTTAATTCAAGACTTGAATTGGAAGTTCTCCTTCCTCTCTTTTCTTCTTACAATTTTGGCCACCACCACCCTTTTTCCACTCAACCCTAATTTTCAATATGCTTGACAAAGATGATTGGTGGTGATTTTAATTGTTCTTGATGATTACTAGAAGATGTTAGGTTGCATGAAGGATTTAGATAAATTTTTAGAAGAATGAAAGAGAAGACTTGAGAAGGAGAGGATCAAGTGAGTGGAAGCTATGACTCAAAAGAAAGAATTGGCTGGCACATTATGGGCTTGCCACGCCCCTTTCACTTTTTGTGGGTATTTTTACCCGCTATCCGCTAAAGTTCCAACTAAATTAACCCCATAACCAAAAATAAAATACTAGGAAATTAATTTAATGTCAAAACTATAAAAGGGGTTAATTTCTTTTTACCTTAAAATCTTTGGGGTGTTACACATATGCTCTGCTTGCTTATAAGTTAACTCTTCTATAACAACTTTGCCCCTTTTAGGTGACAGATATTCAGTGCTAAGATTGGTGAACCCATGTTCTATGTAAAAATCAACCACATATGGTCTATGTAAAGCAACTATCTTGTGCATAGCATGAATATCAGAATCTGAGGTCAAACGATTTAGACCAGTATCTAGGTTACCATTTAGGGTTAAAAAGTGATAATACATTATTTGCCCAGCCTTATAACCTAACTTTAACATCATTTCATCCAACTCCAACACTGAAAATAGATCTATATCGACATAATCCACATAAGAAACCTTCCCATTAACATACCTCCTATCAGGCCACTCAGTGAAAGCACCACCATGGTGTATCTTGATAGTGAACATACCCGGGCTATTCCCTATTTTATAAAAATAAATAATATATATATTTAGTAAATATAACCAATACATGCATCAAAAATATGAACTTTAAAGGAAAATATTTTGAAAAAATTATTTAAAAAAAACTTACCATATACCCTAGCATAATCGACATCTGTGATGTCATCGCCGTCTTCTTCACGAAGTTGCCACTCGTTCAACACCATTTTTTCAACCTTTAAACCATTAGCTTCAAAGATCTGACTTATATTTTGGGGATTATACCTAATTTATGGAGGGAAATAAATAAACTAGAGAGAGAGAGACCGATCTCAATTATGGGGATGAAAAGTGAAGTAGGTGGGGTATTTAATAGGACCAAAACGGCAGTGTCTTCAGCCAATTTACATAAGTACCCATCACGTGCAAGGCACGTGATGGAGAATTAAACGTCCGTTTAGGAATTGGACCAAAACCGTTGACGGAGAAAACTTTTTTGGACCAAAACGGCAGTGTCTTCAGCCAATTTACATAAGTACCCATCACGTGCAAGGCACGTGATGGAGAATTAAACGTCCGTTTAGGAATTGGACCAAAACCGTTGACGGAGAAAACTTTTTTGGACCAAAACGGTAATTTATGAAAGGTAAGGACGAAAACTGTAATTTTTGACCCACGACAGGGACCAAATTTGGAATTTAATCTTTCTTATATCTCAAATCTCATATCCCAAAAACTGTAGCTATCATGTTTCACACAACATACTGTCATCCCACCAAACACATCTTGCTCGCGCACACTTTTCTTTTCATAATTTTTTTTCCAGTTTATTAATATAAGTTTGTGGCCAAAGTATGTGTGGGATGACAAAAGCTGGGAGAGCAAATGAAGTTCAACTTTGGGCGTGTCGGCTGCGGTGGCTGTGGTGGTGGTTGTTTGTGACTTTGTGGTGGGCGTTAGCTTCGGTAGTAGATGAAGATCTGGTAGCTTATGTGTAGAAGTTCTATATGTTTTGCATAAAAAGTTTTAAAGAAATGAACAATGAAATTGTTTGCATTAATAACTTGTACGAATTGCAAAAGGTGTAGTTGTATGCATAGTAGTTGTACCAAATGCAATAGAATAAGTTACAAAAGTTATTGTTCAATGAACAGTAACTTTGTGAGGAGAGCAAAAGTTGGTAATTAAAATATATAAATGTTAGTATATGTTTTAAACTTCTCTATATAACTAAGAGATGATAGTTTTTTGCTTAGTTGGCAATTATGAGAGAATGTCATGTATGATTTTTCATTATGTGTCATATTTACATTAATTTCTTAATTTTAAGCATTCTATGTCATTTAAATTATTCCTAATCATTTATCCTAATCATCATTAATTAATAATAAAAAAATTAAAAAGAAAAGTCGGCCTGTAATATATATCTCTTAATGATAACAATACATATGGTGGATATGTATAAATGGCTAAAGTTTTGTTTTATTATTATTTTAATTAATTGTTTTAAAACATATATATCTTTTAGAGATTTTATATCATTAGATTTTGCTTATGTGGAATTATTTCATGAGTTTGTATTGAAGTCTTGTGAATAAAGAATAAATAAATCATAATTAAATTATTGTTAAATTAACAAAAAAAAACCTCCTAGCTATTATTTAGGAAACGCATATTTTGATATTTAGAGACGAAAATATTTAATTGCATTTAACAAAAACGGATTTTAAGGAAATGATGTTGTCAATACATTTTTTATTTTATACGTCTCCCAAATAATCGGATTACTTCCACCGAAAACTTACAACTATTAATTTTGAAGTTATATCTAATTTTCTTTTAATCATCTTTTTTGGATGAATATCATATATCCGCTTTATAAATATCAAAATAACATATTTACCCATTTAATATATATACCCAATTTAAACTTAAAAACTCTCACATTCACCTATTTTCTTAAATAAATTTAATAAAATTAGTTTCACTTATTTAAATCTTTACAAATTCAATAAAATTAGTTTTACAGTTTTAAATTTGTAGTCCATGCATGTATATACTTAAGGTCTTCCTGGTGACAGTTAGCATGTATAAAAGAGTTGTATTTTTATCATAAAATGCATGGATGAGCCTTTAAAATGAAAGGTATATTTTTTTATAAACGCTAATGAGAGCTTTAAGGAAATAGTAGTCAACATTTTCTTTATTATTGTTACTATTGAGTTCATAAGTATTAAGAATAACAACTACAAGTAAGAGTTTAGTTATTATTTATGATACCGTCCATCGGACGGGTTTAATCTAGTTCAATATATACTCAAAAATATTATTTCAATAAACTAATTTAAATTGATTTTAACAAATTATAATGGTTTTGTTATTAATGTAATGTTTTATTTTTATAAAAGTAGTAAGTTTATTTAATTTTGGGTAAATATAAAATGGATATAAAATATTGAGAAAGATGTGAAGAAGAGTTGCAGTAGATTTTTCTTTTTGTTAATGCTTTTAGGAAAATTATATAAACGGATAATATTTTTCTTCTTCAAATTATTTGAGAAGGCAAAAAGAATTTTACCCAAAAAATTTTTACCTAAAATTTTTGGATAACATATTTACCCATAAAAAAAAAATTAATTAAAAAATACATATGCAGAGACAAATTTCTAGATCCGCCACTGCAAGCTATGGCCTATGGTAATTATTTTCATGGTGATCAAGCCTTTAGTTTAAATTTGAAGAATAAATAAAATTGAGTTGGGTTTATATATTTAAGGATGCTAAATGTTTATGCAGATATCATCTAAAATGTGATGAAATTCTTGATGCCTGTTACTAGAAAGCGTATCAGATATATACAGTATATTATAAAGTTACTAAACTATTTATCCATGATCATCATACTGCATAAACATAGGTACCAAGCATAGATAGTAATTTATAACTTTTAACTATTATACAATATCTTAAATGCTTACAATATCTAATATGCAGGTACTTTAGCAGTGTGGCTCTCTGTTTAGTATATGATTTTCGTTATAGCTTGATGATACATCAGATAATGTATTGGTGTATGGTTTCATAATAAAATTCTACATATGTTCATTTTATCTATTTCTTAACATACATGTTCTTTCGTCGACGAGTTTAAAGGTCATTTGTTAGCTAAAATTCGGTGCTAGTCGGGATTTGGTACCGAAATCCCGGTCCCGTACCGATTCGGTACCAGTCCCGTACCGATTTATATGGGACCGGGATCGGTACCCACTTTTGGCCAATTTCGGGATCGGTACCACGGTACCGGTACGGACGATATCAGTCTCATGCTCATCCCTAGTTTAAACATGTATATTATTACATATAATTATGAAATTATCTATATAATCAACTACCAAAGTTTCGATGTGACTGTAAATAGTGAACAACCAAGTCACTTATATTTAGATATAGTGATCGGGGGAAAAGTTATATTAAGAATCTCAAAAATTGTAGGAACCTTTAAAAGCTTTCTTTAAATTAAAATTATATAATATATGATTGCTTACACATGTTCATATAGAGTATATAATTGCTTATAAATATTCTTATGACTATCTATATACATTTGATCACCACCTACATCATGAAAACATTTTTCTACAAAATATCTGCATACATATGATCGACTTGCATACATGTGCTCATAGCACTATTCATTCATATATG
This sequence comes from Erigeron breviscapus, assembly GCA_034093135.1. Classification (NCBI taxonomy): domain Eukaryota; kingdom Viridiplantae; phylum Streptophyta; class Magnoliopsida; order Asterales; family Asteraceae; genus Erigeron; species Erigeron breviscapus. Next base: position 123,004,751 of record CM067168.1, on the reverse strand, counting down.
ATCATAGAATCTATGTCTCCGCATAATTGTATAACAGATGATAATTCATGTATCTATATAATTAAAAAAATAAAAATTACATCCAAATAACTCAAAAAATAATCACCATGTAAAGAATAATCAATTATTGAGCTTGATTTAAAAAGTTATTAAAGATTCCTGTAATTTGAGGTTTTGTAACTTTTCACTAGTGATTGGATTATAGTTAATTATACAAATTTTTGCAACTAGAATATAGAACCAAATGAATATTATTATTTTTGTAGGTGTTGTGAGTTATTAAAATCCATGTTATGCTGATTTTGTCAAACTTGACGAATCAACTCTTTAAAACTTAATTAAATACTTGTTTGCTTTAGGTACTACAATAGAGACTATGTAGTTCAAATATATTAATGTATTAATTTTGTACGTGCTTATGTTCATGCTTATTTATTTGAATGGTAATGCCGTAATGGTAACTAGGTGGTTTGAGCCGCTTAACAGGCGGCGTCAGTTTGTGAAAACGTTACATTCATGGGCAAGAATAAAAAGACCATAAATTTTTTCTACATAACATGTAATATCCATCTTATTCGAAATAAAATAACTATTAAAAAAATAAAATTACTATTACTTTCAAAAAAAACATAAAGAATACAAAGTTATTAAAAAAATAAAATGTTACTTCTATAAAGTATAAATTTTGAAGGTTAAAATGTTATAAAAAAATCAAAAATTTTCACCAAAAATACAAATATATAAAAAGAAAAGAAAATATTTATAAGAAGCGAAACATAAAATTAAAAAATAAAAGTAAATCCAAAAAATAAAAAAAGTTGTTTAAACTTAGCTTATTACCCGCGTAACACGCGGGATTTGTACATTATTTTTTACATTAAAATTTGAATATATAAAAACGATTAGCATCTAGATAAATATTTATAAACATTTGAACAACAATTATAATACCATGTTCATTGTCAATGAAAAATGTTAACAAATAATGTTTTCAGTCATAAAACTAAATATATGCATGGAACACATATATTCCAATAAGTGTATTTCACAATTATATTATTTATGAAATATTAAATAGACTTCTTTATTAACACTAAGTTATAACTATATAACTTTTACTCATATTAGGAATACCAACAGTGTTATTTTAATCTATGCATTTAAACAATCACATAAAAAAAATCATGTAATGTTAAGATATTTAAAAAAAACCGTGGTGTTGTTGAAATAAAATCATTAATAATGGTAAAGAAAATGTAATTGAAATTTCTCATTGTAATATCATATTTTACATGTTTTATTATAAATAAACAATAAAAAAAATAATACAACTAAGATTCTTTACCAAACAAAAAATAGTGAAGTAACTAGTATAGAGTATTAATAAACAAATAAGCGTATAGTAAATTTATCAAAATTTAAATACCATATTCAACGTATCAACCAATTCTAAATGAAAATTTGGTCAAATATTCGTATCATTTACACCACATTAGAAATACAAATATATAAAACTCTTTATACATGAAAATATGATATACTATATAAATGATTTTATTTATTTATAAGTTATATACATTAAATACTACGAAATACTATTATTATAAATATATGGTTAACAAATTTATAAAGTGATATTCAATTAGGCCATTTATTAAACTAATATAAATAAAATTAAAAGACTTTATAAGACATTTATATGAAAATATGAGGACCAAAAGTGTTATTGACTAATTCATTAGTCAATGATGATGTCATCAAGATGATCTAATGGTAGAAATTAAGAGATAAAGTTCAATCAATGGTCCTTACTTTTCTAATTTTGAATTAAGGGTTTCTTTTAATATATATTAAAGATAAAAATAATCACATCCAATTCCTATAATATAGAAGATAATAAAGTCCTATATGTATTATGTAATTTCTTATATCATCATTTAATTAGTTACCTATTAAAATAAGGGTTTTACCAACTAACACGTGTGTCAATAATTATAATGCATTTAATGAAACAATATATCATTCTTTTAAAACATATAAACTTTATAAAATGTAATATAACTGTTGTCTCAAAAACATTGATTAGCAACACCCTCTAATCAATATAGATCTATCAACTTATGTAACAAGTTGTGTTCAATAAATATATCTTTACTTCTGTATAAAAAAAATTACCCTTCTTTTTTAACTTTCAGCTTTTAATATACCTAAACTACCATTTTACTTTATTCATTAATTTAATTATATGCACATAATATACTTATAATACCCTTAATGAAATTATTTACAGCATACATAAGAAGGATATTTGGTTCGTGGAATTTTCAAGAATTTATGGAAATTGGAATCTGAATTTCACCTTTTATCATGTTTGGTTGGAAGAAATGATTGAATTGGAATTGCAAACTTTCCCTCAAATTTCTTAAATCATGGAATTCAAGATTTCATCACAAAAAGGATGTAAAGTTTAACATTCCAATGGAATGTTTGCAAATTTACAAAAAAGCCCTTAAACAAACAAAATATATTATTACTTATAAATTTTTATTTTTTTTATATTTTATATTATTATTATTTTATTATTATTATTTTATTATTATTATTATTTATTATTATTATTATTATATTATTATTATTTTATTATTATTATTTTATTATTATTATATTATTATTATTATTTTATTATTATTATTTATATTTAAATTATATTATTATTATTATTATTTAATATTTAATTATTATTATTATATTATTATATTATTATTATTATTTAATATTTAATTATTATTATTATTTTATTATTATTATTTTATTATTATTATTATTATTATTATTATTATTATTATTTTATTATTATTATTATTATTATTATTATTATTATTATTATATTATTATTATTTTATTATTATTATTATTATATTATTATTATTATTATATTATATTATTATTATTATTATTATTATTATTATTATTATTATTATTATATATATATTAGTTATATATATTATTCTTATTATTATTATTATTATTATTATTATATTATTATTATTATTATTATTATTATTTTATTATTATTATTTAATTTTAACCATTACAATTATTATTATTCAAATATATTAGTATTATATATATTATCATTATTATGCTTATATCTATTATTATTATTATTATATTATTATTTATATTATTATTATTTAATATATTATTATTTTTATTAATAATAAAAGTAATTTTAATTGTTATTAATAATAAAATCAAATGATGTAATAATACATTATTCATATTTATTATTTTTATTATTTATATAATTTTTAATTATTTAGATATTTCTTTATTTATTATAAGAGTTCAATAAAGGGTATTATTGTCATTTTCCATAGTTTGAATTCAGATTTCTTTAATTAAATCTCATTGAATTCTGTCAACCAAACATATACAATTTTAAAACTTTCAGATTTCCAATTCCTTCAAATTCCAATTTCTTTGACAGATTTCAATTCTTCAAAAACATTCTGTGAACCAAACAGCCCCTTATAATATTACAACATACATCCTTCAATCTTTAAAATAACCACACTACCTCTTTACATCAATAACTTTTACATTAATAACCACACCGCTACTACTAACGCCGATACCACGCCCGTTTTCTCATCGCCGCCGTTGTCCTTCTAACCGCTCCTTAGGCTGAATCGTAGAATATGACGGAAAGAAATAATATAGCACATGTACCTTATAATAGAGATTTTACTAAATAAATGAAATTCAAAGTAATGTAATTCCCACAGCGGGATACGTTTTAGGCAACATGCCCAAATAAATAGCAAAAGATGTATCAAGTAGCAAATAAATATCAAAAGTTCAAATGCAAACTGAAAACCCATGGAGGGTCTCTTTATTGGTCTCACTAAGTCCATATGCTCACTCTCCTTAAACATTGTTATTACCTGAAAATGAATGCTCGAAAATGTCAACATAACGTTGGTGAGTTCGTAGGTTTAATGTAATACAAATGAATTTGTTGTGCATGATATAAGTAGTATGGACAATAGTGTAAATATAAACATGTAGTAGCAATATAATTCTATAAAAATTTTAACCAAAGATTGTTATATAAAAGATCCTTTAAAAACATAATGAAAAATTAATTACACTCACCAAAATGCAAGAATCCTCTAGGATGAATGCTTTAAAAATAAGATTTACAAATTAGTTTTTGGCCTATATATAAACAAAACTAATTACCTACAATGCATTATCTTAAGATTGAACTTTCTTCTTTTACTTTCTATTTGTGTCCCTTTCCATCCTATCTCTACTCCTATTTATGAAAAGCAAATTAATATCCAGTCGCCTACCAGGCCCTCATGGACTACCCTTCATTGGAAACATGCACCAAATCGATAACTCAAGCCTCCATACTTCATTATGGAACCTCTCCAAATCTTATGGTCCTATTGTATTCCTAAGACTTGGTTTCGTCCCAGCCATGGTTGTTTCTTCGGCGAATCTCGCTAAAGAAATCTTTAAAACCCAAGATCAATCTTTTTGTACTAGGCCATTATTGCATGGCTTACAAAAAGTAACTTACAATGGCCTTGATGTAGCTGCCTCACCATACAACAACAACTGGAAAGAAATGAGAAAGATTTTTACTGTTTACTTGTTTAGCCCAAAAAGGTTATACTTCGTTTATTGCTTCACTTTCCATTATTTTATCATCATAGCAGGTATAAATTTCAATTTACATTGCGTCCATTTCTCATTACTATTGCTTACTCGATTCCTTTGATTTCTATGCTTTGCTTGTTATATGATCCTGTATGCTTTATTTATGATTGTGATTGGATCGCATAATGTGTTGAGTATCTGATTGGATTGAGTTCATACTTGTCTTGATTCTGATTTCATAACTGATGTATCTTGCTTCTATCTGGTCACTTGAATTTC
>CM067168.1:122919083-122998801 GCA_034093135.1 Erigeron breviscapus | reverse complement strand
AGAGACAGGTATATGATTCATTAATTTATGGTGTTACCATTCCAGAATTGATAAGACAAAGAAGGGAGGAACTGGTGAACCTCCAGAGAAAGATTAGAAAAAATGCTGGTGCTCTGGAGTTGGAATACAGGAAAAGGATGACTGGTCTGCCTAAGCTTACTGCCAAACAAATGAAAGAAATAAAAGATGGTGATGTAAGTACCTTCATTCCTCTGGATACTACTCTGAGAATCAATCGCCAAGAACTCCAGTCCACTGAAGGACAACAGAGTGGTGTATCCAAGGAAACTGAAGAAATGGTTCATTTGGCAAAGCAGAAAGCAAAATTTGATGATATGATCATTAAAGAAAAGCTTAAAGCCGCGAGAGATCGGCAAAAGAGTTATGCGGATAAAAGGAGGAAGCCCCTAGAATTTGAGGTTGGCGACAAAGTACTATTAAAGGTGTCACCATGGAAGGGAACCGTAAGGTTCGGCAAAAGAGGAAAGCTGAGCCCCCGATACATCGGGCCATTTGAAATTGTTGCTAGAATAGGCCCCGTAGCCTATAAGTTGAAATTACCCCAAGAATTGGGAGATGTTCATGACACATTTCATGTGTCAAACTTGAAGAAATGTGTGGCGGATGATTCGAAGGTAGTCCCACTGGAAGAACTACGTGTGGAGGATAGGCTCCAATTTCGTGAGGAGCCAATAGAAGTTCTCGATCGCGATAAGAAACGCCTAAAGAGGAGCAAGATCCCTATTGTTAAAGTTAGATGGGATACGAAACGCGGACCAGAGTTTACATGGGAGCGCGAGGACTTTATACGCGAGAAATATCCGCACTTACTCCCTAAGCAAATTCAAATTCCGAGACGGAATTCTTCTAAGGGGGTAAGGATGTAACAACCCTACTTTTTAAATATTATATATGAGCTAGTTATGTTGCCTATGATCTCGCAAGCCATAGATATACTTAAAGCTAGTAGATAATGCCCTAAATTAGCAATCTAAAGCTATTGTTCAATTCTAAATAGGAATTATAAAGTACCATTTAACAAAAATTTATTTATGATCGATCAGATTATCTAAACAATAATGTAAGTCTCACAAGTTGAGATAACCATCAAAAATCCTTACGAAGGTCCAACAATTTGATCATTTAGCTAATCTAAGTAAAATTTGGTCACGAAAATAAAAATTCTAATTCAAAACATGTTATAAGTTCTTTTGCGCATAAAAGCGTTTAAATCATAATAAGTATATATATGTATATACATATATGCTTAAAATAAATACAAGTTTATAATCAAAGGCTCATGTAACATATTAGAAACACAAAAATGTATACATACAAGCATATATACATGACATATATACATATGCACTTATTAGAACAAACATCAACTTATAACTACAAACTAACACATTTAACCTTACAAAATATATACACACTTACACCTAAATTATATACACTTTATATACAACATTTTATAAAAAAAAAAAATACAAAAAAAACCCTTCCCCATGCCCTAATGAGGCCCCCCCCCCCCCTTTTTTCACACCTCACATGCCATTTCAAACTACATACTCTTCATTTCAAGTCTTGGAACTCACACTCTTCTCACACTCTTCACTCTTTTCACACACATAATCTCTTTTCTCTCAAAAACTCTCTCTTCTCCCTCCTCTCTTCTTGTTACCTACGGCCAAAGGAAAGGAAGAAAAAGGCAAGCATAAATCAAAATAAACACACATTAATAATAAGGGTTTAGGCTAGATTGTTAAGGGTAAATCCAAGGCATATTCAAGGGTTGTTCTAGGCTTAGATTCAAGGTATTATTGGGGTTTGAAGGTGATGTGCTAAATCGAGTTTAAAATTTATAAACAAGAAATACCTAAAAACTCACTACTACACACTATCGGGCAGTGGACCCGATCGTATGCAATATAGTAAAAAGGTAAGTCCAGGTTCGTTCGCGGGGATTGGTTTGAATTAATTGTTTAGTAAAGGGGTTTGGCAAAAGGGTGTTACTTTGATTCTCACTCTGACAATAACTTTAAAAGACAAATGCGTATAAATAAATGTAAGTCTCAAACAATAATGGTAAATATCATCCACCTTGACTCCGCTAGACTTCGAACATGATTGCTTTCAATTAAGACCAAATTCGTTAAGAGTTGACACGATAAACGTGAGAGAATGAAATGCTCGCGTGGTACCACCAACCGCTCACAAGTCACCCAAACACCTAACTGCTAGTTTAATTACCCAAGCCGGTACCACCAACGCCTAGACAACCTTACCAACACTCAGTTTGTTTGATTACCAAATTACCAATTGCGCCTATGTGAATTAAAACGTGGTACCACCAACCGTTTCTAAACACATTGACAAAATGACTCCTTTTATTAATTTGACATTCACTATCATACCATGAACTAGTGATAATCGCTCATAGACAAGCGACCGTAGAAAATCACATATGCATTCGACTAGTACCACTAACGAAGAACACACATGCCACCAATATCAAATTAATACAAATAAAGGGATTAAATCATCAAGATCACGACACAACGATAATTGAAATCAACTCTTTGAATTAAAATATATAGCAATCACATCATTCGTCTAGTTTCATCAAGGTGGACAATATAAGAATTAGCCACTCATGATTAAATTGAAGTTACAATTAGAATCAAGGATGAACATAAAGTACCAATTGTTTGAAGAAACGAAATTGCAAGACAATAAGTAGATACGATCTAGATGGGTGCACGTGAATCTTCAATGGATCGAAAGACGATCAAATCTTGAATTGACCCTTGAAGTATTCCCTGAAGTGCAGCTCCTAGAAAGATATTTGATTATCAAAAACCCTTAGGAAAATTCTCCCCAAAAGTCACCACCCGTTCAGAAACTTGGCCAGCTATTTATATGAATTAGTCGCGTAACGCCCGTTACATATGGTAACGCCCGTTACGAACCATCGAAACCCATGACTGCCGTCACATTTGTGACGCCCGTTACATATCCATTGAAAAGCTTACGGCCGTTGTGAACCCGTTACAGTAACTCGCCAATTTGCAACCATAACGCCCGTCATGTTTGTTACGCCCGTTACACTTGACCTAGATCAACTAACACCCGTTATTAATTCTGACGGCCGTCACATGTCCCTTTACGGCCGTAATGAGACAGTAACAGGGAGAGCCAAAATTTATTAGATAACGCCCGTCACCATTGTGACGGCCGTTATGCCTTCCAGAATCCGTCTTCTTCATCTTTCACTTGATTTCAACCGAATCCTTCTCCCGAGTCTTCCATAAATCATCAAAATCAACCAATTCATCCGCATAATCATTTTCCAACCTGAAAACACTAAACATTCCTCAAAGCATCGAAAGTTGGAGATAAAACTATATAAATGACGAATAAATGGTCCTAAATTCGCGAGGGAAATGGTATAAAATATGACACATCAGAAGGCCACGAAAATCTGCCCAAATTCTTCATCCAAAACCAAGTTCAAGAGGGTATAATCTTCATCCTTTTTACTAGATCTAATCTTGTTTTTGCTTATATTCAAAGGTTTTATCAAAAACTCATACTTTCTTCTTGTTTTCTTTGTAATATACACTTAATGAGGGCAAAGTTGATAGGATCTTTCTTTCCATGCTCATGCATGTCGAATATAATAAGAAAGATCCAAGGATTCAACAAGTTTAAGACCCAAAAGTGTGGTTATAGATTAGTAGCTTTTAAAGTGACTTTCTTGTTGATAGATCTATATGTTTTTGTATATTTTTGAAGAGTATATTCTGAGATTTTTCATATAAAAGATGTTTTATATTGTTGAAAGTTAGATCTATAAAAGTTGATAGTAAAAAGTGTTGATTTGAATGCATATATGCTAGATTTAAGAAAGTTGGATCTTTTGTTGGATTATGAGATGGATATGGACTTGTTATAAGTGAAAAAAATGTTAATATTAGTGTTAATATTCTGGAAAAATTGATAAAATATCAAGGATATAAAGCTTGAATCAAAACATGTTAAAATAAGCTAGAAATCACAAACCGAAAACACGCAAAAATGCATTTTGAGCACACACATGCACCATAATCTTATGACCAAGAAAATATGATAAACCTACTGTAAAAATGTTGAAATAAAAGCACAAAACTCAGATCTATTAGTTCATGACAACAACAAGCTCAAAAACCACCTTTTCGGGTCAAATAATCACTAACCGAAAGCACTAAATTGCACATATCACACCACCACCACTCTCACGATTTTGGACACCAAAATATGATGAACTTTCTGGAAATAATGAAATAAGAATGAAAATCCATTTTGAAGCACTTTAATTGCTTAAGAAATGAGGCTAAAATCACTATTTCGGTAAACGATTTTAATCATAAAACCCTCAAAATGAGCAAGACACAAGAGAGGTTGAATTGATATGATTTTGTATGGATAAAAGTTGCCTAAAAGGCCTGAGATTTTTGACCAAAATGTTTGGTGATGATTTCTAAGAATTTCCATGAATTATTGAATTTAAATGGTAATTAAAAGACATAAAAATCAATAAATAAATTATGTAAATCAAGAATGAAGTTAAATCATCTTAACCATTGATAAAAATAACTAAAACCTACTGGAGAAAAATATCTAAAAGGCAAGAGACATGTGTTACATAATTTAAAGATAAATAATTAAGTAAAAACAATTAATTAAATATTATTATTAAAATAAATGGAAAATACACAAATAAAAGTATAAATCATGAAATTATAAAAATAACTAAAACCTACTGGAGAAAAATATCTAAAAGGCAAGAGACATGTGTTACATAATTTAAAGATAAATAATTAAGTAAAAACAATTAATTAAATATTATTATTAAAATAAATGGAAAATACACAAATAAAAGTATAAATCATGAAATTATAAATTAAGAAGCTTATATATCAGAAGATAATTCAAATGAAATCATTCATAATTTATAAAGACAATTATGACACTTAAAAGTATTTTTAAGGATTTATTTAGCAAATAAATCAATAAAGTGAATAAATAAATAATTAAATATTATTAAATTAAATATATATTTACAAATCAGAAAATATACTTAAAATATTTATATTATAAGACCACTAATGTCAAATATTATTACTAAGCAAAGTGTGCAATGAAAATCATATAAATCCAAGCCAAACTACCGAAATTCCAATAAACGTACAAAAACGTATAATGAGAAAACGACTCTTACCACCAAATCTCTTATACCCAAACAATGAGAACATCATAATGCACTTAAATTCCATAATCTAATGACAACCAAGTATGGGCAAGTCTACTAGTATACATCTCATGATCTAGCTCACTAGTTCATGTCACGCGAACTTACGCCGCGAATATATACGTTATGGTTTAGGCTTGCTTGAGGCGCAACAAATCTAAGCGAAGGAATCACGTTTGATCAGCCCCTACTCACTCTCTAATCAAGTGAGTCATAGCCCCCTTTCAAACTCTTTTACGTGTTTACTTTCGGGGTGAAAAGCATGATTAATTAAAATGACTTTCTCTTATGAATTGATTCATTGAAATAATGATAATGATATGGGAATTATATTGTATGTTCAACGTGTTATATGTTATATGATGAGCTTGAGTACTGTCAAACTGTGGTCCCCTGTACACTACTATTAACTCATTTGAGGCCTGTAGTTAGAGGGTTGCGCAACTAGGACTTGTCCCCTCATCCACTATTATAGGTAACGGTGGGATGTTTGGTCTGCCTTGGTGGCCACCTTCATCACCAGTCTGGCCTCGCGGTGCTCTAACTACTATATATTTATGGGCGTCTCCATGGCACGACCCTTGGTTATCTTTATGCACGTGATTGACAGCATGTGCTTATCATTATCTTATCATTTGGGATATTATATCTGATTATTGGGACATAACCGGTCTTAGTAGTGGCTCAAGAACAATCTCATCAAATTATGTCATGGTAGTCTTACCATTGACCCAGAGGTATTGATATTATATTATGGATGGCAATTATTGTTTGAACATACGGTTTGGGTATGGACAGTATGATGGAATTCTTGGAAATTTTACGACATATTCTTTCTTGAATTGGATTAAATACATGTGTGTTGTTAGCATAATCCTATGAACTCACTCAACTCTCATAGTTGACACTTTTTCTTCATGCTTTTCAGGTCTAGGGCAGTAAGTTAGCTTTTGGACCGCCTCATGGATGATATGTTTAATTGTTGCCTGATGGACTAGTAACGCAAACATTTGATCTTTTGATTATGAATTTGGTTATGTAATGTTTATTAAACGTCCACGTGAACTTGTTACCTTTTGAATTCGAGTGGCTTTTGAAACTTTATGTTGATGTTTGTTACTTAAATCTTTTGTACCATGTCGTTCTGTGGCATCTCGTGTTTCCGCTATAGTCGGGGTGTGCTTGTGCTATGCTGCTGTTACCAGACCACACAAGGATAAGTTTGATTCAAGAGGGATCAAATGTCTATTTTTAGGGTATCCACCTGGCCAAAAAGGATACATTGTGTACAATCTGCTCACAAAAGAAGTTTTTTTTAGCAGAGATGTAATTTTTAGGGAGCATGAATTTCCTTTTAAGGAAAATGTTGCACACATTCCTCCTTCATTGCAAAAATCTACTATTAGTTTTCCTTTCCCTGAAGAAGAAGAAGAACAAGGTTCACAACCTTCAATGACCACTCAAACTCAACCTTCTCATATCACTCCCATTATTCCAAATGAATCTTCAGTTTCACAACCTCCTGTTAGGAAATCTAACAGAAATCCAAATCCTCCTGTTTGGTTGAAGGATTTTATTGTTTCTAAACCAAAAAATGCTATAGCATCTATGGTTTCTGCATCTTCTCAACCTAAGTGCCCTGCTTATCCAATTTTTAAAAATCAGGATTTTGAGGCATATCCTTCAGATTATGTTGCATCTTTAGCCAATGTTCTGAATCATTTTGAGCCAACCACTTATATTCAGGCTGCTCAACATGCTGAGTGGGTTGAGGCCATGAATAAAGAATTATTGGCTTTAGAGCAAAATGACACCTGGATTCTCACCACTTTACCCTCAAATCACAAAGCTATCACCTCTAAGTGGGTTTACAAGACCAAATATCTCCCTGATGGTTCCATAGACAGACTTAAGGCCAGATTGGTTATAAGAGGTTTTGATCAAAGGGAGGGAACAAACTACAAGCATACTTTTTCTCCAGTGGCAAAGGCTGCCACTGTTAGAGTTTTGATTGCTATTGCCACTGCAAAAGGCTGGCCTTTACATCAAATGGATGTAAATAATGCTTTTCTTCATGGATATGTGGAAGAAGAAATTTATATGCTTCCACCTGAAGGATATACTAAAGCATTGCCAGATCAGGTCTGCAAATTGAATAAATCATTATATGGTTTGAAACAAGCTTCCAGACAATGGAATATTGAATTGACTAAATTCTTGGTTTCTTTGGGTTTTACTCAGTCTAAGCATGATTATTCTCTATTTGTCAAAGCAAGAGGGGACTCATTTACTGCTATTTTAGTCTATGTGGATGACATTATTGTCACAGGAAATGATGTCAAGGAAATTACAGATGTTAAGATTGCTTTGGACAAAAAGTTCACAATTAAAGATTTGGGCTTAGCTAGATATTTTTTGGGTATTGAGCTATGTAGAACAGATTCTGGTACATATCTTAATCAGAGAAAGTATACACTTGATTTGCTTAAGGATGCAGGCCTCACTGCAGCTAAGCCAGTTGGATTTCCTTTACCCACTTACACAAAATTGTCTTTAGACAAGGGTCAATTACTTTCTTCACCAGATGCTTATAGAAGATTAATTGGAAGATTATTATACTTGTCTATGACAAGACCTGATATTTCCTATGCTGTCCAGCATTTAAGTCAGTTTGTATCTACCCCTAGAGAGCCACATATGAAGGCTGCAATACATTTGCTGAGATATTTGAAAGGAACTATTTCTAAGGGTTTGTTCTACCCAGTTCAACCTCAACTTAAGGTTACTGGATTCAGTGATGCAGAATGGGCATCCTGTTTGATGACAAGAAGATCACTCACTGGTTACTGCATCTTCCTTGGACATGCTCTGGTTTCATGGAAAACAAAGAAACAGGCAACAGTCTCAAGGTCATCTACTGAAGCAGAATATAGAAGTATGGCAGCTACTACTTGTGAGCTTGTCTGGCTCACTTATCTTTTAAAGGACCTGCATATTCCTGTGCAAGTTCATTTAACTTTGTTTTGTGATAATAAGGCAGCTCAACAGATTGCTGCAAATCCATGTTATCATGACAAGACCAAGCACTTGGACATTGATTTCCATTTTACAAGAGATAAAGTGCAAGAAGGATTTTTGCAAACTGCTTACATCCCTACTCATTTACAACTTGCAGACATTATGACAAAGGCATTGGGATCTTCTAAGCATTCGTTTTTGAGTGGCAAGTTGGGTCTTCAAGAAGCTCCAACTTGAGGGGGGTATATAGAAGTTAGAGGTTGAATGTATCATTATAAATAGTACAGGGACTGGTATTGTAAATATTAGAGTTTGTTAGAAAATATTTAAATTAGTTTAGGCGGTTAATCTAGATATAGAAATTAGATATATATACTCTGACTGCCGTATCACATGGACCATAGTGGCTTGTTGGATTATGTTCTTTCTCAAGATTTGAGTACCATGGCGAAAAATATCATCATCATTATCATCTATACTACTTGGTGGGAACTATGGCGTACTAGAAACGAGGTTGTTTTCAATCCCGTAAAAAAGAGCGAGATGGCTTTAGTTGATTCTATTATCAATTTCTCTTTTATGTGGTATAATAATAGATGTACGAAAATAAAATTCAGATGGAGCGAATGGATAAAGAATCCATTATCGATGGCTACTGGTGGAGGATATTCATAATCATTGACCTTAATGTGATGATGCTGTCTTGGTGTGGTCATGAGGATGCAAGTTATGAAAACTGGTGGCTGGTGACTCCAAACACATGTGTGTTTTTTCTTTTACCTCTTTTGTAGCCCTCTTAGCTAAAGTCAAGAGAAGAGTCTAAGATATGTAGATTTCATTGAGTTTAGAGTTGTAATTGTTTATTTTGGCACTAGCAACTTGCTAGTTGCTTTTTATAATATAATTATGCCGTTAAAAGAAGAAGGTATATATACTCTGAGATTGTATTTTTCATTTCATAATTCTAGTTAATAAAAATCACATTTTTCATTTTCTCTCTCAAATTCTATAATTCTATAGTGTTCCATCCATTATGCTTTTGGACCAAAAGAAAAAAGAAATGGAAAAATATATGTGGAAGTATTTTAATAAAACGTGAACTACGCTGTAATTACTATAGCAACATATATGCTTTTCACTATTTATTGAACAGCTAGCATATAGAATAATGATAATAAAATAATAAAAAAAGCTGTGACTCAAGCCAGTCTCAATTAAGACGATATGTAGAGCGTAGTAGCGTACATCAATTTTCTTTTGAAAGATTGTAGTTTTAATATAAGCTGGTGAATGATAATGCATGGATACTTGATCAGTTCATCTTTTAGATTAAGTTGTTAGTGTTTATTATGGTTTTCATTTGATATTTTGTTAACAGAACTATGTTTTTCTTTTTAATATTCAACAAATGGATAAATAGATAGTGATACAATATACACGTATTAAAATGCGGCAACCTATTTATTTTATTTTATTGTTCTTATTAATTTTTTTAAAGGTGAATTTCGTTTTAAATTTCGTATCGCGATTTGACAGCCGGAGGTCTAGAATACGTTGTCTTAACTGGTTCCGAGCTAGAGAGTCCCCTCGAAGAAGAAATGTTTATTTCAAATACCCGATGGGGGAAAAGCTCGTAGTAATTCGTCCGAAGGCACAATGATTAATAGGGATAAACTCTGTCCTTCAGATTTGAACCTGAGTATACCCAAGTCAAGCTCAGGGATTTCTTATGTTCTTATTAATTAATATTCGGCTTTTCAAAGCTAGGATTAATAATGGTTAATTATGTGGTAGATGGGAAAATGGAAGTTTGTTCAACGTATTTGATTAATGTTTAACATAGTTTTATACTGTAAATCTCTTTATTTAGACTATTTTAAATAGCCGCATATCATGAGGGTAATTTTTTTTATATTTTACATTTAATTTATATATATATCTATATATATATAATTATCTATCTCAAGATGATGTGGCATACTCTTTGCTCGCCACGTCATCTTTTTCCTACGTGGCATTCATATCGCTTTGCTCTAAGATCTTGACAACCTAATCACATCTACGTAGTTATGCTTATATTTTAATTATATAATAAAAAATAATAGGAGGCATGAATCGAACACACCACTTCAACTTGAAAGTAATAGATCTCGACCGCTTGATCTAAGTTTTGTGGACTAGTATGTGTTATTGTAATACGTTATTCGTTTATATATTTGATATAGTTTATATAAATCGTGACTTTATAAAGAAGATGGTTAAGCTAGTTCATATGTTAATAAGAATTGCTATTTGTTGTCACACAGATTCATAAAATATGTATACTTTGTCATTATTATCATTATCACGGATATCTGAGGAGGTCAATTTGTAAGCATCCTTATCTAAATCTAAATCTAAATCTAAATCTACAAGTCAAGATGAGAAATCTGATTTGGCAATAACTAGTAGGCACATATGGTTTCACGACCATGTGTTATTTTGTAAGGGCTTTTCATTAATTGTGACCTCCCAAAAAATTATACTACTTGCAAATGGTTGGCGCGTCAATTATATGACTCCTGTCTCAGTCAATTGTTGGCGGGTTTTTTTCTGTATAATCGTTGATTTTCAATGGGATTTAATTAATGAATATATATGGAGTACCAATCAAAGTTTGCTTAATGTTAAAAAAAAATGTGGTGTAAATACGCATATCTAGTGTTTGCATAAATGCTTGAATTAAAATATTTTGTTTCTATATATACAAAGGCACAGGGTATCCCCACCAGAAAACAGGGTACCCCCACCAGGGTATTAGCGGCGACGTCGCCGCTAATGGTGGGGCCCCGACCTAATTTGTTACCATGCCTGACGACGCTTGTTCCCGAGGTGCCACGTAGCACGTATTAGCGGCGACGTCGCCGCTAATACTGGCTACGTGGCACCTCGGGAACAAGCGTCGTCAGGCACTGACGATGGCCGTCCCCGAGCGCCACGTGTCACGTATTAGCGGCGACGTCGCCGCTAATACGTGCTACGTGGCACCACACGTGGCACCTCGGCGAGTGCCACGTGTCACGTATTAGCGGCGACGTCGCCGCTAATACGTGACACGTGGCACTGGTGATTTTTGGAGGTTTGTGTATGATAATTCTATATATTTAGTACGAATGGTAGCCTGGTGATTGTTGTTCTGAATATTCAAAACTTTCAACTTACTCTTAACATTTGAACTTATATTGGTACTAGAATTATCTATATTTTGTTTTCAAACTGCAGGCTACCATTCTTTCGCACAAGTATATAATAAGACAACTCGTTTTCAAAGCTGCTCGCACAGGTATATTTCGAACGATACATGCATAAGTATATTATGAATATAGATATATATATAGTATGTATATCATAAATAGTTAATGAAGTACATGTTTACTTGTTTACTTGAATTGTTTAAGATGGATAGTTTTGAAGATATTTGGGCAGACCCAGAAAACGTACGTATTGAAGTTCCCGATGATGAGTTTGAGTCACCTGATGTAGACGGTCAATTTGACTGCGAACCTGGAGACTTAGAAACCGAGGAGGTGTTCCCTTCCGTCGAAGAATTGACGGAGTGGGCAAAAAGAACAGCACTGGAGTTTGGTTATGTTCTAGTCACACGGCGGTCGAACAAAAACTCGTTAAAGGTGGTCAATAAGGTGACACTAATATGTCACCACGGTGGACCACGCGATAAAAGGTTAACTGGGCCACCCAAACGGTCCAACAAGATAGGGTGTCCCTTTACTTTGGAAGGCCGCCCCGGGTATGATGGTGGTTGGAGGGTAACTGTCAAGGACTGGAAACACAATCATGATCCAGCTACTGATCTGCACGGGAATGCATACGCGAGACGGATGACGGAGGAAGAAAAGCAATATGTGGGAAACCTATCGGATCGCGGTATGTTCCCACGCCAGATCCTGGTTAACCTGAAAAATGAATTTCCAGGAAACCTAACTCGAAGAGGAGACATTACCAACTTTCTGAAATCGAGACGGAGGGCGGGCTAGATGAGGATTACGGTTCGGAGTGGGTTCGTACGCAAATGCTAGAGGAGTTTGAATCTGACCGCGAAGGGTACATGCGAATGTATGGGCCCGAGGGCAAACGCATATTAGAGGCGTTGCAAACCTCTTATTATAAAAATGGCGTCCCAAGGACCATTGGATGAGTAAAGTGTTTTTCCATATCCTCCTGGCCAATAAGCTAGGTATAATAATCAACTGCATCAGCTTACGTGACGCCCGAACAGTATTCCCGATGCATCATGGATTGGATCAATTAATGTTGGCTCAACCGATAACTATTGCTCTCTAAATGAGGAGAGTCATTTTGTTGCAGTGGAATTAACAGGTGAGTACCCAATGGCTTACAAGAATCCAGAATGGTCATACTACGCAACCCCGCCTGCACGTGCGGTGGCATCAATGTACGCACATCGAGAACAAGCGTTTCAAGAATGGATGTATGCAAACTGCCCAAGAATACCACCTGGGCCTCCTATTGTTATAGATGATTAAATTCATTACAATAATAAATATTTTGTTTTATTTTTTGTTTTTATACATAAATATTTGTTTTCCAATAATATAAATTTTATCATTATTTATTATCTTATTTAACCGATATAAACTTTAATTAAAATAATACATAATCAAAATAAAGACATAATGTACATAATACATAGAAAACTTCAAAATAAAGAGGTTCATAAAAATTACAAACTAATCACTATCACTATCACTATCACTATCCAAGCGATGTGTGGGTAATGAGGCGGAACTAGACCCGGCCATGTCCCAAGGGCTCGCAGGGTTGAAGAATTGATCCACGTTAAACCACGGCTCCTGAGCTGGGGCCTCCAAAGGAGGGTCAACAATAGGCGGGAGGTCGACATTCAGTCCTCGTGTTCCTCTAACCAAACGCCCAACCCCGCGGGTATGTCCCGACCGGATCCCCAAAGCTTCCAAAAATGTCTGACTCGGCGGGGTGTTGGGCTGTTGGGAAAGTGCCTGGTGGGATTCAACAAGCCGGTCCTGTACCACATTAAATCATAAACAAATAAAAAAGTTAGTTTTAATTAATAAAAATTTACAAAAAATACAAACTTAAGTTAGTTACAAGAACTTACATAAATGGGAGGAACTCTTGCCTGCACCGTCCCATCGTGTAATGTGTGGGCCCGCAAAAAGAACTCAGGCGGGGGCTCCCGTTGCCCCTGATTACTACGCTGTATATACATTAATAAAAGTTATATATATGTATGTGTATCTCTCTCTCTCTCTATATATATATACATATTTATTAATAAACCGTAAAAATAATAACTTACAGCGTATTCATATTCACGCTGAGCATATGACTGGCGACCGTGAGTACTGACAAGATTATCTTGTCCATGCCTGTTACTCGCGTTTCTTTGGGCAACAAGCATCCGGTGCTCCCTGGTCCAGTAATGCAGTAGATCCCTCCAGACATCTTGAGGCATTCCATGCGGCGGAACACCTTCGAATTCCCCTAGTCTATCTAACCCACCCCTGTCGCTAAACCATTTCCCCTTGAATTTTGATTTTTTATCCCTGTAGTTCTTTTGGGCATCTTGACGAATCATGTTTTCAATAGCGACCCGTAAGGGGTGACCGTCTTCGTTATTTAGATACGGGTCCAAGTAGAACCGTCTCTGCAATTTTGTAGTAATAGTCAGCATCTACCCTAATTTTTTAATGACGTATTTAAATTATAAAATAAATTGTTTTAAACCTGGAGCCAGGGAATAAGTCCATCCCTGATGTGTGCGGGCACCTGATCCCACGAGTCGTAAGTATGCGGGACGGTAGCGACATATGTCCCCAAATAGCTCTTGTACCATTTGGAGGTGTCACCGATAGTCTGCCACCTGCTATTGGTGGGGTCTAGTCTAAGAGTTATAAGTCGTCCAGTCTTCTGAAACTCCCGCTCTAGTTCCTTGTTAGCAGCGGCAGCTCTCCCTGAGCTATTCCCTGCAAAGCAAAAATATAGAATAAATATACATATATATATATATATATATATAATATATATATATAGGGTGACTTTCCGGTGAGAACATGTTAAAAATAAGAAAAGTGAGAACAGTTTATAATCGTTGGATGAAAAAATTGAAGGGCCAAGATGAATAAGGGTATTTTTGAAATATTAAATAGAATTAATGGTAAATATGTCTTTTTACAAAGAATCTTAAGGACATGATAGTAAATGCATACACATTACACGTATGGCAGTTTCATTTTTATAATTAACAACTTGAATGGCAGTTTCTTTTTCAAATTTATTACCCGTTTTCATCCTATTTTTTAGATAATGAATGTGGATATATATGATTGGTTCTTACTTGGTTTGTATTTTAAATTACATACATGTATATATACTTACCCCCGCTACGCTTGCAGCCCCATTGAGGATTCCACCCCCAATTTGGAGGGTCATTGCCACCATCTCCGCCATGAACAGCAGCCATTTTAACCTACATAAGTTATATACAAGTAATAAATCAATATAAACAATTATCAAGGTTTAAAATGACGCAAATGAAATATATGCATATTTTTTACACAAATCTTATTTCCAACTTGTTATTCCTAAAATTACCACAATTTTCTAACAATAATATTTGCATTCATATTAACCTAATAATTTCAACATAATCTAAAACATATTAACAAAATGGTTTTTCTAACATAATACTAAAATCATATTAACAAAATGGTTTTTCTAACATAATACTAAAATCATATTAACAAAATGGTTTTTCTAACATAATACTAAAATCATATTAACAAAATGGTTTTTTAACATAATACTAAAATCATATTAACAAAATGGTTTTTCTAACATAATACTAAAAATCATATAATTTCTAAAATCATATAATTTTTAACTAAATCACATAACATTTCTATCACTAATTTCTAACAATCATATTAACAAAATGGTTTTTCTAACATAATATTAACAATAATATTAAGAATCATCATAAACTACCAATAATTCATAACAATCAAATCCTACAAATTTCTTTAAATCAAACTAACAAACCTAAAATTTCTAAATAAAATTATATAACATTTTTATAACTAATAATAACATATATTAAAAATAATAACAACAATACAAAAATAAATGAGTCTTAGTAAACATACAAAGAAAACGTCGGAAAAGTGGGTCGCCGGAAATGTCGCCGCTAATGCTAGTCGCCGCTAATAATTCGTCTGAAATTTTGTCCGGCCGGAATTTCGCCTGAAAAGTCGCCGGATAAATAACCTCGCCGGATTTTCGTCGTGAGCAAAAGCGTGGGTGGCTGGATTGTTGATATTCAGAGGGTGAGGGGATTGAGGGCCAGAATATGGACAACAATGGTGGATTGCCGGAGGAATTTTTTTTTTTTTGAGGAATGGTTCGTTTTTTTTCGACTGGGAAGAAGATGGGTTCGATGGGGAAGAAGATGGGTCTGGGGGAGCAGCCGCGTTTTAAAGGAAATATGGCACACTATTAGCGGCGACGTCGCCGCTAATAGTGTGGGGTCCAGGGCATTAAACTGGCTTTGTAGTCAACAACGTCAGTTGGGCCCCGCACTATTAGCGGCGACGTCGCCGCTAATAGTGTGGGGTCCAGGGCCTTAAACAGAATTTGTATTCTGCAAGATGTCAGTGGGCCCCCCACTATTAGCGGCGACGTCGCCGCTAATAGTGATGGTGGGGATACCCTTTTTGCCCCGGTGGTGTTACGCGCCCCGTATAAAAACATGCATTACAAACCAACTTGCAACTTCCTAGTTGATAATTGGAATAAAAAATTGGCTGTCTAGCTAGGCCGGTGGATGAATTATGATGTTTGGTTCTTAATCTGATTTGAATAGCATCTTTGAAATCATCGCAGGAAATATTGACATGGGCACTGGTCCACAAGGGTCTGAATTTATATGCTTTTACTTTTTCGACAAAAAAAACTTTAAGTGTGTATATAATGTTAGATAGTATTTATTAATTAAAAAATTTTGTACACATTTTTAAATGTGTTAGGGACCACGAGCTTTTCTTCCTCAGATCGTCTTGAGTACTTAAATCCTTGGAACCGCCATCTATACTCTATACACGTATGTAAGATAAGTCTTTACAACAGTCCTATATTGTATACCTTTTTTCTTTTGATGTTTATCTTGGGTGTTAGAACTAAATTGAGACATGTTCAAAAAAAGGATGTCAGATGTTCTACATCGATGCTTTGTAGTGAGCCTATTAAACCATAATAATGCTTAACTAGTAGGTTTTATCGAGTCTTGTGATTCGAGGTTTCAACTACTATAGCTATTTATAAATAATAAAATCAAAATGATGGGTGCAACAACCACTTTTAAAATATAAAAGTTAGAAAGAACCCAAACGAGGTAGGTTGAAAGACAACTAGGGATCTGGGTGTGTGGGTTAGAATCATTACAACTTTTTTGTGTTGATATAATTTTGTTATACTAGTATATATTTGCATTAAATCTAGAATTGTTTAGATTAAAGCCTATTGTTGTTAAGAGGTGCACGCGATGGCGCGGTCTTAGTTATTTTGTTGACACAACTAAAAGTTTGCCATAAGGAACGTATGTTTTTTAAGATCAATAAAAAAATGATAGAGATACTCTAAAGTTGTTCCAACTTTATAGGTAAAGTTTGAGCAACTTTAACCCTTTGATTAAAACCAATGGTTAAAATTAAAAAGATCCAAGTTTAAATCTTAACCTTTAACTTTAATCCAAGAGTGAAGATGGTCCAACTTTACTTATAAATTTGGATCCAACTTTATAGGATTCTTCTATCCATAAAGAAAACGAAATAGTGTGATACTGTGATCACAAACTAAACGAAAGAAATCGGCTTTTGGGCCAGAATCCAACAAAGCAAAAAACCAAAGAGCCCAAACAAAAGAAAATGGGTTTTGGGGTCAGTCCTTTCATAACTAATATATTACATAAAAAATATACTAAAAGGGAAATGTTTATCTTAGGGCTAATGTTTATCATTTTCCTAAAATAAAATAAAAATATAGGTATATAATGCACCATAATTGACGGGACACGTCGGACCTATTAAAAAAAATTGTTTGTAGTAATTAAGTTTAATTCGCCCGTATTTCAGTATTTGGATCGACAAGTTTAAAGCAGTTTCTACATATATGCTCCAATTCTATATGAATGCTTAAACCGCCTATATCAATTCAACCATCCTTTAAACTCTGCTACCTTTTTGAAACGATAGAATCGCACAAACCCAAAGTTAATCCTGCGCTCCTCTCTTATTCTCTTTCTTAGCAATATACATATTCACTACTAGATTTTTATCCCGGAAGACGCGGGTAAGTTTAATAAAATCGTTTATAGTTATTATGGTAATAATTAAGTAAGATTATTAGATGTAAATATATTTGAAATATAGGCAATTAATCGAGCGAACCCCAGATCAATTAGTTGGCCGCATTGGAACTGTTTTAATTTTTAAATTACTGTAATAATCTGTCCCAGCACTTGTATGTTACACTAGCTCCTTGCTAGTTTTCATATAAATAAAATCATCATTTTAATGTTAAAAAAAATAAAAAAAATAGGTCATGTAAAACAAATTTATGAATAAAATAGTCTGAGAAATAAAAATTTATAATTTTTATAACTATAGATTTGGTTAATCCGGGCTTTTACTACCCCAAACTATTAAAGGTATAACTATAAATAATGGGTCTTTTAACCATAGTTTACTTATAGATTTAAATCCCGCGTAACAAAAGGCCTGTTTAAGAAATTCTTTTTTTTCATTATATTTGATATAGTCTCATGTGACATTTATCCAAATGCAAACAAACACAACATAATTTGTTTTAGTTGAAAGTCAAAGCAGAATAAAAAACCTCGAATTCAAAATCATATATCGTGAAATTAAAAACTTGAGCTTATCAGAATATGCATGATATATATGTTTCTGCACACACCAACAATGATCAAAGTAAATCAAAACTTCCATTATATGCAGAATACTACTATTATTATTGATTTGAAGTGATCAAAATTCTTTATAGATGCTATCCAACTATCCCAAAAGACTCAAATTCCCATAGTTTTTTCAAGCTAAAAACAACCAACCAACACCAGTCTTTCAGTCCCTTTTGGTCGTGCTCAAAACAACCATCAAACAACATTGTTTCTGTACTCGAACTCGAAGTCCAACATCAGCTTACCTCCCTTCTTCCTTTCTATTTGAGGAGCATTTAAAACAGGTCTGAAACAACAACAAAATCACATATAAGCAAGTTTTGAGCAATATAAGCATCATTCTAAATGTAGTAGTTCCATGGTAGTTAATAACTTTCACGTTTCAACAAACGTATGTACTTGAATACATAAATATAATACAATTCAAGGACTAATGGTTATATGTACTTACATACTTCTAGTTCTTATGGTTTGTAATAATATGTGGAGATATGTATCTCCTACCCAGCTTCAATCCTTTCCCAAGTTCTAATTTCAATACAAACCATCCATAGCAAACATATTAACCATCTTTAAAAGACTACTTAGAAACACCATCATAAACATACCAAATGCTTGTAGGGGATATGTAAAATATATTAGTTAATTTAAACATGTAGGTTACATGTAAATTCGAGATAGACTAGAATTAAATATGTAAAGTCGGGTTTTACTTGGAGTGCACGTCAAGTAACCGACTAATATGGAATGTCTAGTTTAAGGTAATAAGTCGAATTTGTATTAGACTAGGAAACCTCCTAGGATGTCCCCTCCTCTATATAAATAGAGGAGGGGGGGAGCCGATCATTGTACCATCAAATAAACGAAAATCACTTGGCAATAAAACAAGGGTAGTTTTCCGGGTCTCTCTATTCGGTTTCATAGTTGTTGTGTGTCTTGTTCTATTCGGTCGAATAAACAGCAAGGATTATAGGCTTGCTGGTCGAATAATATAACAAGCAAAGGTGGTGTTTGATCAGCTTTAAGGGTGGTGGTTTTAGGCTTATCTAGATGTCAAGTAATTAGGATATTATAAACTAATGCTTGTTCGTAACAAGATAAGGTTTTGTCGGGAGATCTAAAATTCCAACAAGTGGTATCAGAGCTAAGGTTTCTATGCTTGGAGAAAAACACCGGGTTATGGCGTTCGGAAGCACGAAATTTGAGATAGAGAAGTTTGATGGGAAAAACGACTTTGGGCTTTGGAGGGTGAAGATGCGTGCATTGCTTGTGCAGCAAGGTATCGCGGACGCTCTAGAAGGCGAAGCAAAGTTGCCGGCGGGTTTGTCGGATAAGGAGAAGTCAAGTATGCTTGAAAAAGCTCATAGCGCTATTATTCTTTGTCTGGGTGATCGGGTTCTAAGAGAGGTCACAAAGGAGACAATAGCAGCGGGTATGTGGGCGAAGTTAGAGAGCTTGTATATGACGAAGTCTTTGGCAAACCGGTTATATCTAAAGAAGAGTTTGTACACTTTTTATATGAGCTCAGGTAAAAAGCTGAGTGATCATATAGACGATTTCAACAAATTAATTATAGACTTGGAGAATATCGAGATCAAGATTGATGAAGAGGACCAGGCTCTTATTCTACTCACATCTTTGCCTCAATCTTATGACCACTTTGTTGACACGTTGTTATATGGGCGTGAGGAGCTTTCTATGGAGGATGTTCTTGCAGCTTTGAATTCAAGAGAGCTGAAAAGGAGAACCGGCTTCAAGGAGGATAGTGGGGATGGATTGGTTGCTCAAGGCAAGGTGGAGCATCGAGATAGGTATCAATCTGGAAGCAGCTCGAGGTCAAAAGCAAGGAAAGAGTTTGTGTTGAAGTGTTTCATCTGTCACTCGGAGGGTCACTTGAAAAGTGATTGTCCACAGAGGAAGACAAAGTCAGATGGTGCTCGAAAAAAGACTTATCTAGATCAAGATTCTGATGAGGATGAGGGAGCAGAGGTCTTGATGGTTGTGAGCGGTGACACAAAAGCTGAATGGATTATGGATTCGGGAGGTTCGTATCACATGACTCCAAGGAGAGATTATTCATTTGACTTTGAAAAGTCTTCTGGGAGTGGGACAGTTGGGTTGGGTGATGATAGACCATGCGCGGTCATGGGGATGGGACGAGTGGTGATGCAGATGAGTGATGGTACAAGTTGTATTCTTGATAGGGTTAGGTATGTTCCTAATTTGGAAAGAAATATAATTTCTTTAGGCACTCTAGAAAAGAGTGGACATACTGTGAAGATGCTAGACGACAGGTTATAGGTGATCAAGGGTTCGCAGGTTGTGCTGACTGGAACTCTGGAGGGAAACAATGTGTATACATTGGATGGTAAGGTACTAGCGTTTGGTGTGCAGGTGAATGATACAAGAGTTCAGGGTGTACGCAGTAACAAACGTGTTCAACTTGAGGTGGAGCTACCTAAGGTTGGTCATGAGTTGAAGAATGATCAAGGTGGTAGGGTCGAGCGAAAAGCATCTCAAGGTCGTCAAAATCAACTTGCTTTGAATAGACGAGGAAAGCAAGTGGTGACGTTTACACGGTCGAGGAAAACAAGTATTGATGTAGCGGCTTGTAACGTGGAGAAGACAGAAGGTGTGCGCAAGGAAAATACTTCTGGTAATAAACACGGGGATACAAAGACTACATGGAACTTGATTGGTTGTGGATGGAAAGACAAGGGACAAGACTTGGAGAAAGGCATCTATGGGAAGCAATCAAGGGAAGCTGGACGTGTAGACGGGATGGACAAGACTGGAAGGTTTATTTCAGGATCCAAAGGCTCGCGTTGGTCAAAGATGCGGGGGGATTGGAGTCGGCTGAAGCTACATGGAAATTATCTAATAAGGTGGAGATTGTAAAATATATTAGTTTAATTTAAACATGTAGGTTACATGTAAATTCGAGATAGACTAGAATTAAATATGTAAAGTTGGGTTTTACTTAGAGTGCACGTCAAGTAACCGACTAATATGGAATGTCTAGTTTAAGTTAATAAGTCGAATTTGTATTAGACTAGGAAACCTCCTAGGTTGCCCCCTATTCTATATAAATAGAAGAGGGGGGGAGCCGATCATTGTACCATCAAATAAACGAAAATCACTTGGCAATAAAACAAGGGTAGTTTTCCGGGTCTCTCTATTCGGTTTCATAGTTGTTGTGTGTCTTGTTCTATTCGGTCGAATAAACAGCAAGGATTATAGGCTTGCTGGTCGAATAATATAACAAGCAAAGGTGGTGTTTGATCAGCTTTAAGGGTGGTGGTTTTAGGCTTATCTAGATGTCAAGTAATTAGGATATTATAAACTAATACTTGTTCGTAACAAGATAAGGTTTTGTTGGGAGGTCTAAAATTCCAACATGATACATAAAATCCATCATAAGACTTGTACTCCAAATTTATCATATAACCAAATGCTTGACTTTTTTTAAATCATGTAGCTTTTTAAAATCCATCAAAACTTGTACTCCAAATTATCATATAACCAAATGCTTGACTTTTTTTAAATCATGTAGCTTTTTAAAATCCATCAAAACTTGTACTCCAAATTATCATATAACCAAATGCTTGACTTTTTTTAAATCATGTAGCTTTTTAAAATCCATCAAAACTTGTACTCCAAATATCATATAACCAAATGCTTGACTTTTTTTAAATCATGTAGCTTTTTAAAATCCATCAAAACTTGTACTCCAAATATCATATAACCAAATGCTTGACTTTTTTTAAATCATGTAGCTTTTTAAAATCCATCAAAACTTGTACTCCAAATATCATATAACCAAATGCTTGACTTTTTTTAAATCATGTAGCTTTTTAAAATCCATCAAAACTTGTACTAAATATCATATAACCAAATGCTTGACTTTTTTTAAATCATGTAGCTTTTTAAAATCCATCAAAACTTGTACTCAAATTATCATATAACCAAATGCTTGACTTTTTTAAATCATGTAGCTTTTTAAAATCCATCAAAACTTGTACTCCAAATTATCATAAACCAAATGCTTGACTTTTTTAAATCATGTAGCTTTTTAAAATCCATCAAAACTTGTACTCCAAATTATCATAAACCAAATGCTTGACTTTTTTTAAATCATGTAGCTTTTTAAAATCCATCAAAACTTGTACTCCAAATTATCATAAACCAAATGCTTGACTTTTTTTAAATCATGTAGCTTTTTAAAATCCATCAAAACTTGTACTCCAAATTATCATATAACCAAATGCTTGACTTTTTTTAAATCATGTAGCTTTTTAAAATCCATCAAAACTTGTACTCCAAATTATCATATAACCAAATGCTTGACTTTTTTTAAATCATGTAGCTTTTTAAAATCCATCATAACTTGTACTCCAAATTTATCATATAACCAAATGCTTGACTTTTTTTAAATCATGTAGCTTTTTAAAATCCATCAAAAGCTAATAATAAAAAATCAACTACTCTTCATAAAAATCTTCATTTTTACGAAAACATGAACATCAGGTATATAAGATTAGTATCCATGACACTTGTTAATAACAAAAGTCACCCCCCACTTCTTCAAAATCGAACAGATTTGTTAGGTCCAGATTTACTGGACTCGCTCCAGACTCGACTACTGGAGCCTTACTGAAGATCTGTCCAGCAATGGTATATTACTGGACCTACTCCAGACTTGAAATCTGGAGTCCCTCTAAGGATTTGTTCAGAAATAATGGAAGACCAGTGAGCAAATACTTGTATAGGAAATCTGGAGTCCCTCTAAGGATTTGTTCAGAAATAATGGAAGACCAGTGAGCAAATACTTATATAGGAAATCTGGAGTCCCTCTAAGGATTTGTTCAGAAATAATGGAAGACCAGTGAGCAAATACTTATATAGGAAATCTGGAGTCCCTCTAAGGATTTGTTCAGAAATAATGGAAGACCAGTGAGCAAATACTTATATAGGAAATCTGGAGTCCCTCTAAGGATTTGTTCAGAAATAATGGAAGACCAGTGAGCAAATACTTATATAGGAAATCTGGAGTCCCTCTAAGGATTTGTTCAGAAATAATGGAAGACCAGTGAGCAAATACTTATATAGGAAATCTGGAGTCCCTCTAAGGATTTGTTCAGAAATAATGGAAGACCAGTGAGCAAATACTTATATAGGAAATCTGGAGTCCCTCTAAGGATTTGTTCAGAAATAATGGAAGACCAGTGAGCAAATACTTATATAGGAAATCTGGAGTCCCTCTAAGGATTTGTTCAGAAATAATGGAAGACCAGTGAGCAAATACTTATATAGGAAATCTGGAGTCCCTCTAAGGATTTGTTCAGAAATAATGGAAGACCAGTGAGCAAATACTTATATAGGAAATCTGGAGTCCCTCTAAGGATTTGTTCAGAAATAATGGAAGACCAGTGAGCAAATACTTATATAGGAAATCTGGAGTATTTTCCAGATTAGCTCACTGGACTTCACCCCAGTCCAGATCTACTCTACTGAAGACGTTCTCACTGAAGTCAAAGACTGAAGTCAGAATAAAGAAGACTGACAAATGGCGGAGTCCACTGGAAGTCTTACCAGATCTGTACACTGGAGGATTGTCAGTGTTCTAGACCTTACAAGTCTGAACACTGATATCGAGGAATTGACTTTAGCCTTTACACACTTTCCAAATGACATTCCACTTGTTCTTTACCAAAGTTTATATGTGTGTAAAGGTGGTTGGTTAAAAGAATAAAGTCATATTGATGTGACTTTATCCTTGTACCTTAACCAGTGCATTTAATGATCTTGTCGGTTCATTAAATGCATGCAACCATATTTGTACGGCACAAATACAAAGTCATTTCTTCGTTAAAATTACTTTTAGCATAAAAGGTGAATTTGTCTAAATACTCTCGATCTTAAACAGGGATACTTCACAACTTTAAGTATCTCGATCCAAAGAGTTTATTTGGCAAATATAGATCATTTGTAATTCATAGGTTGTTAGGATACTTACATATTTGTATTATCTTGATTCCGCACAACCTTGTATTTTATTTAACATCATAAATAAAATACACTTGAAAATATTACATTGTGTTCCACCTTTATTTTACTGCTTTTAGTCTTGTATTACTTTGTTTATATACTTGCATTTATATTCAAGTAATACTAGTCCATTCTAGTGATTATTAGACTTGTTGTATTTTACACTTCTGGGTTTAACCATCTCGTATTTGGGACCTCACAATTGGTATCAGAGCAGAAGGCTAAACATTGCCTAAATCTGTTTCTTTGATGGCCAACTCAGAAAATACTCAAGGAAATTTTAATTTTGGTCCTGATCCTAATGCTAATGCTAATGATCAAAATAATCAAAATAATGAACCACCTGTTAACACTAATCCACCACCTCCTCCTCCTACTCCTGCTTCTCCACATGTGCATGTGCACTATTCAAATAATCCTGTTCCTAAATTCAGTGGGAATAGCGATGAATTTGGTACGTGGAAAGCTAGGATGATATTACATATCACTGGTATTGAGAGGAACATGATGAAAATTTTAAATGAAGGACCTTATGTTCCCACATCACCTCTCAATGCTCTTCTTGATCCTACTGGTTCTAGAAGAGGTCGGGAAAAGAGGGAGGAACATTGGTCAGAAGAGGAGAGAAGATTGGTAAATCTAGATACCCTTCTCAAAAACATGATCCTCGGGGCCGTTCCAGAAACCCTAATTCCCACACTAGTTCTTTTTCCTAGTGCTAAAACCATGTGGGATGAACTTTTAAACCAGCATGAAGGAGGAGATGACACCATTGTCACCAGAAAGGTCTCCTTAAACAAGAGGTATGAGTCATTTTTTGCTCAACCTAATGAGTCTCTCACTGGTACTTACACCAGATTTATGAGTATCATAAACCAGTTAAGAGGTCTCGGGGTTGAAAAAGACAAGGATATACTTCTGGAGAAATTTTGTGATATTCTGCCCACCAAATGGTCTCACATGATCCTGGTCTTACGACAAGGTAAAACTCTGCACACACATACTCTTTCAACTTTATATGGAGCCTTCAGGTACACTGAAGAAAATCAGGCTCAAAGAGTTGTGGCAGAACAAGATGCTTATAACCATGCCTCCAGTAGTCCTATTGTGGTTAGTAATACTGAACCACAAAGTACAGCACTGATATCTTCCGAGAATGTATTTTCTATGAAGAAGATGGTGTCTGAACTCATGGATTCTGGAGAATCCAGTCAAATCTCTCCAGACTGTTGTGATGAAACTGATGATGATGACCTTGTTGCAATGATTGCTAAAACGTTTAACCGTTTCAAAGAAAGAGCAAATAGGCCATCTGGACAATTTGCATCCAGTTCTTCAACTGATAAGACCAATCTGACATGCTTTAAGTGTGGCAGAAAAGGTCATTTCATGAAAGAGTGCAAGTCCAGCCAGTTTGTATCCAAGCCTGGTCCATTCTCTTCAAATAATAAGCCTGATGATAACTATAAATCTAAATACAAAAAGCTTAAGGCTCAAATTGCTCTCATGGCACAAAATATGAAAAATAATAATAAGTGCATGATTGCAACAACTGAAGAAAAATGGGTTCCTTCTGATGACTCATCTGCTGATGAAGAAGAAGAAAGAGATTGCTGTTACATGGCTCTGGCAGACGAAGAGCACCTGGTGAAGGAAGATGGTGTCGAACTCATGGATTCTGGAGAATCCAGTCAAATCTCTCCAGACTGTTGTGATGAAACTGATGATGATGACCTTGTTGCAATGATTGCTAAAACGTTTAACCGTTTCAAAGAAAGAGCAAATAGGCCATCTGGACAATTTGCATCCAGTTCTTCAACTGATAAGACCAATCTGACATGCTTTAAGTGTGGCAGAAAAGGTCATTTCATGAAAGAGTGCAAGTCCAGCCAGTTTGTATCCAAGCCTGGTCCATTCTCTTCAAATAATAAGCCTGATGATAACTATAAATCTAAATACAAAAAGCTTAAGGCTCAAATTGCTCTCATGGCACAAAATATGAAAAATAATAATAAGTGCATGATTGCAACAACTGAAGAAAAATGGGTTCCTTCTGATGACTCATCTGCTGATGAAGAAGAAGAAAGAGATTGCTGTTACATGGCTCTGGCAGACGAAGAGCACCTGGTGAAGGAAGATGTCACATCTGGACGATGGGTGGACATTGTTATCAAAAAGGTTAGTGATTATGATACTGCAACTGACCAAGAATTAAAACTGGACATCGCTGAAGCTCTTAATTCTGATTTAATATTTGTTGAAACTGTTAGATCTGACTGTGTAAATGGTCTAGAAACAGATTTTTCTGAAATAACTGTTTTAAAATCAAAATTAAAAGAACTTCAAGACATTGAAATGGCATTTCAAGCCCAGGTTCTGGTAACTGAACAATTGATTCAAGAAAAAACAAGATCTTGAAGTCATTTTAGAGAAAGAAAAACTGGTGATTAAATCATGGCTTGAAACCAGAAAGCCATATGATGCTGGAGTAATTCAATTTCCCACACAAAAACGTGCATATTTGGATGGAAATACTCATGTAGCATCATTAATACCAGTACTGGATCGTTTACCAGAGGGGTTCAGGCCCACCACTGTTTATGATGAGCCTGTAACTCCCAAGGCCAATATTTTCCCAGTTCAATCCCCAGAGGTTAAGACTGGAGCATTCCAGATGACTGCTCCAGTTCAAAAGGTCAATCTGAAGAAACCTTTGCCTCAGACCAATCCCCTACCTAAGCCTAGAACTGGAAAGGATAAAGTATCATCTGATGAAAATGTTTTGTCAAGGTTAGAGAGCCAGATTAAACTATTGACTCGTCAATTTCAAAGTTTTAATGCAAGATTAAACTTTATTGAGGGTACTTCATCTGGCCCTAGACAAAATACAAAACCTTTTGCAAAGAAAGATAAATCTATTTCTCCAGTTGAGAAAAAGAAAAAGGTTTCAAAACTATCAACCCCAGTGGTCTTTTCAACTAAGACCACTGTTGAAGAAAGTGAACTGAACCAGATTGCCCCAGGGACCTATAAGGGAGGGTCCAGTGAACCCATCAGTCGATGGCTTCCCAAATCTAACTGATAATATCTGGTGGATGTGCAGGGCGATCGTAAGAAATATATCTGGTATCTTAACAGTGCAGCTGGCAGGATGATGACCGGATGTAAGACCCTGCTGGAGGAGTTCACCATTTCTGATGGACCCTCCATTACTTTTGGAAATGATGGTTGTGGAAAGACTGAGGGATACGGTGTTCTGAACAATGGACAAGTCAAGTTCAGACGTGTTGCATTTGTAAATGGTCTAGAAACAGATTTTTCTGAAATAACTGTTTTAAAATCAAAATTAAAAGAACTTCAAGACATTGAAATGGCATTTCAAGCCCAGGTTCTGGTAACTGAACAATTGATTCAAGAAAAAACAAGATCTTGAAGTCATTTTAGAGAAAGAAAAACTGGTGATTAAATCATGGCTTGAAACCAGAAAGCCATATGATGCTGGAGTAATTCAATTTCCCACACAAAAACGTGCATATTTGGATGGAAATACTCATGTAGCATCATTAATACCAGTACTGGATCGTTTACCAGAGGGGTTCAGGCCCACCACTGTTTATGATGAGCCTGTAACTCCCAAGGCCAATATTTTCCCAGTTCAATCCCCAGAGGTTAAGACTGGAGCATTCCAGATGACTGCTCCAGTTCAAAAGGTCAATCTGAAGAAACCTTTGCCTCAGACCAATCCCCTACCTAAGCCTAGAACTGGAAAGGATAAAGTATCATCTGATGAAAATGTTTTGTCAAGGTTAGAGAGCCAGATTAAACTATTGACTCGTCAATTTCAAAGTTTTAATGCAAGATTAAACTTTATTGAGGGTACTTCATCTGGCCCTAGACAAAATACAAAACCTTTTGCAAAGAAAGATAAATCTATTTCTCCAGTTGAGAAAAAGAAAAAGGTTTCAAAACTATCAACCCCAGTGGTCTTTTCAACTAAGACCACTGTTGAAGAAAGTGAACTGAACCAGATTGCCCCAGGGACCTATAAGGGAGGGTCCAGTGAACCCATCAGTCGATGGCTTCCCAAATCTAACTGATAATATCTGGTGGATGTGCAGGGCGATCGTAAGAAATATATCTGGTATCTTAACAGTGCAGCTGGCAGGATGATGACCGGATGTAAGACCCTGCTGGAGGAGTTCACCATTTCTGATGGACCCTCCATTACTTTTGGAAATGATGGTTGTGGAAAGACTGAGGGATACGGTGTTCTGAACAATGGACAAGTCAAGTTCAGACGTGTTGCATTTGTGAATGGTTTGAAATATAACCTGATCAGTGTAAGCCAACTGTGTGATGATGGATATTAAGTTCTATTCAATACTGCTCAGGGTATCGTATTCAACAAGGACTGGAAGGTAGTGTTGATTGCTCCCAGAAAAGGGAATGTGTACGTGCTGGATATGGAAAGCTCTCCTTCTGAGCAGTGTTTCTATACTCAAGCTAATGAAGACACAAACTGGTTATGGCATAAAAGGTTATCCCATTTAAATTTCAAGAATATTAATAAGTTGTCCAGAAAACAACTTGCAGATGGGATACCTTCAGTTTCCTTCAAAAAGGAAAGGCCATGTCCAGGATGTGAGATGGGAAACAAAAACGTACCAGTTTCAAGACCAGACAGAATTTCAGCATATCTGAACCTCTTCATATGCTTCATATGGACCTCTTTGGTCCAGTTAATGTTTAGACTCGTGCTGGTAAAAGATACACCCTGGTTATAGTAGATGAATTTTCCAGATATTGTTGGGTTATCTTTCTCAGGTCTAAAAGTGAAGCTGCTGCTGAAATCATCAGTCTTATCAAGCAAATTGAGCTCAAGTACAGTCGAAAGGTGTGTCAGTTAAGAAGTGACAATGGAACAGAATTCCAGAATGCAACTCTGGAGTCATTCTGTACTGACACTGGCATCTCCCAGAATTTCTCATCAGCCCGCTCTCCAGAACAGAATGGAGTGGTGGAAAGGAAGAATCGAACGCTGATAGAAGCTGCCAGGAGTATGCTTGCTGAATCTGGTCTGTCTACCAGTTTCTGGACTGAAGCAATTGCTACTGCTTGCCACACCCAGAACCGGTCAGTGTATGTGAAGCGACACAAAAAGACAGCCTACGAAGTCTTAAGAAATAGAAAACCAAATATTGGTTATTTTCACGTTTTTGGATGTCCAGTTTATATCCTGAACGACTCCAGTCAGCTAGGCAAATTTGATGCCAAAGCTGATGAAGGGTATTTCTTAGGCTATTCAGCCATTCGCAAGGCCTTCAGAGTCTACAACAAGAGACTGGAGAAGGTCCATGAGTCAATTCATGTCACATTTGATGAATCAAATGCTGCAATCAACAAGAAGCCAGCCCTTGACACTCCCCCAGTAACTCCAATTGTCTTCTGTGAATCTGATCCTATCAACTACAATAAAGAAGATTCAGAAGACACAGTTTCCAGTCATCCTGATCTGGAACCTGTTCAGAAAAAGAAACGCTCCAGTGGTACTCCATTCTATCCTTCCATTGTTTTCAAACTACCCTCTGAAATTAATATTGGATCAGATGTTCGTACTACTCCCCCAGTATCAGTATCAGTTGAAAATATACCAGAAATGTCTTCATATGAAGAATTCTATACTGAACCAGTACTTCAAGAAATACCTTCAAATAAGGAATTTCATGATGCAAATCGTGATTTAAATGAATCAGATGAAGATGCTGAAGTAGTCTGGGAAGATCCTCCTCCTGAAGCAACACCAGAGGAGACTCAACTGAATTCTTGCACTGATATTATTGTCAGTAACAATCCTGGTCAGTACTCCAGATGGACAAAAGCTCATCCTATTGATCAGATTATAGGTGACTCCGGTAGAGGAGTTCAGACCAGAAAAGCCTCCAGTGATCAATACTTATATGTCAGTTTCTTATCACTGAATGAACCAAAGAAGATTGACGAGGCTATGGAAGATCCAAGCTGGGTGACTGCTATGCAAGAAGAGCTTCACCAGTTTGAAAGGAACAAGGTCTGGTATCTGGTTCCTTTCCCAGTTGGAAAGAAAGAACCAATTGGAACAAGATGGGTCTTCAGGAACAAGGTAGATGAAGATGGCCACGTAATCAGAAACAAGGCCAGACTGGTAGCACAAGGCTACTGCCAGTCAGATGTTGATTTTCATGAATCATTTGCTCCAGTGGTAGACTTGAAGCAATCAGAATATTTTTAGCATTCGCTGCTTATCATCAGTTCAAGGTCTACCAGATGGATGTAAAGAGTGCATTCTTGAATGGAAAGCTTGAAGAAGAAGTTTATGTCAGACAACCACCAGGTTTCGTTGATGAAAAGCATCCACATTGGGTATATCGTCTAGACAAAGCGCTTTATGGCCTCAGACAAGCCCCACGTGCCTGGTATGACACTCTGACTAAACATTTATTGAAAAATGGTTTCAAAAGAGGTGCAATTGACAATACCTTATTTATTCTTCATGAAAAAGGTAATCTGTTAATGGTACAAATTTATGTTGATGATATTATTTTTGGGTCTACTGATGAAAACATGTGCAAGAAATTTTCAAAAATAATGTCAACTGAATATGAAATGAGTTTGATGGGTGAATTAACATTTTTTCTAGGACTCCAGATTAAACAGACCAGAGATGGTATTTTTATTAATCAAGAAAAATATGTTAGAGATCTTTTAAAGAAATTTGATATGAACTCTTCACCATCTAAACCAACTCCAATTTCTGCACCACTGACACTGGACTCTGTCTACAGAGGCATGGTTGGTTCACTGATGTATTTAACTGCCAGTAGACCAGATATTATGTTTTCAACATGTTTATGTGCCAGATATCAGTCTAATCCAAAGGAATCTCATATGCTTGCTGTAAAGCGCATACTGAAGTACCTTAAGGGTGTCCCCAGTTTGGGTCTTTGGTATCCCAAAGGCTCAGGCATGGATCTAATGGGTTATTCAGATTCAGATCATGCAGGTTGTAAGATAGACAGGAAATCCACTACTGGTGGATGTCATTTCCTTGGTGGCAAACTGGTCAGCTGGACCAGTAAGAAGCAAACTTCAGTTTCATTGTCCACTGCTGAAGCTGAATACGTATCTGCATCCAGTTGCTGTGCTCAGATACTCTGGATGAAGAACCAGTTGCTTGATTATGGTATTAAGTATTCAAAGACCCCAATCTTTTGTGATAATACCAGTGCCATTGCTATCTCAAACAATCCAGTCATGCACTCCAAGACAAAGCACATTGATCTCAGGTATCACTTCATTCGTGATCATATTATGAAAAACAACATTGAACTCCATTTTATTCCCACGGACAAACAACTCGCTGACATTTTTACTAAACCTCTGGATGTCAAAACTTTTGAATATCTTGTTGGTGAGTTGGGAATGTTAAACCCTTAAATCTGGAACCTTGGTATTGAACGCCATTGTGTACTATCAGGGATCCTTGATTTAAAGATTTATAAATCTATGACTGTTTAGATATCGAACGCCATTGTGTATTATCTTTGCATTAATAGATTTCTGGATCAACATTCCACGGGGAAGACTTGAAATATATTTTTGTTCTTAAAAATGTTTTATTTTTCAGGGGGAATTTATTAATTTATTTTCTCACTGGACAAACTCTTCAGAAAATATTACTGGTACTTTGTAAATGTGTCCCTCTTACTGGTTAGATAGGTTGAAGTGCATGTTTGAGGTGACTTTTTTGTCTCCTTGTAAATGTGTCCCTCTCAATTGTCTGTATTAGTTGACGTGCATGTTTGAGGTTACCAGTCTCTTTCAAAATGGTTTTCACTGGTACTTTACTGGAGTGTCCCTCCAGTGTACCATCAGTGCATGCTTCACTGAACTAATCCACCAGTGATACTGGAGTGTCCAGTCAACCTCCAGATGCATTGATATGTCAGTCATAATATTTTTAATACTTGGTCATTGTGCGTGCCACGTATGCAAAATCTTTTTGAAAAGATATTTATCTTGATATTTATCTTATTATCCTACGTGGCATGTAAATTTTTCAAAGAAATGATGGTATTTTTTACCTTGGGAAGACAAAAAGTGCAACTTGATACTGTTTGTGGGCTGTAAACCGTCACACATTTATGTGTGATGTGATATAATTAATGCGGATCTCAGAACCCGATCAAAATTTTATTTGATAATTTCAAATTAACCGTTTGAGTTCCACATTCTCTCTCCTATATATACCCACTTTCAATTTCATTTGCATTTACTTCGAACATATTTACTCCCAAATCCTTTCAAATTCCTTCATTTAATTTCTTCATTCAATTCCAATCATAATCATCTCTCATATTTACTCAATTTCCATTCAATTCTTCATCAAATCTTCATCAAAACCCTAAATATTCAATTTCATCTTCATCTATTCATCATAAAATGGCACCAAGACAATCTAACTCTCCTAAAAATCTGCTTGCTGCAGAATATGCTCCGGTTGCCAATGTTGAAAAGGCACACCATATTACTCTTGAGGCTAAGGCCATAAGGATAAATATGAATAACTGGATGGCAAAACTCTCACTTTCCAGTGTTTATAATGCCCGATCCATTATTGGGAGACTAAATACATTCTTTCTCTCATGTCCATTATATGGTGCTTTGACCTTAAATCCAGGGAGGATGTACCACGATTATCTATGTGAATTCTGGTACTCTGCAATTTATAATGATGAAACTTCATCAATTACTTATACTCTCAAGGGAGGTACCAGACCCTTGAGTTTCTCTGTTAGTTTACTCAGGTCTGTTCTACAGTTGAATTATTTTGAACAAAATGAGTTGCCCATTGAACTTCCCTCTGGTATCAATACAAGGGAAGTGTGCAGACTGATGGGGCACATAGATATTGTGGATGAGCATGGCCAGCTATCCAGGAAGGGAACAGTCTACATGAGCAGGCTGACAGACTCATGGAGATTCTTCTTCATGCATATTGTTGAATGTTTGGGAGGCAGTTTTGGAGGGTTGGACCAGATAAATCAAACTCATCTCCAGATTGCCTACTGCCTCTGGTTTGGACTCAGAGTGGATTTCGCTCAGATCCTATTTGATGATCTGGTAGAGCGTCTTAAAGTGAAAGGTAGAAAAGCCTTTGTTCCATATATCCGTTTTCTTTCACTGTTGTTTAAAAGCGCTCTAGGAGACCAGTACGATTATGAAACTACTCACTTTTCTGTGAGTGAATATATGAGGGATCTGACCAACCTAAGATCTCCACTGAATGAGGTAGATATTCCTCAGTCCATGCTCTCTTTTCAAAGGGAAGAAGTAGAAGTGGCTCCAGGTAGAGGTCAAGTTGGTGAAGGACCCTCTGGTGACCAAGATGTTCAAATTATAGAAGCTGTACAACCCATAAGACAAGTGGCTCCAGAAGGTCAACAACCAAATGTTGAACCTTCCAGACGACCAAGATCAAATAGGCGTCTGATGAGAGATGGAGTTCAGGTGAATCCAGAAAGACATCCTGGTGATGTTATGAATTTAGATGGGTCTCCAATTTTTGAACCAGAAAAGAATGTTGAACAGGTTGAAAATGTACAGGCTGTTGAGCAGACAGAGAATGTACAGACTGATGAGCAGGTAGAACAAGATGTTCAGGCTGATGAACAAGTAACTGGTGAGCAAGAGGCTCAGATCGATTTGAATGTTGAAG
Organism: Erigeron breviscapus; assembly: GCA_034093135.1. Lineage (NCBI taxonomy): Eukaryota > Viridiplantae > Streptophyta > Magnoliopsida > Asterales > Asteraceae > Erigeron > Erigeron breviscapus. The sequence continues at coordinate 122,964,658 of CM067168.1, read as the reverse complement.
CTGGTGAACTGACTGGTGATCAGACTGTTGGTGAAACTTTTTGGGATGAAGTTGATTCACCCATGTCAGAAGGTCATAACTTTGACACTGACATGAGTTTTCTTGGAGATGATGTAGTAGAGATAGAGCGTCTACCAGAAATGCCACCACCTCCACCAGAATCCAATATGCCACCACCACCACCACCACCTTCAATTCCACAAACCACTCCATACTTCACTCCACCAACAATTCAAATTTCACAATCTCAACCCCCACCACTTGAAACCCCAGTTGACTTATCTGAACCACGTGTGCTGGACTCAATAGTTGTAACTACTGAAACTACTTCTGAAGAGGTCTGGACACAAATACCTTTCATGACCAGAATGGCTTCCAATCTTGATCCTCCCAGTGGTCCCTCTTCTTCGTCTTCAGCCGAGGTCCAAGGCCTTTTAAGTAAGGTGGCGGACCTGGAGTATCACTGCAATCTTCATCCCAGGTTATTTCTGACTTCAAGTCTTTATTATCAAATAATCTAGCTTCAGAAATGAATGTTTTTGCTGGGAATGAGAAGCTTGTTTTTGAAAAGCTGGATGAACTAGTACTGGCCACCAATAACAATTCTGAAAATATAAAAGAGGCAGTCCAGGGATTAGAAGAAATGCTAGTCAGTTCTGTTCAGACTGCAGTGGAAAGTAAAATTGTACAACCACTGGCAGGTTTGACAGATGAGGTTAAGAAAATGGTTACCATGGTGAGTTCATTGGAGAGTAGGCCATCACTTGATCAGAATGCAGTTGTTAGCACCATCAGTGATGAGGTTGCTAAGAAGTTCAGAAACAGTATGCTGAAAGAAATCACTGAAGAGATTTCTGGGTCTGTTCTTCGAACAATTCAAGATGGACTGTTGCCAGAAGTTGTGAAAATGGTTAACACTGAGCTACCAAAGCACCTGCCTCAAGAAGTTGAATTTGTTAAAAAGGAAGTGCAGGCACTTAGAAAAGTTGTGAATGATACAACTCCAGTGGCTGGAAGAACGTTTGGTGAACTGGACAGACATATGCTTGAACAGTTGTGGAATGATCTCAAGTCAAGAACTGGAGATCAATCCAAGGGGGAAAAGTCGTCTGGTGTTCAAGAAGGTTTGACAAAGAAAAAGAAAGAAGTTGTTACCAGTGCTATTGAAAAAGCCTTTGCTACTGAAAGCATCGTGCAACGAAAACAAGTGAGTGGTACTGATACCAGTGCACAATTAGCACAAAGAACACTTGGCACTGAAGCCGTTATGCAGGTTGAAGAGGCTGCTGGTACTGATGCCAGTGAGCCCCAGTTTGAATCTTTCCCAGATATTCCAACAACGCTGAAATCTGTAAAAGGAAAAGAACAAATGATATCTGGAGGAGAAGAGCAAACTGTTGAAGGTTCATCAGAGTTTCCTACTGCTGATGATGACACCTCTAAGAAACTGGAACAGGAATGTATTATGATAGAGATTTTCAAAAGAAATCAAAAAGATGAACTGCTGGCCCATCAAAGGGAGATGGCAATTATGGGAACTCTGGATTCATATAATGCTGGCAGATTGGCCATAAATATTGATGTCTTCAAGAAGATGAAGGATGACCCCAGAGTTCATCAATGTCTGAATGCATTAGATGATGTTCACATTCGGTCCAGGTACTCTGAAGAAGAACAATTGTATGATGTTGTAACTTATGGTGTCAGTGTACCTGAACTGATTAGGCAGAGAAAAGAGGAACTGGTGAACCTCCAGAGGAAAATAAGGAAGAATGCTGGTGCTCTGGAGATAGAGTACAGGAAGAAGATAAAGGGTCTGCCAAAACTTACTGCCAAACAGCTCAAAGCAATAAAAGATGCAGATATAAGCACGTTCATTCCTCTAGATACTTCTCTCAGAATTAATCGTGTACAACTCCAGTCTGCCATGGAACAGCAGAGAGTATCAAAGGAAACTGAACATATGGTCCAGATGGCTAAGCAGAAAGCCAAGTATGATGAAATGTTGAAATTCAGGGCTGATACCAGAAGGATCACAAGTGCTGAAATTAAACTCACTGAAAATCATCAAGGCATGACCAGATTTAATATAAAGTTGACCAGAGAGGGTAACTTTACAGATGAAAAGGAAAAGAACAAATGATATCTGGAGGAGAAGAGCAAACTGTTGAAGGTTCATCAGAGTTTCCTACTGCTGATGATGACACCTCTAAGAAACTGGAACAGGAATGTATTATGATAGAGATTTTCAAAAGAAATCAAAAAGATGAACTGCTGGCCCATCAAAGGGAGATGGCAATTATGGGAACTCTGGATTCATATAATGCTGGCAGATTGGCCATAAATATTGATGTCTTCAAGAAGATGAAGGATGACCCCAGAGTTCATCAATGTCTGAATGCATTAGATGATGTTCACATTCGGTCCAGGTACTCTGAAGAAGAACAATTGTATGATGTTGTAACTTATGGTGTCAGTGTACCTGAACTGATTAGGCAGAGAAAAGAGGAACTGGTGAACCTCCAGAGGAAAATAAGGAAGAATGCTGGTGCTCTGGAGATAGAGTACAGGAAGAAGATAAAGGGTCTGCCAAAACTTACTGCCAAACAGCTCAAAGCAATAAAAGATGCAGATATAAGCACGTTCATTCCTCTAGATACTTCTCTCAGAATTAATCGTGTACAACTCCAGTCTGCCATGGAACAGCAGAGAGTATCAAAGGAAACTGAACATATGGTCCAGATGGCTAAGCAGAAAGCCAAGTATGATGAAATGTTGAAATTCAGGGCTGATACCAGAAGGATCACAAGTGCTGAAATTAAACTCACTGAAAATCATCAAGGCATGACCAGATTTAATATAAAGTTGACCAGAGAGGGTAACTTTACAGATGAAAGGAAAAATATATCAGTCCAAGCTTTTGGATGGACTGAACTGAAGGAGATAGGATTAACTTTCAAAGGTAAAACTGATTTATCTTCTGATGTAAAGGCATTTATGAAGAGGATTGAAAAGGTTTGGATAAGAATTCAACAGATGGAAGTTGTGCTAGGTATGAGACCACCAGTGTCTGTTCCATCCTCTCCATCACCAAAGAGAAAGGCTTCTGAAGATGCTCCAGGACAGACATCGAAGAAAAGGGCCTAACTCTTATATCATTTACTTGTTGTTTATATTTAAAGTTGTCAAAATTGTAACTTATTTTATGTTGATGGCTGTAAATATAGTTGCATATTTTGATTCATAAAGTAAATGATCAGATTTAGTCTAAGTTAGTATTAAAAGATGAAACTGGAACACTGATGATCTATAAAGTGTTTCCCAGTAACAATAAATTTTTAGACTAAGTCAAAACTTGTGTTTTTCAAGCATACAAAGTTGTATAGATATAAGCTTGAAAACACTAGCATTATTTCTAAACAAATAGGGGGAATTTGTTAGGTCCAGATTTACTGGACTCGCTCCAGACTCGACTACTGGAGCCTTACTGAAGATCTGTCCAGCAATGGTATATTACTGGACCTACTCCAGACTTGGAATCTGGAGTCCCTCTAAGGATTTGTTCAGAAATAATGGAAGACCAGTGAGCAAATACTTGTATAGGAAATCTGGAGTATTCTCCAGATTAGCTCACTGGACTTCACCCCAGTCCAGATCTACTCTACTGAAGACGTTCTCACTGAAGTCAAAGACTGAAGTCAGAATAAAGAAGACTGAAAAATGGCGGAGTCCACTGGAAGTCTTACCAGATCTGTACACTGGAGGATTGTCAGTGTTCTAGACCTTACAAGTCTGAACACTGATATCGAGGAATTGACTTTAGCCTTTACACACTTTCCAAATGACATTCCACTTGTTCTTTACCAAAGTTTATACGTGTGTAAAGGTGGTTGGTTAAAAGAATAAAGTCATATTGATGTGACTTTATCCTTGTACCATTAACCAATGCATTTAATGATTCTTGTCGGTTCATTAAATGCATGCAACCATATTTGTACGGCACAATTTCACTGGTGAAATTGTTTGCCTATAAATACAAAGTCATTTCTTCTTAAAAACACTTTATATCATCATCATTCATGGATGAATTATATCATCAAACATACAAAAATATATCCCTTGAAAACTTAAGTCAATAAATTTTTAAGCTTTCCTAAATTAAAATCAAAAATAGTATTAAAACCCACTTTGATATACATTATGTACCTTGTTATTTCCTTCTTCGAGATGGTTTCTTTTCAAGAGTGAAAATCTAAAATAAATCAGATTTGGCTTTGGTCTTCAACAAATTAGATCTTACAGTCAGATCTAAAACCGGAAAGTAAGCAGTTGTACACCCTTTCCGTCGGCTAACATGTTACCAAATCTTTCTTTTATCATCATCATCATCATCTTATATCATCATCATTCATGGATGAATTATATCATCAAACATACAAAAATATATCCCTTGAAAACTTAAGTCAATAAATTTTTAAGCTTTCCTAAATTAAAATCAAAAATAGTATTAAAACCCACTTTGATATACATTATGTACCTTGTTATTTCCTTCTTAAAAACACTTTATATCATCATCATTCATGGATGAATTATATCATCAAACATACAAAAATATATCCCTTGAAAACTTAAGTCAATAAATTTTTAGACTAAGTCAAAACTTGTGTTTTTCAAGCATACAAAGTTGTATAGATATAAGCTTGAAAACACTAGCATTATTTCTAAACAAATAGGGGGAATTTGTTAGGTCCAGATTTACTGGACTCGCTCCAGACTCGACTACTGGAGCCTTACTGAAGATCTGTCCAGCAATGGTATATTACTGGACCTACTCCAGACTTGGAATCTGGAGTCCCTCTAAGGATTTGTTCAGAAATAATGGAAGACCAGTGAGCAAATACTTGTATAGGAAATCTGGAGTATTCTCCAGATTAGCTCACTGGACTTCACCCCAGTCCAGATCTACTCTACTGAAGACGTTCTCACTGAAGTCAAAGACTGAAGTCAGAATAAAGAAGACTGAAAAATGGCGGAGTCCACTGGAAGTCTTACCAGATCTGTACACTGGAGGATTGTCAGTGTTCTAGACCTTACAAGTCTGAACACTGATATCGAGGAATTGACTTTAGCCTTTACACACTTTCCAAATGACATTCCACTTGTTCTTTACCAAAGTTTATACGTGTGTAAAGGTGGTTGGTTAAAAGAATAAAGTCATATTGATGTGACTTTATCCTTGTACCTTAACCAATGCATTTAATGATCTTGTCGGTTCATTAAATGCATGCAACCATATTTGTACGGCACAATTTCACTGGTGAAATTGTTTGCCTATAAATACAAAGTCATTTCTTCGTTAAAATTACTTTTAGCATAAAAGGTGAATTTGTCTAAATACTCTCGATCTTAAACAGGGATACTTCACAACTTTAAGTATCTCGATCCAAAGAGTTTATTTGGCAAATATAGATCATTTGTAATTCATAGGTTGTTAGGATACTTACATATTTGTATTATCTTGATTCTGCACAACCTTGTATTTTATTTAACATCATAAATAAAATACACTTGAAAATATTACATTGTGTTTCACCTTTATTTTACTGCTTTTAGTCTTGTATTACTTTGTTTATATACTTGCATTTATATTCAAGTAATACTAGTCCATTCTAGTGATTATTAGACTTGTTGTATTTTACACTTCTAGGTTTAACCATCTCGTATTTGGGACCTCACAAGATTTAATTAACTTGTGTTTAAATCCAATACTACGTGTTTATATATTATAACTTTTTTCCTTTTCTGATAAACATCATATAATAATCCTTCCATATAAACATCATATAATAATCCTTCCATAAATCAAAACTGAAACATTATATAACCAACTTTTTAAAGAATAATACAAAAAAAAAGTACATGGTTAATTTTTCCTTCTTAAAAACACTTTATATCATCATCATTCATGGATGAATTATATCATCAAACATACAAAAATATATCCCTTGAAAACTTAAGTCAATAAATTTTTAAGCTTTCCTAAATTAAAATCAAAAATAGTATTAAAACCCACTTTGATATACATTATGTACCTTGTTATTTCCTTCTTCGAGATGGTTTCTTTTCAAGAGTGAAAATCTAAAATAAATCAGATTTGGCTTTGGTCTTCAACAAATTAGATCTTACAGTCAGATCTAAAACCGGAAAGTAAGCAGTTGTACACCCTTTCCGTCGGCTAACATGTTACCAAATCTTTCTTTTATCATCATCATCATCATCAAGCTTTATATATATATACATATATCATCATCACGAGAATCCAGTTAAGATAAGTTTATCATCAGAAGCTTTATATATATATAGGGACCCTTATTTTGAGAACCCATTTTTTTGTAAGAACCGTGAGAACTCTTAAATTTCATATTGGAACACATGTTTTTTTGTTCATTCACATGTGAAACGTTATAAAAACATATGTTGTAGAAGAAATTTTTTTCCGAAACCTTATATATAGCCGTTTGTCACATGTGAACAAAAAACGTGAACAAATTCATTCACAAGTTCATAAAAGGCTAATTTGAAGGTTTCTTGAAAAAGTTTCTTCTACAACATATATTTTTATATCATTTCACATGTGAATGAACAAAAAAACATGTGAACAAATATATAATTTAAGAGTTCTCATGGTTCTTACAAAAAAATGGTTCTCAAAATAAGGAAACTCTCTCTCTCTCTCTCTCTCTCTCTCTCTCTCTATATATATATATATATATATATATACCAACTCGATTTATAGATATATGTATTCATATGGATAAGAAAAGGAGATTAAAGAAAATGGAGTATAAAGATTTTAGATATGATATTCTGATGTAATGAATGGATATAAAATATTTTTATTTCTCTCTCCATTCTCCCTCCAATCTCTTCCTTTCCATTTTCAAAATCCAAAAGACCCGCCAATTTACACACACCATATACACTATAAAATACACACCAATTTTATCACCACCCATGTCATACTTCCAATGTGGCAAAGCTTATAGCTTGACAACACACCTAAGTGACATCACTTAGGTGTTCTCCTTTAGTATGAAAAGGGAGATTGTTCCATACCTTCAAATATATATATATTCCACATCTGTGATGCCAACCATATAAAGGGAAGTTGGTAATAAAGAATGACATGATTTAATTTGTTCATCAAAACCCCCCTCTTCCTTTGAGATTATTGAATCTTTCTGGAGATCGAGGTGTTAATGATCATGAAACCGAGATCCATAATTTGGTTACTATTTGTTCCCCTTTTCTCTCATCTTGCACCCGTACACATATTCCGCATAGATGTAGAAGAGTGGAAAACAAAGTTACCAAGATTGTTCTGCCCATCGGCCTTTAATTAAGCACTTTACTTTTGCAAATCAAACTTGCATGCAGTAAAAAAAAAGTTACCCTTTTTATGAATATATATAAGAGCTTAAACTGATGATGTTTAATTTAAAAAGCATCTAAACAAGTAAATATCCATAATTAATAGACCAATTAATTTTTACTATCATACACATATCATATACTAAGATAATAATGGTCGCTTAATTATAAGTACATATGAGCTAAAAGGCAAAGCTCATTCTTCTTATGCATGGTTATCCCAGGATTAACTTCAAAGTCCAAATCTTCCTTCTCCATACCGTTCGGCAACCCCCAATCAAACAAGTAAAGAAGATTGGCAAGTAAAAGCTCCACCATGACAACCCCCTTTGACATTCCAGGGCAGATTCTGCGGCCGGCCCCGAAAGGAATCAACTCGAAATGATTTCCGTTGAAGTCAATATCACTACCCAAAAACCGTTCTGGCAAGTACTCATCTGGGCTATCCCAAGATTCAGGGTCCCTTCCAATAGCCAATGCATTTAGGTACACTGTAGATTTTTGCTTGATTGTGTAACCTTGTACATTGACATCTTTTTTCGTTTCTCGAGGCAATAGAAGTGGAGTAGGGGGGTATAGCCTCAAGGTCTCTTTTACCACTGCCTTCAAATAGGTGAGTTTAGGAAGATGATCCTCGTCTATTTTCCCCTTACTTCCAGTTACGTTTCTCACTTCTTCTTGAGCTTTCTTCATTTCTTTAGGGTTCTTCATTAATAATGTCATCGTCCAAACCACCGTTGCTGCACTAGTATCTGTTCCGGCAACAAATACGTTCTACAATTGTAGACAAGGGAAATAGTTAAATACAGGAACCAATAATATATATAGTGTGGAATCAATACTATTGTAAACAAGTTTAACGATACATGCGTCTTGTTGGATTAGTGTGTACGTCATAACGCAAAACTATACTACCGCTTACACACGAGCCTACGGGGTCACACAGAATGAACATTTAGATACCCGGATATATGTATATTGTATACATATATAAAATTACCAAAAGGTCCTAGCCGAAAGTCTTATAAAGTAAGTTAATGTGGGACTTATATTATGATTTTAATATCATGTTTATATCCATGAATCATTAATTTACTTGAAATGTGATATCTACTTTATTAATATAAGTGTATGATGTCTACTTTATAAATATGGATTTTGTTGTTGCTTTGTATTATAAAACGAAAGTGACAGACAATGATGGAGTAAGACTCTAAATCCATACGTAATATATAGGAGATATTTTTTGTTATATGTGAGGATATAACAACTCTATATATTGAATAAATAAAAAAAACACTAGAGGTTAGACCTCTTTTAATAAAAGGGTTACGGCTTAAGGCAGAAAAAGAAAAGAACCAAAAAGAGTTTGGTGATTTTAGTTTTGAACTTGGTGATTAAGGTCTAGCAACCTTCGGGTATTGTTTGAAGTGTTCGTGTGGATCAACCATAGAGATATTCATATTATTGAATATTGTTTCATCCTACGTCAATTCATCTATTAAAAGGTATTATTCTTAATCTATCTTATTATGACAACTATCATGGTGTAATTGGATCTTGGTGGAAATATTAATCGTGTGCATGTTTTATAAAATACATTATTGTATTTTTAGTCTTCCACTGCGTTTATAAAATTTAAAAGTACACACGAGGGCCTAGTATTTCCAACAGTGGTATCAGAGCCACTTTTACACCTTTTAGTTGTCAGGTGATTTTATTTTTTGATCATTTTTTGATAGAAAAATAAATCACCACTTTAAATTTCGAATTTAATTATTATGGCTTGATTAGTTATTTTATAGTTTCTATATAATCCATGGTTGTACCCATGCATTGCAACCATGGACAAGCCATATGTAGTTTTTTAATAATGTTGTTATTGAAATTTATTGTTGCATGCATAGCCCATGATGCCCTTAGCCTATGAAATTGTTTTGTTGTGATGATTGTTGATTATTACAACATTATAAATGTTGGTTAATTTATTTGGGGCCATAGAAGCAAAAGTTGTATAATATTTATTTTTAATTTTTCATAGTTGTTGTATTTATATTTATTTTTATTGTAAGTATTAAACTAGTTGTACTTTTCAATTTAAATAAATGTAAAAAGATGAAGATTGAAGATAAAAGATGCAACATGGAGTTTTGCTTTGAAGATGGTGTTTTCTTTATCAAGTCAACAACGTATGGCACAAAATCTCACTTGGTTCTTGGATTAAGTGGGAGTATAGGATTGTCCTTAGATTGACCTCTTGATTTCATATTGGCTCATGAAATCAAGCATAGGATTTTTGGGCTAGGCTATGTGTGTGTGATGCATGGTTGTGTTTTTATTATTGCACTTATTTATAATTGCTGATTATAAAATATGCTAAAATGCTTTTGATGGAAACATTAAATAAAAACACAAAATGAGTTTAAAGATTAAAATTGGTGATTTTAAAAGTTAAACTCCAATGAGTTTAAAATATATTGTTTTGAAACTCAAATATATATATATAGTATATATATATAAATATATATATATATATATATATATATATATATAAATATATATATTATGGTCGACATCTTTTAAAATTGTTTTAAAGTGATACACGTTTGTGTATTTGTTATTTTTGTCTAAAATTAAAATATGTGATTTTATATTCTATAAATAAAATAACAAATTGGAGACACAAACATATTCGACATATATATATATATAATTGGTTAAAATGAGTTTAAAATATATTGTTTTGAAACTCAAATATTCGACATATATATGTATATATAATTGGTTAAAATGAGTTTTAACAAAATTGTAGCGAATTTTGTGTGCATGCAATATTCGTTAACACAAAAATTTTAAATACCCGTCAAATTTAAGTCATGCCATCCAATCAGCTTGCAAACACTCCTCGTTATTTTTTGGTTACGGTAAGACCTAATCGAATTATAGCCACGAGGTGGATTTTTAGTTACGAGTGAGACTAGGCTAAATTTCCACAGTTTCCAAATTGGACGACTTAATCGTGCTCAAGGTAAGACCTGAGTTCGAGGCAAGGATGGGACAAACATGCCAGTAGATAATAGTGGTTTGTTAAACTACACATATCTCAAGGTCCCATAAAGATCTAAGAGTTGCACTAGTAATGCAATTGGTACCCGTTACCTACCAATAGACTCCATAACTGCTAGCTGATCAACAGATGTGGTTATGGAACTCTTATGTGGATCTTAGACTTTCGTAAATTAATTGTTTTAAAATATTAAAACTTGGGTAGTTAATTTATTAAAGTTTTCGTATCGAAAATACTAAAATAAACCTTATTTCTATTGTAGATGGCAAACAATCAAAATGTAAACCAAAATACACTCCGTTCTTTGTTGGAGAAGGAGAAACTCAATGGTACTAACTTCCTGGACTGGCACCACAATTTGAGGATTGTCCTCAAATATGAAGGGAAGTTGAACAAAATTGAAGAACCCTTACCAGATCCTCCTGCCGAGACAGCTGCTGCTGCTCAGCAAGATGCTTATCAAAAATTGTTTGATGAGCAAGAGAAGATAGCTTTAATTATGCTTGCGAGTATGACTCCTGAAATCCAAAAGGAAATGGAAGATCGTACAGCATATGATATGATTACTGAGCTGAAAAATATGTTTCAGAAACAGGCAAATCAAGAGTTGTATGAAACTCACAAGCTTCTTCACACTTGTAAAATGGAAGAAGGTCAGTCAGTGAGCTCTCATGCTTTGAAAATGAAGAGCTACATTGATAGGTTGGAAAAGCTTGGAACTCCCATGCCAACTCTCTTGGCTGTCAATACGATTTTGGCTTCATTACCAAAGTCGTATGATAACTTTGTCATGAACTATAACATGCAAGGTTGGGAGAAGTCTCTGTCAGAGCTGCACGCGATGCTCAAAGCTGCTGAACAGAATGTTCCATCCAAGGCTCCAACTTTGAGCGTCCTGACGATCAAAAATGGAAGGGTTAGAAAGAATAAGCCGAATACTTCTAAGAAGGGAAAAGGCAAAAGAGTTGCCGGGAATAAGATTCCACCACCCTCTAAGAAGGAAAACCCAGCAAAAGACGCCGAATGTTTCCGTTGTGGAAAAGTTGGCCATTGGAGAAGGAACTGTCCTATCTACCTATCTGAGCTGAAAAAGGGCAAAGCTGGTGAGACTAGCAAATCAGGTATATCTCATATACAACTATACACTTTTTCTAGTGATTCTTGGATCTTTGATACTGGTTGTGGTACTCACATCTGTAACAATGTTCAGGGAATGAGAAGAAGTAAGAAACTGAAGAAAGGGACACTGGACCTGCGAGTGGGCAACGGGGGTCGAGCAGCTGTTGAAGCTATTGGCACCTATGAGCTTACTCTTCCAAGTGGCCTTATTGTTTTGTTGGAACAATGTCATTATGCTCCTACTATTATGAGCAATGTAGTTCCAGTTTCACGTTTGAAAGATGTTGGTTATGAACTTTCATTTATGCACTTTGGTATTTCTGTTTCTAAGAATAATGTATTTTATTTTAATGCCTATCCGCGTGATGGTATTTTTGAAATTGATATGCATGGTGTGACTTCAAATAATAGTTGTGTATATACTTGTACTGCCAAACATGTCAAGCAAGACTTGAATAAGACCTATCTATGGCATTGTCGTCTTGGTCATATAAACAAACAACGCATTTCAAAACTCCAATCTGATGGACTTTTGGAATCAACCGGCTCTGAGTCATTTGATGTATGCGAGTCTTGTTTATGCGGAAAGATGACAAAGGCACCTTTCTCCGGTTTAGGTGAAAGAGCTAAAGATCTTTTAGGACTAATACATACTGATGTATGTGGCCCTTTTAGAACTATGTCTAGAAATGGTGAATCATACTTCATTACTTTTACTGATGATTATAGTAGATATGGTTATGTTTACTTGTTGAAACATAAACATGAAGTTTTTGAAACGTTCAAAGTCTTCCAAAATGAAGTAGAGAATCAGCTTGGAAAGACCATTAAAGCCCTTCGTTCTGATCGAGGTGGTGAGTATATGAGTCAAGAGTTTTTGGACCAAATAAAGAATCGTGGGATTGTCTCTCAATTCACTCCACCTTATACACCACAGCACAATGGTGTATCTGAGCGGAGGAATCAAACTTTACTTGATATGGTTCGATCTATGATGAGTCTGACTACTCTACCACCGTCTTTTTGGGGATATGCATTAGAGTCTGCTGCACGCATACTCAATATGGTTCCAACCAAGAAGGTTGAAAAGACACCACATGAGCTGTGGCATAGGAAAACTCCTAAGTTGTCTTACTTGAAAGTCTGGGGTTGTGAAGCGTATGTGAAACGTGACACTTCAAACAAATTAGAACCCAGAAGTATCAAGTGTAACTTTGTGGGATACCCAAAGGAAACAATGGGTTACTACTTTTACTACCCAGCTGAAAACAAAGTGTTTCCTGCTCGATTTGCTGAGTTCTTGGAAAGAGATCTTCTCTTGCAAAAGATCAGTGGGAGTAAAGTTGATCTTGAAGAAATTCAAGAACCACAGGGTGATATGCCTTCTGAAAATACTAGCAGTCCACATGTTGAATCTGAGCACACTATTGGTGAGTCAGAACATGTTGCACCTGCACTTCGTAGATCTGATAGAACTCATCGTATACCTGTAAGGTATAATTATGCAATTAATTCAGATGAGCCTTATCTAGGGGATTATGATGAACCCTCTAACTACCGCGAAGCCATATCGAATCCTGAATCCGATAAATGGCGAGATGCTATGAATGCAGAGATGCAGTCCATGAAGGATAATCAAGTATGGAACTTGATGGATCTTCCACCCAATTGTAAAACAGTAGGGTGTAAATGGGTCTTCAAGAAGAAGACTGACATGGACGGTAATGTAAACACATTTAAAGCTCGGTTGGTAGCAAAAGGCTATACTCAGACTCAAGGAATTGATTATGAGGAAACCTTTTCACCAGTCGCGAACATTAAATCAATTAGGATACTTATTGCCATAGCTGCTTTTCATGATTATGAAATATGGCAAATGGATGTCAAAACCGCTTTCCTAAATGGCGACCTTAGCAAGGACGTATATATGGTTCAGCCGGAAGGGTTTGTCAATCCAAAGCATCCTAATAAAGTATGCAAGCTTCAAAAATCCATTTATGGATTGAAGCAAGCATCCAGGAGCTGGAATCTTAAGTTTGATGAGAAAATCAAAGAGTTTGGTTTTTCTCAAAATCAAGATGAGCCCTGTGTTTACATTAGAGCTAGTGGGAGTAAAGTAGTCTTCTTGATCTTGTATGTTGATGACATATTACTTATTGGAAACGATATTCCAACTTTGCAGGATGTTAAATCTTGGCTTGGAAAATGTTTTTCCATGAAGGATCTTGGAGAAGCTACTTACATTCTAGGAATCAGAATCTATAGAAATAGATCCAAACGGCTTATTGGTTTGAGTCAAAGTACATACATTGACAAAATCTTACGAAGATTTAACATGCAAGACTCCAAGCGTGGAGCTTTGCCGGTACAAAAGGGCATAACCTTGAGCAAGTCTCAAAGTCCTATCACATCTGATGAGATAAGACGAATGAAAGGTATCACGTATGCTTCGGCTATAGGATCCATTATGTATGCCATGTTATGTACTAGACCTGATGTCTCGTTAGCTTTGAGTTTGACGAGTCGTTATCAACAGAATCCAGGTGAAGAACATTGGATTGCTGTTAAGAGCATTCTTAAGTATCTGCGGAGAACTAAAGAGATGTTCTTGGTTTACGGTGGTTTGGAAGAAGAGTTGAGTATTAAATGTTATACGGATGCTAGTTTCCAAACTGATCGAGATGACTCTCGATCCCAATCTGGTTATGTCTTTGTCATGAATGGCGGGGTAGTTGATTGGAAAAGCTCAAAGCAGAGCACAGTTGCACAATCTACAACAGAAGCAGAATACATTGCTGCCTCAGAAGCTGCTCAGGAAGCTGTCTGGATTAGGAAGTTCGTTGCTGAGCTAGGAGTAGTACCCAGCATTGAATCTCCCATGGAAATGTACTGTGACAATTCGAGTACTATTATACTTGCGAAAGAATCACGTGTAGGTAAAGGTAGTCGGCACATTCTTCGAAAGTTTGACTACATTCGTGAAGTCATTGAGAGGAATGAGATTAATATTCTTAAGGTTCATACAGATGATAATGTAGCTGATCCATTCACTAAGCCCATGACACACAACAAGCATGATGATCATGCTAGTAGTATTGGACTTCGTTATGCTACTGATCTATTTCATATGTAAATTAGTATTTGGATATTTTTGGAACATTAAGCAGTTTTATCTTAATGAATTGATATACTTGGTATGATCGTTTTCATTTATAACACTGTGTTCTATATTAGCATGTTTAATCCATGAATAACTGTTGATTATTCAAAATCTCCATAGTCGGTTATGTTATGGGAGTAACATGAATTAAGACTAATATGAAGTTTTGGTTTTATTCACTGATGGTGAATAGTTAACTTGTTGAGGCCAAAATTCATATGTATTCATTGTTGATGAATATTGGAGTGACCCAAATCACGAGATGTCACTGCATGGATCGGAGTCAACAGTGAATCTCGAAGTGATTATGTCTTTGTGTCCTTAGACCTGAGATTTGTATGTTGGTTGCTGATTGTATGACATGTTATGCTTTGATATGGTTAAACGCTATCCTGAACAAGGTAGTAATAAAGGCCATTATTGGGTATGATGTGAAATGCATGATGTGCGCATAAAATCAAGATGGGATTTATTCCTCTATGCGAGAGTATGATACCACTGGGCCCCTCGATGAAAATGAATGGATATTTACACGGCCGTGCCCAAGCTATATTGATTGTTGATCAATTTTAACTTGGTGATCGCATTCGACTTTTCAATATCGAGAAACAGAATTTGTTGACAAATGAGAATGACTCTATCCATGTCTCATGTCAACACGGTATTAGGAATAAAGGGACAATTGACACTCAATCATTATATCATTATTTTAATAATGATTGTTCGTTTAACTGAAACAAACACTCGTGTGTTTTCGGGGGCAATGATGTGTTGCTAGACGCAAATACTTGTCTGTATAATTTTCTAGATGTTATGTCATACACAAGTGGGAGTTTGTTGGATTAGTGTGTACGTCATAACGCAAAACTATACTACCGCTTACACACGAGCCTACGGGGTCACACAGAATGAACATTTAGATACCCGGATATATGTATATTGTATACATATATAAAATTACCAAAAGGTCCTAGCCGAAAGTCTTATAAAGTAAGTTAATGTGGGACTTATATTATGATTTTAATATCATGTTTATATCCATGAATCATTAATTTACTTGAAATGTGATATCTACTTTATTAATATAAGTGTATGATGTCTACTTTATAAATATGGATTTTGTTGTTGCTTTGTATTATAAAACGAAAGTGACAGACAATGATGGAGTAAGACTCTAAATCCATACGTAATATATAGGAGATATTTTTTGTTATATGTGAGGATATAACAACTCTATATATTGAATAAATAAAAAAACACTAGAGGTTAGACCTCTTTTAATAAAAGGGTTACGGCTTAAGGCAGAAAAAGAAAAGAACCAAAAAGAGTTTGGTGATTTTAGTTTTGAACTTGGTGATTAAGGTCTAGCAACCTTCGGGTATTGTTTGAAGTGTTCGTGTGGATCAACCATAGAGATATTCATATTATTGAATATTGTTTCATCCTACGTCAATTCATCTATTAAAAGGTATTATTCTTAATCTATCTTATTATGACAACTATCATGGTGTAATTGGATCTTGGTGGAAATATTAATCGTGTGCATGTTTTATAAAATACATTATTGTATTTTTAGTCTTCCACTGCGTTTATAAAATTTAAAAGTACACACGAGGGCCTAGTATTTCCAACAGTGGTATCAGAGAAAATGAAAACGCGAGTGTGGGCAAGGGGGGGGGGGGGGGGTTCTTTTTAGCTTCTTTTTTTTTGTTAAATTTTTTTTATTTTTTATATTGATATATGTGGGTGTCTATATGTGTCTGTGTGTGTCTCTATTTGTGGTTTGTGTAGTTAGGGAACGAAAGTAGATGAAAAGAAAGAAGATGAAGTATAAGAGCTAGATTTTAGATTGAGTTTTTCTTTTGGTCCAATAATTGTTATGCCCAACAACTTATTATTGTCTATCAATTTTTTAAATATTAACTTTAATTTTTACTTAATGATATAATTTTTTTAATTATTAATAAAGTGTTTATTTAATATTGTGTGCAAGTATTCTGATGATATGATGAAGAAGTTGCAAGAAATTTTTCTTATAGACAAAGAGTGTCAGTCTCGGGTGATGTGGTACTATGGTGGCAAAGAAGAAGCTTCAAGAAGCTCTTCCTTGTAGGCAGAGGCCTTATGTTTAGACATCTTGAGAGTGAGGGTTTGAAAACAGTCATAGTAAAACTGGGTTTTGAGTAACCTAAACACTAAAGAGCTAGGAAAAACCTCATGAATGAAAAGCATATATATTTGATTACATACCATGAGCATGGCTTTAATTTGATCGTGAGCGCGGCCAGATATATCGTGTTTCATAAGTCGCAGCAAGATGTCTAAAACATCCTCATCTTCCTCGCGGGACTTAGAATTTTGTGGATTGAGGTGTTCATCAATAAACTCTTGGTAAAATGAATCAAAATCTTGGAAGCATTTCTCAAGCCGATCCATCTTGCCTATGAACCTATCAACCAAACCAATAAAAGGCAAACCGGGCCAAATATCAGAAACATATATATCCGTCATAGTTGCCTGTAGCTCATCTAGTAGTCTAAGTGCCTTCTTCCTTTCATCTCCATCTTGGTACCTCTTGCCAAAAGCCACCCTCAACATTATAGTACTCGTGACACTCTTCACTAGTTCGCCTAGCTTTACAGGCGTAGACAAAAGTGATAGGTCGCGTACCTTCTCCATGGCATTTGAGACCTCGTCTTCACGAATATGTCTATAAGACTGAATCCTTTTAGGACTGAACAAATGAAGGACAAAAATCTTTCTCATATCTCTCCAGTTTTCATCGTGGGGAGAAAAAGCTACATCAAGGCCATCATAAGATAACTTACGTTGGCCAAGCAATCTTGGCCTACTATAAAAGTTTATATCTTGGGTTTTCATGACTTCTTTTGCAAGATTTGCTGAAGAAATAACGATAGTTGGGATGAAACCTAAGCGGAGGGATATAATCGGGCCATAGGACTTGGAAAGTTGCCAAAGGGAAGTATGGATGCTAGAGTTATTGATCTGATGCAAGTTTCCAATGAAAGGTAGTCCTGGAGGGCCTGGTGGATTATCTTATTTGATGATTCGTTTTTGATGAAGATTTTCGATAGAAAGTAGAAGAGAAAAAGGAGAGGGATTGACGAAACAAGAAAAAGAAAAAGCAGTGACATAGTTGATCAGGTGTATCTTATGTTGTTCTAGCTATAATGTCTTGCTAGTTTTTGATGATTATATATATTTTAATATTCTAAAGAAAAAAGAGTTGAGATGTTATAAACTTGCAAGTACTTTTGCTTATATTAAATTATTTTATTTTATATGGACCCAATTAGGATAGGCCGGTGGGCTGGATACATGATGGCCATAAACTTGATTGTAATGAATTTGTGGTCGTGTATATTTCTTTTAAGTCGAGATGGTCCCGTCCAATTCAACACTAATTAGCTAGGAGAAAGACAAAAAAAACGGGTAGAAAAGAATATTGGATAGATTATTTAGGGGCAAGTTTTTTTCAATTCAAAATAGGTTCTCGAAATTCCATCGAGTGCAACGCGCCAACGCGTATTGAAAGAAAATATTAGTGGCCGTCAACCTTATCTTAACTATCTTACAAAAGTATTTGATCTTCTACTTTCTCACAAAATAATTTGATCTATCCAAATTACTCATCTTATTTATTCACTATATTAAAGTTCTCCATCTAATATACCTATAATACCTTTAATAGAATTATTTACAACATACATCCCTTAACCCTTAAAATAATTACAATACTTTTTTTTATATCAATTACTTTTATACTAATAACCACGGCACTACCGCCGCCGCCACCCCCGTCGCCTCCGCCACCACCACCGCACCGCCGCATCACGCGGACATATAACTAGTTAAAATTTAAACCATACGGAGTATTATAGAAATAACATGGGCCATCAATCCAAACCATGTTAAATATACAATTTAATTTGGCCCATCAACTTAAAATACTTGGCCCATAAAGTTAATTTTTAGGTAATTCATCCACTACTAGAAAATTGGTGTATTCTCAAGGACAAATCCGTGGTAAATGGTCGTTTTCCCACGGATTTCCCACGGATTGTGGCCGTCGTTAAAAGTGGCGTGGGAAATAATTTCCCACGAATTTTCCCACGGCCACAAAATATTTCCCACGGTTTTCCCACGATCATAAATTTGTGGGAAATATTCCCACGGAATTTCCCACGGCGATACTAACGGATTTCCCACGGATCCCACGAAATTTCAACGATATGTTTTTTTATTTTTTCCACGGATTTTAGTTTCCCACCGATTTCACACGGATTTTCTTTCACACTGATTTCTCGTTTCCCACAGATTTCCCACGGAAATTTTTTAGATTATTTCACACAGATTTGCAACGGAATTGTTTCCCAAGAATTTCCAACGGAATTGTTTCCCACGGATTTCCCACATGTTAATTTCCCACGATTTTCCCACGAGATATTAACTTCGTATTTCCCACGGACGCCATTTTTGAATTAATAATAGAATTTATATTTTTTATTAATTTTCTTCCCTGTATAATTAAATATATATTCAACTACAAAAGTAATCAATCAATATTCAAACTACTAAAATGCATAATAATCCATTACCTAAATTCAAAATACATCCATCAACAAAACATTCATAAACATCATTTAAAAGTTAAAGTTTTGAAATAATTCAAACTAACAAATTTTTAATAAATCCTAAGATTTAGGCCGGTGGTGTCGGTAGCGTCATATTGGGTAAGAACTTCATCTGTATATAATTTACAGACGGAAGAATGTAAATCTTGAGATTTAAGACGATGACATCATATTGGGTAAAAACTTCATCATAGCGGAAATGGTTGCTTTCATTTCTTGTGATTTGGTTACATTTTTTGCATTCAAATCTTTTAGCTCCTTCTTTGTGTTTCTTCACGTCACTCAACATAAGAAATCTGCATATACATTTGAAAAGCAATCAACCATTAGAAAGACAACAAATCATGCACATTGGTTTTATTACTTCCAGATCAAAGACAAGAAAGTTTTAATATGCAGTATATCAACATGACTTCTTGTAGAAATCTGTAACAAGTAAACTGGTAGCACATGTAAGATTATTCCCACGGATTTCCCAGGGATTATCTAAACATTTTTCGAAAATATTTCCCACGGATTTCCCGGATTTACTTCATCTGTGGGTAATCGGTGAGTAATCCGTGAGAACAATTTCCCACGGATTACCCGCGGATAATCTAAACATTCTTATGTCAAAATATTTCCCACGACTTTCCCACGGATATGATTTATCTGTGGGTAATCCGTGGGTAATCCATGTAAGATTCTTCCCACGGATTTTCCACGGATTATCTAAATATTTTTCGAAAATATTTCCCACGGCTTTCTCACGCCCACGGATTTCCCACGGATTTACTTCATCTGTGGGTAATCGGTGAGTAATCCGTGAGAACAATTTCCCACGGATTACCCGCGGATAATCCACGATTCCCACGGATTATCTAAATATTTTTCGAAAATATTTCCCACGGCTTTCCCACGGATTTACTTCATCTGTGGGTAATCGGTGAGTAATCCGTGAGAACAATTTCCCACGGATTACCCGCGGATAATCTAAACATTCTTATGTCAAAATATTTCCCACGGCTTTCCCACGGATTTCCCACGGATATTTTTTTGTGGGTATTCCGTGGGAAATCTGTGGCAAAATTTTAAGATAACTTGATTTCATAAATTCAACTCCATTCCGTGGGTAATCCGTGGGTATACACAGATTTTCTAGTAGTATCTAAGCCCATTAATTGTTTGTTGCTCCATATTTTCTAATCTCAAATAATTAATTATTATTTATATATACATAATAAAAAGTTGGTCTGGTGATGACGTGTTTTTCATTAGTTCAAAATATATACGAGTATGTTTTACCTTATAATTCATTTCACACAACTATTCATTTACCTTATAATTGAATAATTCATTTCACATAACTGTTAATAATTTTAGGTATAGAAATAAAACAAGTCACCATCATTTATCGTGGATCACAAAGTGGTCGCTTCATTGCATCTTTGGTTACATGTTTATTATTTGTCAAAATCACCATCATTGACTTCCCTCTTCGATCGTCATTGTCAATCTAGGTCGGTGAACTGATGATGTTTGTGAGCAGAGACGGAGCCAAGATTTTACGTTGACGGGGACCGGGTGACATATGTGTACTAGATGGAAAGGGTTAAATTAAGGTGTCTGAAAAACTAAAAGGTTGTAAATGAAAAATCAAAACTAAAACATATGTGTACTAGATGAATTGGACCCATCAATGATGAGTTGGTGTAGTGGTTTGGAGTTAACCTGATGACCTATAGGTGTCAGGTTCGAATCTCCATTCCATCAACTTTGAGATATAGGTAATTTTTCTATGAGGGCTTGGCTTGGCTTGACTTGACATAACTTGTATCAAATCGTTGTTAAAGAAGTTCTTCTACAAATTAACTTTGATGGGAAATAATCCCCTGCAAAGTTTTGCTAGTTTGTTGTATATGAATACCTTTTAGTTTGGATCAGTTTGATTCACCCTATTGTTATTTGGTGGAGCTATAATTAGTATCCCAATATTCACTTACATATGATAGCTTTGGCTCTTCAGTGAGACTATGATAAGAAGGCAAAGTAGCGATGAGTGATGGTATTTTATTCTAGTATAAGGATCAGTATCATAATATGCATAAACATGTATAAATTGCAATAGGTATGAATGTTGTAATATTATACATCTGTCATTCTCTTAAATTTTTGTTGTTTTAGATATTTATTTATCATTTTTTCAAATGTGCAGCAACAAATTTGTTCAAGATGCTTCTCAAGTACAGACCAGAGGATAAAGCAGCGAAAATGGAAAGGCTCGTGAAAAGGGCACAAGCTGAGTCTGAAGGAAAGACTGTTGAGTCTAAGAAGCCTATTGTTGTCAAATATGGTTTGAACCATATCACCTATCTCATCGAGCAGGTTTCTTATTTCCAGTGTTTGTATATTACGGAGTACATCTTTGTGTTGTTTTTTCTGAAACAAAAACTAAACTTGCATAATGTCCTGTTATAGAACAAGGCACAATTGGTCATTATTGCTCATGATGTCGATCCTATTGAATTTGTTGTATGGCTTCCTGCATTGTGCAGAAAGATGGAAATCCCTTATTGCATTGTGAAGGAAAAATCTCGATTGGGAGCTGTAAGTTTCGTCTATCTCTTGTGTTATTATTGTCTCCACATTAGTATGTTATCTCAAAAACATTTTTATTTTGAGCTAACGACATTTTTTTTGTTCAGATTGTTCATCAGAAAACTGCAACAGCTCTGTGCTTGACTACAGTCAAAAATGAAGATAAGATGGAGTTCAGCAGAATCTTGGAAGCCATTAAGGTTTGTTTCCAAATTAACTTACTTTGATTGGGTCATTTTGGAAATTATATGGTATGCGTTTATACTGATTTTGGTTATTTCAGGCCAACTTCAATGATAAGTACGAGGAATACAGGAAGAAATGGGGTGGTGCCGTGGTGGTATAATGGGCTCTAAATCTCAGGCCAAATCAAAGGCGAAGGAGAAGGTTCTTGCTAAGGAGGTTGCCCAGAGAATGGGATAGAAGGCTTCATCAGCTTTAGTCTGCAGCTGAGTGACCTATTTTGTTTGTTTAAAATCATTGTCTTTAATATCGACTCTTTTTAGGTTCTAGAAGGCAAAATACATGTAGTGTCTTACATATGCTTAATTATGTCACAGTTTTCAATTTTGGTTGGTATTAGACTGTTTCTTTTATGCTTAGTAAATTTCATGCCTTTTGTTTTATCTTGCCGTAAGTTCATGTGTTGTGGCCTTATGGGCATTATTGTTACGTAGTTTTCGATCATTAGCCTTGCAATGTGGCTTGCTGTGATAAATCGGTTAACGTGTTTTTAGCACTGGCTAAAGCAGCTTCAAGATGTTTATGATTAAATTCACTGGGCGTTTGATATTGCCATATATCATTCCTTTTCTTTTTGTCACAACATAAAAGAAATAGAAGAGTGATTTGTAAAACTTGAGTTGTGCCAAGTTATAAAGGTCTAAGATCAAATCTATGCCTTGTAGAGATCGGGAAATTGGAAGTCACCAATAATGCGTCACGTTGCAAGAATGAGTAATTTGTTCATAAGTATAACACGTGGTCAACAAAATTAAAGCTCATGTCGTCTTATCTTGCTTTTCAAGTGATAAGAAGGTAATTAGTTGACCAGAATATCTTTTAACACATGGTCGATGATATCTATGTCTCAGTGTTTCGAGTGTCTTGTTTTTTTTATCTCGTATATTATACCAAATTATACTATAGTATTGGCCATTTTGATTCACGTGAGGATAATTTAGTGTCCACATTTGGACAAATAATAGTAACAATTTAAAAGCCCTTTTAACCAAGGTTGGAGAACTCGTGACTCGGACTCGACTCGGTGAGCAGGGGAGTCAGGAGTTTTTGGAAACTCGGACTCGACTCGAGGAGAACTCGGATTAGAATTTTATATACAAACATAAGTATTTTAGAAATTATATGTAGGGCTAATTACTTGGAAAGTCATCCAACTTGTCATAAATACCTTTTCCGGGGTCCCAACAAAAAAAAGTTTTTAGACTGTTTCTTTTATGCTTAGTAAATTTCATGCCTTTTGTTTTATCTTGCCGTAAGTTCATGTGTTGTGGCCTTATGGGCATTATTGTTACGTAGTTTTCGATCATTAGCCTTGCAATGTGGCTTGCTGTGATAAATCGGTTAACGTGTTTTTAGCACTGGCTAAAGCAGCTTCAAGATGTTTATGATTAAATTCACTGGGCGTTTGATATTGCCATATATCATTCCTTTTCTTTTTGTCACAACATAAAAGAAATAGAAGAGTGATTTGTAAAACTTGAGTTGTGCCAAGTTATAAAGGTCTAAGATCAAATCTATGCCTTGTAGAGATCGGGAAATTGGAAGTCACCAATAATGCGTCACGTTGCAAGAATGAGTAATTTGTTCATAAGTATAACACGTGGTCAACAAAATTAAAGCTCATGTCGTCTTATCTTGCTTTTCAAGTGATAAGAAGGTAATTAGTTGACCAGAATATCTTTTAACACATGGTCGATGATATCTATGTCTCAGTGTTTCGAGTGATGTACACTTCATTTGCTTTACACTTTACACTTCGAATGTGATGTACACTTCATTTGCTTTACACTTTACACTTCGAATGTGATGTACACTTCATTTGCTTTACACTTTACACTTCGAATGTGATGTACACTTCATTTGCTTTACACTTTACACTTCGAATGTGATGTACACTTCATTTGCTTTACACTTTACACTTCGAATGTGATGTACACTTCATTTGCTTTACACTTTACACTTCGAATGTGATGTACACTTCATTTGCTTTACACTTTACACTTCGAATGTGATGTACACTTCATTTGCTTTACACTTTACACTTCGAATGTGATGTACACTTCATTTGCTTTACACTTTACACTTCGAATGTGATGTACACTTCATTTGCTTTACACTTTACACTTCGAATGTGATGTACACTTCATTTGCTTTACACTTTACACTTCGAATGTGATGTACACTTCATTTGCTTTACACTTTACACTTCGAATGTGATGTACACTTCATTTGCTTTACACTTTACACTTCGAATGTGATGTACACTTCATTTGCTTTACACTTTACACTTCGAATGTGATGTACACTTCATTTGCTTTACACTTTACACTTCGAATGTGATGTACACTTCATTTGCTTTACACTTTACACTTCGAATGTGATGTACACTTCATTTGCTTTACACTTTACACTTCGAATGTGATGTACACTTCATTTGCTTTACACTTTACACTTCGAATGTGATGTACACTTCATTTGCTTTACACTTTACACTTCGAATGTGATGTACACTTCATTTGCTTTACACTTTACACTTCGAATGTGATGTACACTTCATTTGCTTTACACTTTACACTTCGAATGTGATGTACACTTCATTTGCTTTACACTTTACACTTCGAATGTGATGTACACTTCATTTGCTTTACACTTTACACTTCGAATGTGATGTACACTTCATTTGCTTTACACTTTACACTTCGAATGTGATGTACACTTCATTTGCTTTACACTTTACACTTCGAATGTGATGTACACTTCATTTGCTTTACACTTTACACTTCGAATGTGATGTACACTTCATTTGCTTTACACTTTACACTTCGAATGTGATGTACACTTCATTTGCTTTACACTTTACACTTCGAATGTGATGTACACTTCATTTGCTTTACACTTTACACTTCGAATGTGATGTACACTTCATTTGCTTTACACTTTACACTTCGAATGTGATGTACACTTCATTTGCTTTACACTTTACACTTCGAATGTGATGTACACTTCATTTGCTTTACACTTTACACTTCGAATGTGATGTACACTTCATTTGCTTTACACTTTACACTTCGAATGTGATGTACACTTCATTTGCTTTACACTTTACACTTCGAATGTGATGTACACTTCATTTGCTTTACACTTTACACTTCGAATGTGATGTACACTTCATTTGCTTTACACTTTACACTTCGAATGTGATGTACACTTCATTTGCTTTACACTTTACACTTCGAATGTGATGTACACTTCATTTGCTTTACACTTTACACTTCGAATGTGATGTACACTTCATTTGCTTTACACTTTACACTTCGAATGTGATGTACACTTCATTTGCTTTACACTTTACACTTCGAATGTGATGTACACTTCATTTGCTTTACACTTTACACTTCGAATGTGATGTACACTTCATTTGCTTTACACTTTACACTTCGAATGTGATGTACACTTCATTTGCTTTACACTTTACACTTCGAATGTGATGTACACTTCATTTGCTTTACACTTTACACTTCGAATGTGATGTACACTTCATTTGCTTTACACTTTACACTTCGAATGTGATGTACACTTCATTTGCTTTACACTTTACACTTCGAATGTGATGTACACTTCATTTGCTTTACACTTTACACTTCGAATGTGATGTACACTTCATTTGCTTTACACTTTACACTTCGAATGTGATGTACACTTTAGTTTTACACTTCATAATCTGCATGGTTATCTGCCTTTAAAACCTCACTTTAGTTGGCGCACCTCATTTACATTTGCTGCAGAAAGTGTGTTTTGGATATAAAGGGTTAAACCATTCCTCATTTGAATTACTCCGTATAAAAGAGGTAAATCAAGTTTTCATTTATTCAAGCTCATTCGGTCGTTTTTGGATATAAAGTATAGTAAGTATAGATATTACTGATAAGTGTTTTCATTATTTTAGATGGATTGCTTGGAGGACATTTTCTTAAATCCAAATGCGCCGGAAGGTGTAAATGACGAGTTTGTGTACGAAGAGCCCGATGACGAATTTGAATCCCCATATGTCCGTGCTGAATTTGATTACGATCACGGTGTTTTTT
Organism: Erigeron breviscapus; assembly: GCA_034093135.1. NCBI lineage: Eukaryota > Viridiplantae > Streptophyta > Magnoliopsida > Asterales > Asteraceae > Erigeron > Erigeron breviscapus. Next base: position 122,938,321 of record CM067168.1, on the reverse strand, counting down.
ATACCAAGGAGGTATGTATATAATCCAACCTTTTCATTTTTTGTGTTGTTATTTTGTGATTAATTGTATTTTGTTATTATTCATTAGATTTGTTGCTATAAAAGTATGTAAGAAAACTAATTATTAAAACTACGGATAAAAAATTGTATATAAAAACATATTAAAAAATGTACGTAAAAATGTAGATTAACAAAAGCTATTGAAAAATTGTTAAAAAAAGGTGTATAAAAAAGTGTATTATAAAAAAGTGTATAAAAAAGTGTATTATAAAAAAGTGTATAAAAAGTGTATTATAAAAAAGTGTATAAGAAAGTGGATTATAAAAAAGTATATAAAATAGTGAATTAAAAAAAAGTATTATAAAAAAGTGCATATAAAATCTAATTATAAAAAAGTATATAAAAAAGTAAAATAAAAAATGTATTATAAAAAAGTGCATATAAAATCTAATTATAAAAAAGTATATAAAAAAGTAAAATAAAAAATGTATTATAAAAAAGTGCATATAAAATCTAATTATAAAAAAGTATATAAAAAAGCTATTGAAAAATTGTTAAAAAAATGTATAAAAAAGTGTATTATAAAAAAGTGTATTAAAAAAAGTGTATTATAAAAAAGAGTATATAAAAAAGTAAAATAAAAAATGTATTATAAAAAAGTGCATATAAAATCTAATTATAAAAAAGTATATAAAAAAGTAAAATAAAAAGTGTATAAAAAGTGTATTAAAAAAAAGTGTATAAAATTAATTAAAAAAAGTATTATAAAAAAGTGCATATAAAATCTAATTATAAAAAAGTATATAAAAAAGTAAAATAAAAAATGTATTATAAAAAAGTGCATATAAAATCTAATTATAAAAAAGTATATAAAAAAGTAAAAAAAGTGCATATAAAATCTAATTATAAAAAAGTATATAAAAAAGTAATAAAATAAATAAAAAAGTGTATTAAAAAAAAAGTATTATAAAAAAGTGCATATAAAATCTAATTATAAAAAAGTATATAAAAAAGTAAAATAAAAAATGTATTATAAAAAAGTGCATATAAAATCTAATTATAAAAAAGTATATAAAAAAGTAAAATAAAAAATGTATTATAAAAAAGTGCATATAAAATCTAATTATAAAAAAGTATATAAAAAAGTAAAAAAATGTATTAAAAAAAGTGTATAAAAAAAAAGTGTATTATAAAAAAGTGTATTATAAAAAAGTGTATTAAAAAAAGTATTATAAAAAAGTGCATATAAAATCTAATTATAAAATAGTGAATTAAAAAAAAAGTATTATAAAAAAGTGCATATAAAATCTAATTATAAAAAAGTATATAAAAAAGTAAAATAAAAAATGTATTATAAAAAAGTGCATATAAAATCTAATTATAAAAAAGTATATAAAAAAGTAAATTAAAAAGGTGGTCCTTATTTGCAACCGTGGTGGAAAAAGAGATAAGCGGTTAACCGGGGCACCCAAGGGACTACCAAAATTGACTGTCCATTCAAATTGGTAGGCCGTCTGACAAAGGACCATAGTTGGTGGGTTGAAGTTATAGATCACCGACATAACCATCCATCAGCTCGTAATTTGGAAGGTATTGCGTACGCAAGACGACTAACCGATGTTCAAAAAGAATTTGTGGACGAAAAGGCGTTGCTAGGTTTTGGGCCAAATAGCATAAGGGACCAATTGAAGGATGCATTTCCCGGCATCTTGACCCGTTCACAAGACATTTCTAACTACTTGCGGCAACACCGGCTAAAGCACGCCCAACAACGAGGGGAAACTCGAATGCAGGTGAAATAAGAAGCACCATCACCAATATCTCCCATATCAGCTGAGCAGCAATTGGCTGCTCTACCAGTACCACCACCTAACACTCGCCCACTGCAGACGACGGGTATAAAGGGTTACCTAGATGACATACCGGAGGTATTTAGACCATACGTCAAGGGGATTATTAATGTCAGGGGTGATGGCAACTGTGGATTCCGGGCACGTTTGAACATGTTTTAGATCTCGAAGGATATGGTTTTTTGCAGTAGGTTTTAAAGTTTAAGAATAATCTTTAAAAAGCTCACCTATATTCATATTCATATTTTTTTATAAGTTAGCTTTTTATCTATAGGATTCTCTTTTCAAATATATTTGTTAATTTTTCTTTTTATCCAGATTTGGGAGCTTCATAGATCAATCGGTATGTTCAACGACGGGAATGAGTTTTATTCTTTTTGTGTTCACGATGGGAAAATGATTCATTATTGTGTTCGGTAAGTTGTTTTGCTATATCAATAGATGCCAATCTCCGATTTTATGTTTAATGCGTTTTTGATTGTCGATCTTTCTAGGTACTTATATAATTAGAACTGATCATGAGACACCAACTTCAAGTCGAAGATCAGTCAACATGTGTTCTGATAGTTTTATTATATGTTAACTTTCTTATGTATTATTATTATAGTCATACATGTATGCTTAATAACAAATTATTGGATTGTTGTGTTATATGTGTTTTAAACAGGTCACCAACCTAAGTCAGGCGCTGCATCTCCTCGCTTAAAAAAAGACCTGTCACCATTGTGACTACTAGTGGTTCAGGTGGTTAAATCGAAAGGGAGGGATTGGGTTTTCTTCATAGATCAAACGGTATTTTTTAATTTATTTTTTCAAAAATATTTGATGTTGTGTTAGTTGCCAACTATTCATCTTGCAAATAATTTTAAGCTGTTATAGAGATTCAACTTTTGACCCGTTTACATTCAAATGTCTATGCTATGTTTTGGATATCTCAAATGGGTCGACCAAGTAAACCAATTGGGTTCCGACAAGCTACAAATTCCCCTGATGGAGGTCCATAATGCGACGATGGCCCACTCCATAACTGGCGGGGGTCGAAATACTCATCACCAGACTGGTGCAAGTCAACATAGGAGCCGGAAGGTTGGGATCCAGACGGGCCAGAATACGATCCAGATGGGCCTTCCGGAGGTCCATAATGTGGCTGCGGCAACTCAACAGGGAAATCATGGGATCCGAAACCCCTGAGAATCCTCCCTAGTCCGCGCTGATGTCCCGATCGCGATCCAAACGCTTCCGGGAACAACTGGGTTGGAGGTGTCGGTGCAGGATCCTGTGAATGTCTCACCTGCGCAGCTTCCAGACGGGACTGCATATAAATAGTAAGGTAAGTTTAATAAATGGAGCAGTAATTAAAAGTAATTTAACTTAAAGTTATGTATATACCGCAACTTCCGGAGGTTGTAGTCTGTGGGTTGCCGCCCAAGTCGACTCCCACGTGGGCGGTGGCCCCTCCTTCTTTTCGTTATGGTGCTTGGCCTGCAAACAAGTCAAATAATTAGCATAAAAAAACACAAGAATTGTATACTTTTGTTAAAACCAAACGTACCAACGCCCGATCGTGGGCAAGAGAAATAGATCGCCGACCCTGAGTCCCCACCGCCTGTTTGGACCGGTTTGTCTTGTTTGTCGCGGCCCGCTTGACCCGGTCATCCCTCGTATAGAAACGCAATAGTTTTCCCCACTCTTCCGGGTCCATACCAGCTGGCGGTGCTGTCTGCAGGGTATCTGCTTCGTCTACACCCCCCCGTGCTGTAAAATGCTGAGATTTGAATTTTGACTTTCTCTGCCTATATATGCTAGCTGCATCAGCATGGAAAGCCTGTTTTGCTGCCTTCCGGGTGGGGTCGTCCTCATCATGCTCTAAGTACTGGTCCATCGCAAACCAGCGCTACATTGTTTACAAATACAAGTTAGCAGTTTCGGGGGGTTATCATTGTAAAACATATTAAGTAAAAAAATATAAAAAGAAACATATTCTAACCTGTATTTCCTCCAAGATATTGTCCCTCAGAGACTCGGGCACATCGTACCATGACTCGTAGTACTGGGGGACATCTCCGATCAATGAGCCTAACAAAGATTTGTACATAGCCCCGTAGTCCCCGATCGACTGAAAGGTCTTCGATTTGTAATCGAAGTACATGGGTAACGGGCCTCCATTTTTCTTGAAGGCAGCCTCAAGGTTTAGATGTTTGGCTGCCCCTCTGGGTGGTGGTGGTGTTTTCTTCGACCCTACAAAACCAATAAGTAACAATAACATAAATAAGTTACTTTAAACGATAAGAATACAATTATTTCAATGCATAACTAAATTTAATGTAAAGTCAATTTTCTTACCGCTGTTTTTGCACCCTGTTATTTTCTTCCACCACGATCGGTGCGGATCGTTTCCATCGCCGTCGCCGCCGTGAGCTCCTAGCATTTTTCTTAAATCTACATAAATAATACACGTATTATAATACTTTTAATATCAACTTTTTGAACTACTTTTTTTTTAACTTAATTTTTTATATACTATGTATACACTTTTTTACATTTTTTATAAACTTTTCTAATACAAACATTTTTATATTTTCTAATACAAACATTTTTATAGTTTTTTATATACTATGTATACACTTTTTTACATTTTTTATAAACTTTTCTAATACAAACATTTTTATATTTTCTAATACAAACATTTTCTAGTACAAACTTTTATAAACTTTTTTTAATACAAACATTTTTATATTTTCTAATACAAACATTTTTATATTTTCTAATACAAACATTTTTATATTTTTAAAATACTTTTTTATATACTATGTATACACTTTTTTACATTTTTTATAAACTTTTCTAATACAAACATTTTTATATTTTCTAATACAAACTTTTTGTTATAGAAACTTTTTTTTAAAATAATTTTTTATATACTATGTATACACTTTTTTACATTTTTTATAAACTTTTCTAATACAAACATTTTTATATGACTTTTGTAATACTACTTTTTCAGATACTTTTTTTAAATAATTTTTTATATACTATGTATACACTTTTTTACATTTTTTATAAACTTTTCTAATACAAACATTTTTATATTTTCTAATACAAACATTTTCTAGTACAAACTTTTATAGAAACTTTTTTTAAAATAATTTTTATATACTATGTATACACTTTTTTACATTTTTTATAAACTTTTCTAATACAAACATTTTTATATTTTCTAATACAAACATTTTCTAGTACAAACATTTTTATATGACTTTTGTACTACTACTTTTTCAGCTACTTTTTTTGAACTTAATTTTTTATAAACTTTTCTAATACAAACATTTTTATATGACTTTTGTACTACTACTTTTTCAGCTACTTTTTTTAAACTTAATTTTTTAACTACTTTTTTACTATACTTTTTGTACTTTTTTTAATTAATTTTTTATATACTATGTATACACTTTTTTACATTTTTTATAAACTTTTCTATTACAAACATTTTTATATCTATTATACACTTTTTTACATTTTTTATAAACTTTTTAATACTTTTTTTATATTTTATTTTTTTATATAAACTTTTTGTTATAGAAATTTTTTTAAAATATTTTTTATATACTATGTATACACTTTTTTACATTTTTTATAAACTTTTCTAATACAAACATTTTTATATTTTCTAATACAAACATTTTCTAGTACAAACTTTTATAAACATTTTTTAAATTTCGTATGAACTTAAATTTTTTATATCTAATTTATTTGAACTTAAATTTCTATTTAAACATTTTTAAGTACTTTTTTTGAACGTAAAATTTCGCATGAACTTTTTTTTATATAATTTTTTACATTTTCTTCATTTTTTTTGACATTTTATTTTACATTTTGTTATAGAAATTTTTTTTAAATTATATTTTTTATATACTATGTATACACTTTTCTACATTTTTTATAAACTTTTCTAATACAAATATTTTTTATATACTATGTATACACTTTTTTACATTTTTTATAAACTTTTCTAATACAAACATTTTTATATGACTTTTGTACTACTACTTTTTCAGCTACTTTTTTTAAACTTAATTTTTTAACTACTTTTTTATATAAACTTTTTGTTATAGAAATTTTTTTAAAATAATTTTTTATATACTATGTATACACTTTTTTACATTTTTTATAAACTTTTCTAATACAAACATTTTTATATTTTCTAATACAAACATTTTCTAGTACAAACTTTTATAAACTTTTTTTTAAATATATTTTTTATATACTATGTAATACACTTTTTTTACATTTTATATTTTTTTACACTTTTTTACAATCATTTTTACATAACAAAAACAAGAACAACAACAAGAACACAAGAACAACAATACATTAAATCTATGGGCGCATACAATACGTTAAATCTATGGGCATATAAGATCAATCATAATACATCTATGCATAACAAGAATAACATCAAACTAATACATATACTATATAGCAAATTAATAGATACGAAATAAAAAAAAATAAAAACTTACTTCAACGTTGGGTTTACGAAAGGGGTAACGACGGGTCGCTCCTAAAGCCTCGCTGAAAAACTGGGTCGCTCCTAAAGCCTCACCGGAAAATCTTGGCCGGAAAATATGGGGGAGAGGGGGGTTGGATCGGTTGGAGAAGAGAAAATAATTGGAGAAGAGAAAAGAATTGGAGAAACAATATGAAGGCTGGATCCAGAGAAAGAATATATAAATCTTTTCGAGTCACCCTTTAGGAGCGACTGTCGCTCCTAAAGGGGTGTTTGACAGGTCAACGGTTTCGAGTCACCCTTTAGGAGCGACTGTCGCTCCTAAAGGGGTGTTTGACGGGTCAACGTTTCTAACGGGTATAAGCATGGGGATCCGCGTGCAATAAATGGGTCACCCCTTTAGGAGCGACTGTCGCTCCTAAAGGGGTGTGGTCGGGTTACCCAACATTCCATGGTCGGGGTATCTGGCCCGTAAAATAATTTGAAGGGTCAATAATGACGACACATGGGGAATGATGACGACAATAAGGAAAGAGACGGGGAGAAGTTAGGTGTAAAAATGGCTTGTAGCTTCGTATAGGATGGGATAGGGCTAGTAATTTGTTATCATGTGGTGTCAGCCTGTCAGGTTTATTTCAACCAGTAAGTTTTTTTCAAACTATAATGACATCGAGGTGATGTTTGGGATGATGCTCGCCCCTACCCAATTGAATAAAGCCATATGAAAGTAATTACACTTAATCTCTAGTAGATCTAAAGTAACATTTTAAACTAATGATAGTTGATATTTGTATCATTAATTTTAATGAATGTATCACAATTTGTAATCTTCATAGCTGGCCATATAAGCCAATAATACATGAGTGTGATATATTTATTAAAAATGGTATACAAATATCACCTCTCTAAATTAACCGTTAAATGTTGGAACCACGTTAATGTGACCGTCACTTATCGTTTATCATTCCTTATATAATAATTGATAAGGCTGGCAATTTTGACACGAAACCTGTTAACACGACACGACCTGTTCTTAATAGGTTTCGTGTTTAACCTTAACAGGTTTCGTGTCTTAACAGGTCCGGACTTGTTAGACCTGTTAAAACCTGTTAATAATTAACATACACTATATCATATATTATTATTATTATTAATATTAAATATTAAAATACTAGGACATATAATATAGTAATGCATCTGACCACTTTTTCGTTTCCTTTATCCCAATTCTCACCCACTCTTTATCTCTCTTTTCTTTTGACCATATCTCCTTTTTCCTTACACAACGACCACAACAACAGATCTCATCTTCTTTAAGATCTAAAACCTATGAATATTAATTTATATCTATATATCTAAGATAAACAAGATATTCTTTTGTTTGAAATTGGATCCAAACCATCATTCTCATCAGCATTCAGAGTAACTATCTCCACCACTGAAACCATATTCCGGTGGACAACGGAGATATCGCCCCTTCGTGGTTCCGATTGGAAACAGCAACGGCAATCGCCGCCTTCTACACCACCAGATCGCTCTTCTTTCATTTTTTTTCTCTCTATAGATCTAGTGCTTATTTCTTTTTCATATTTATATATCTATAGATCTAGGGTTTATTATTTTAAACTTGTATGAATCTGGAAATGTTTTGAACAGATGCGTTTTGTATAGAATTTGGTTTTGGTATATATGTGTTTGTATATGAATCGGTTTTGGATATATGGGTCTATGTATACATCTCTAGATATAGCAATTTAATATAGATATAGAGAGAGATGTGTATACGATGTGTTTACATTTCCAGAAAGAGAGAAAAAAGTTAACAGGTTTTTTAACGGGTCTTAACAGGTGCACCTGTTAATTTCCGTGTCGTGTTCGTGTTTGAGAAAAATGACACGATTAGTTAACCGGTCGTGTTCGTGTTTGAGCTTAACAGGTTCGTGTCTTAACAGGTTCGTGTCTTAACAGGTTCGTGTCTTAACAGGTCGTGTCGAACCTGTTATGCCAGCCTTAATAATTGACGATAACTAAAATCCTTATGTCTAGTAAGTATATGATGGGCGTATTTACTCTTAAAGACATACTATAAGGTTTCCATTAGGTGATTGTAACTAAGAGGACTAATGGTACACACATTAAACACCAAAGGGGTTGAATGTGTAAATATTCTCCTTATAAATAGAGAGTCATTAACCATAAGTTAAGGTTAATCTCTTCACATACAAACCCTTAATTTCGTGTGTTTTCTCCTCACTAATTCGTGTATCAAGTTACAGCCGAATTACGCATCCCATTATTACTCAATCACCTTGTTTTGGGAACCCGAAATCAATGGCAACTATGTTTAATGCCTTAACAGGTTCCACAGGATCATCTGGTGAGTATTTTTCCTTGAATCAAATCATGTTTATTCCAACATTAAAAAGATTATAAGACTATGAGGAGTAGGGGGATAAAGGGGGCTCCCTACATAGGGGGGACTTTCGCCATGTGGCGGAGGCTCCCTCCAAGAGTTGCCCCTCCTTTATGTTGGAGTGAGACTCCTCTTTGGGGAAGCCCCCCCTTTTTTATTGTTTTTTTTTGTTTTATAAATATAAATGTAAATAACATATATAAATAAGTAACATATTACCTTATAATAAATTATATAAATATAAAAACACAATTTTATTAAGTTTTCCATACATCACACATCACAAACACAACTAAACAATTATTCCAAACATCACACAATACAACTAAACAACTAAATGATTAATTGTTTCTAAACTTCGGATTGCTTCGTACCAATTGAATTTCGAGCACAAAATATAAAAGAATATGTAGAATATATAGAGAGAAATATAGTAGGAAATGTTTTTAGTTTGTAGGAAATGAATTGGTTTTGGGTGTATATATATAAAGATTTAAATAAAAAAAAATATATTGAAAAGATGCTCAAAAGAGCCGTTAACGGCTAGTTTTGCATTGAAAGTCGAAAAGAAAGGGGGCAATCAATATTCATCGGCAGACATGGTTTTTGACATTTGCCGCCCCTCGGGGCGGTGTAGCAGGCGGCAAACGGGCGGCGAAGGGGCGGCGTCGGGATGTTTATCCCCCACTCCGATCAATCTAAGAAGAGAAATAGAGTGTAAAAATAACTTGTAATAAATTAGAGGTGGAAATTTTCCATTTTGAAACCATGTTCTTAATTTGAGGTTAGCTTGCTTAGTTTAGATCTTTCTTTATTTGAGTAAAAATCAAAGTTTTTTTTTTTTATATTGAATTAATGATGTAGTGTAAGATTATTCGATGTAATATAAATAAGTATAAAAAATTTGTTGTTAATAAAAATTGAGAAATGCTGGGATGTAAACAGAAAATCTACAAACTTTGTTTCACATACCGACATGGCAAGGTGATATGCAGTTGTATCAATGCTTTGTAGGTGGCAAAAAACAATAACGGGAAATAGTTTCACTAGTTGACACATGATACACGTGGACATCGCGTTCCGTCCACTACTTACACGTCATATGGATTAAACTTACGGGCCCCACTTGTGGATCCCTTCCTTCCTTACTGGGGACGACAAGAATCATCAGCGTTTATTTTGCTTGTTGCTTTATATATATAAAAAAAAAATCTCACACACTTCCATCTTTCCTTCCACATTTATCGCTCTCTTTCACTACTACACGCTTATCATCATCATCATCCGATTTTTTAGGGTTCAAGTTCGAATTTCGGATCTGGATTTTTGATCCTCATCCACACTTTTTAGTGTCCAGACCCAACAAACTTCGAATTTTTACACACACACATATAGATATAGATACGATACAGATACAGATACAGATACTATAGATACACAAAAAAAAATATAATTCAAAGAGACATATACATACAAATAATAATAAATAGATATACATACATACACCAATGATCCAACGGCTCGTTGACAACTTCCTTGCTGTCACAAAAGAGTTAGTGTTTTCTTCCTCTCTTTTTTCTGTCTGTTCTTCTTCAAAATTCAATCTAATTTAATTAATTAATATTAGTTTTATTGTAATTGTTATTATTATTATTGTATAGTAACTATACTGATGTATAATTTCAATAATTTGTATTCTATAACTCTTTGTTGTATGATCAGTTTAATTTGTAAATTTAATTAAGGATTTGGACCAATTAGGGATCTAATTACTTATATAAATTGTTGATTGTTAGTTATGTTAGGGTTTATTATTTGAGTTTATCTGATTAGATTATTTAAATGAATTATTGGTTAGGGTGTATGATAAGAAATAATGTGACCCAGCTTGTACAGAGTATTTGTAATTGTATGATTATATCATCATCTTTTTGATTTTTGATTTTTAAAATTTAATTATTAAGTATTTATTTTTTGTAGCTGAAGGACAGACAAAATTTGGAGTTTATGGAAAAATTTGGAATTTTCTTAATTACTCACAACTGAAATAGATGTCCTGAAAATTGAAGTTTTGAAATTGTGAAAATAAAAAAGTGAATAACTTTTGTGATTTAATTGGTGCATTTTTGTAGAGTATATTGGTGACATATCTTTATGTTGACGGTCTCTTGTGTATTGCAGGTCTGTGAAAACGATTACTTATGAGTCATTAAATCATATATTGAGGCTGATAAATGGATTCTCAGCAATGTTACTGGCTATCATGCCTGGAAAAACTAACATGCTTGAAGGAATTCATGGTTGGGAGCTCAGACCATCTTTTCGTGGACCCCGTCTTCCTCGTTGGATGGAGAAGTAAGCTTCTTGAATATTACTCGTATCATTATTATTTTTGGTACCTTGACATGGTGTACTTAAATTGGGCTAAAACTCAATAGGGGTTGGTTGGAAATTTGGTAATAATGATGCAGTATTTTGTTCCCTTTGTTCTTTATATGAATAATCATCTGTTCATTTCTTTATCTGGTGGTTTTTCATGTTTCAGATTCTGTCATTAGTGTTGTATTCTTGATTCATATGAAACTTTTACGAAATGGTGTTATTTTCACCCCTTCTTATACTTTGTTTCGTCTAATTGTATGGCCCTCCAACTTCATATTTACCTTTCATGACATATGGGGAACAAGTTTGTTTCTAAGTTAGCAACAATCTATGACCATTTGTAACGTTATGGTCATAGATTGTTACAAATGGTCAAAGAAGACCATTTGTAACGTTTCGTCTAATTGTATGGCCCTCCAATTTGCTTTAGCACGATATGTTACTCTTCTACATTCTTGTTTTATTGACACGCCTTCTATTTTATTGGTAGTGGGGTGTCTTCCTTTAACCAGTTTGTTCATGAACTATCCATGGATTCTGACTCGGCATCGAGTGTAGATTATTCATCTGGCGAAGAGTCAAATGGTGATTATGATGATGATGATGATGATTATGATTACGTATCCCCTCCATCTCCGTCATCACAAAGTTCTCAATTCTCTAGGGCAAGTAGCCGAAGCAGGCGTGAAAAGCACCGGTCACACTGGTTTTTTTCCTTCGTCATGTGGCTTCTGCTTCCTGTGGGGCTGATTACTGCGATACCATTGTATCTGTACAGCGTGTTTCTCAGTAAAGGTTTAAAGGGACCCACGAGCAGCCAAGAAAGAGTGCGGACTTCACAAGTCCATGCTGGTAAGAAAACATTGGATTATGTTGTCCAAGTGGCTACTGACAGAAGACGTGGAGTTATAGAGGTTTGCTTCTAATCTAATGGTTAGCTATCATTGGAAGTGACAGTTCAGACCTGTTCACTTATTAATGGGTGTGTACGGAATATGTTATTATCTCTTAGCCTTCAAATGGGTGAATACAGAGTTGCTTAAAAGGAAGTGGATTGAAAGTTTTTTAGAGTGTATTTTAATGACTAAACCTGCTAATCTTGCTATTCTAAGAGATATTATTTTTGAATTAAGAGGGTATAAATTTTGTCATCACAATTTATTTTTTTTAGTATATATAAGAAGTTGAACTTCTGAATTTACGTACTTCTGTTGAACTAACAGAACTTAATCTGCACCGATTTGTATCGCCCATAAACCTTCCTTTTATGACCCAGACCCAGTTTTAATAATTTGCATAACTCACCTATCTTGTCACCTCTAGCTTTCGTAATAATACCAAAGATCATTTTTGCCAGCGTCACAACTTCATATTTACTTTTCCGTTTCTCTAATTTCAGGATTTGCATCTAGGAATAGAGATTTTTATAGAAACCATATTTGATGGTATTCACAAGGCAACTTCTTGTTTTCTTTCTCCAATGGACTCTCTAAGGGAGTTATTGAGGTGGTCTTCTCCCGTGGCTCACCCTGATGATTCAAGTGCGTATGTTACAACTGCTACTCTTGGTGAGGATGACCCTACCCCCACAGAAAGAAAAGCTAACCCTACCCCCACAGAAAGAAAAGCTAGATTGAATAGTCCCCTGAATACAGATGCCAGGACATGTCAAGATGTTATCACAGAGCTTGGGTAAGAACTTTAAATTTTTTAACCAGTTTGTTCAAAGATAGAAAATGTAGGTTGAGATGTGACATACACTAAATTCCAACTGATATAACTATGCTTCTGATTAATCTTGAGATACTAAATGTAAACGTAAAATTAGAGAAGATTCTGGATAGTTTTAAATTTGAAAAATTTGAACACAAGATAAATGAGCGATGCGAGTTTCCTTCTTCGATTGTCCCATAATAACTGGGAGACGTTCCTTATAAGATTCTTGTTCACATTTAGCTTTTCAGCCTTCCATATTAATATTTACAATCGTTAATGAATATCAGTGGCATCGTCAGCTTTTCTCCACTTTGTCATATTATTGAAGGGCAAATTAGATAATTTTATTATTAGTCAGAGACTCTGGCACATGTGTTTGATTTATGGTTCTTTTGGGAACGAAGGAGTTAAAATCTTGCCGACTTGACCTTGTGGATTGAAAATAGGAATCTCATATGGGGGCATTAAAGGCATTATCAGTACTCATGAAAAAGTACTCGAAATCATGCACATCACACATCTAAAAATCTTTTCAGGTACCCTTATGAAGCTATCAAGGTGGTTACGGCTGATGGATATGTTCTCCTTTTGGAGCGAATTCCAAGGTGGAACTTTGGTTCTTGCGTGCACTTCCTAAATTTACTTCTCATTGTATTGAGAAGTTGATTTTGACTAATTATTCTCTCTTTTTGCTGTAGACGTGATGCTAGAAAGGTGGTTTATCTACAACACGGAGTCTTTGATTCATCTATGGGGTAATATTTATGTTCTTGGTATTTCTTGGTTAAGTTATTCCAAATATGTTTATGTGGGAGTAATTAAACGAGATTAATTAATGAAGATTAATATCCAAAAAAGAATATGGTTAAAAATAATAAATCACCCAAGACCATTGCAAAGGCAACTGGTTTCTTCTATAATTGTAAGAATCCTGGGTTGATATACTTTGGTATGCATTCAGTAGTTATATTTATCTATCATGAAGAATTAATGGGAGTCTTGCACGGTTCTTGGAAGACATATATTTACATAACAATTTAGAGGATTAGCTAAGCCACAAATAGTTAATTTTTGTCTAATACAGATTAAAAGGTCATATGCTTGTCAAACAGTTTTTTTACCCGTTTAGAAAACCACCTAATCATGATTTTGTTTAAGTGGTGGCATATGGGCAGTTTCAGTAGGTTTGTATGAGTTGTTTTCTGACAATGGGTCATAGTGGTCGGGCTAATCTACTGTGTAGTGCCCTTTTACCTTCCATACTTCGAGTTATTTCATTTGAAAGCCATAAGGATTTGTCTTATGACAAATTTTAACTCTTAACACTATTTGATGGTTAGTTATTTGAGCCTTTGTGCCACAACTAACTGCATTGAGCACATATGTGTAAGGAGTATCATAAACATGTAGTTAAAGAATGAGGAATTAACAAGTTTGGAATCAATCTATTCTTAGCATCTCATTGACATTCGATTTACATTATACCACAAGCCATTGACCTTAATTAAACATAAATAAAAGATCCATCAGTCAGAATAGTAAGAATAGATTGACCACTAACCACTTGCATCCAACAAGTGGAATAAGAGGCTAAGCCAAGTTGAAAAGATGAAGAGGGATATATGTGATCCTTATTGTATGAATGTATCATTTTGCTTATGTTGACCTGCCGGGTAATAAATTTTTGGTTTTTAACTTTTTATACATGAGTAGTTTTTGGATGCACAAAATACTAATAGTTTATCAAACATGCTGAAAGTGAACATATATTTGTGGACAAATTTGGCTATGCAGCTTCTAATTTATTTATTTTTTTGATATCTTTAACGTGGGCAGTTATTTTTTCCCTGCAGTTGGGTGTCTAATGGAGTTGTTGGTTCTCCCGCTTTTGCAGCTTTTGATCAAGGTTTGCAGTTGATCTTTTCATCTGCAGGCATCTTTTACTATGTCCAATTTATATACTAATATATTTCCTCTTTCAGGCTATGATGTCTTTCTGGGTAATTTCCGTGGTCTAGTTTCAAGAGAACATGTCGACAAGAACATGTCTTCACGAGAGTAAGCTTCTAAGCCTTCACATTTAAAATTAAACAATCTATATTGAGAAATGCTACGTTATCCACAGACACTTGTAAAATAGTACTTCTGATATATTGATACTAGTATTGAATATGATTTATAGGTATTGGCGTTACTCCATCAATGAGCATGGGATCCAAGATATACCAGCCATGATAGAGAAAATCCATGAAGTGAAAACTTCGGAGTTGAAGTCTCTACCAGAAATCGACACAGAAGGAACAAACCATGAGCAACCTTATAAACTTTGTGCAATCTGCCACAGCTTAGGAGGAGCCGCAATTCTCATGTACATCATAACCCGCCGTGTGGAAGAAAAACCTCACCGCCTCTCAAGATTAATCCTTTTATCGCCAGCTGGCTTCCATCATGACTCGACATTTCTTTTAACAGCACTTGAGTACTTTCTCCTTTGGTTTGCACCCGTTTTACGACCTCTTGTACCCGCTTTCTATATTCCCACAAGGTTTTTCCGGATGTTGGTTAATAAATTAGCACGGGATTTCCATAATTATCCTGCTGTTGGTGGGGTTGTTCAAACCCTAATGGGTTATATGTTAGGTGGTGACAACTCCAATTGGGTTGGAGCAATAGGCTTACCCCATTACAACATGAACGATATGCCCGGGGTGTCTTTTCGGGTTGCACACCATTTAGCTCAAATGAAGCATGCACGGAAATTCAGAATGTTTGACTATGGCAGTCCTTCAGCTAACATGCAAATCTACGGTTCACCGGAACCATTGGATTTGGGGGAATATTATGGGCTCATTGATGTTCCAGTGGACCTTGTTGCGGGGAGGAAAGACAAGGTGATCCGTCCATCCATGGTGAGAAGACATTATAGGCTAATGAGAGACGCTGGTTTAGAGGTATCTTATAATGAATTTGAGTATGCTCATTTGGATTTTACATTTTCTCACCGTGAGGAACTTATGGGATATGTAATGTCTCGTTTGTTACTCGTGGCACCTGCTACTAAGCACAAACCCTTGAAATTGAAGAAAAAAGAAGGGAGAGGTGAATGCTAAATTGCTAAGCAAGAGGTCAGTTCTTGATCATGTTCTTTCCTGTGTCATTTTGGTGTACAAGGATGGTAGATTGATACGTGTAAGTTGTAATTATCTTATATCCACAAGTTGAGATTATGCTGTATAGAAGTTGTGTCAAGTTCTCCCTTAGCGTTTTTTAAGTGGATGGAGATATTTGGCTAGTATAGTAAAGCTGGGTATGTGAGAGATGAAGTCTATAGTTCTATATGAAGCTAATGTCAGTTATCTCTTATAGTTAGAGGTCAATCCCATGATATTGTTACTGGCGAAATATATCCCTGAGTTTGATACCATATAGATCATTTAATTGTCGTTATTTGAGCATTATCATAATCTCGTCGAATTTAGACTGTCATTTGACGTGGAACTTATTAGACTTTTGGACTTTTGACTTAGTCAAATTAGACGTATCTTGATGACGTAGACTATTAGCTATCTAGACGAATGCCGAGTCTTTAAAATAACTTTAAATTAATATTTAAAGGTTATGTCTTGAACAAAATAATTGGACTGTCTAGACTTAATATTATAAAGTTCCCTTTGACGAAACTTTATTGGCTTGTCTTGACTAAAATAAGACGAGGGAAAATACCTTTACTTTAAATTATAACCTTTTGGTCAAACGGTATTTAATCGTAAGCATTTTACCAAATAAGGGGTATTAAAAATATCAAATGGGCCACATAGGCCGGTTTTCTTTCTTTGTGGCTAGAAACAAAACAACAAAATGTTTTCCCCCTTTTGTTCTTCTTGGCTGGTCGACACAAACCCACACCAAAAACACACACTCAAAACACTCTTTTCTCTAATTCAAATCTTGGGAAGGAGAAATCAAAGGGGATTCAAAGGAAAGGATTTTATAACTATAATAGTTAGGGTTTTATCATCATTATCATCTTTATCTTCATCAATTCTATTTCAAGAACTTCAAATTGGTAAGTTGACTAAATTCTTCAAACTTTTGATTCTTCTAAATTTAATCTTATTATCTAGTTTCATTTACTTTAAATTGAACTTATTAGTCAAGAAGATGAAATGAGTTTTGATATTGGTTGTTAGATGGATTTTTGATTTAGAAATAAGAAGTTGAGATCAAAAAGTGTTGAAATGGTATATGGTTAGCGAAATAAATTGTTTCCAGGCCTATTGGTCATGTTTATACTAGTTATAGTGAAAGGAATTGAATCAAAAACGATTTGGGTTATTTCTGCATATGAACTGCTGGTTTTTGGCTGCAGAATGGGGCCACTGCGGCGCAGTGGCGTTGTCTTAGCCCACTGCGGCGCAGTGCCCAGACTCTGGTCTGGTGTCGACTTAAGCCACTGCGGCGCAGTGAGCATGTTTCTAGCTCACTGCGGCGCAGTGTAAACCCTCGGAAAATATTGTTTTTGGCTGACTGCGGCGCAGTGGGGTGAAACTTTTCCCACTGCGGCGCAGTGGTATGTTGCTGAAATATTTGACATTCTAGTTTTTGACAACTTGAACGTTTGGACTTGGTGAATATCGAATGGTACTTTAGACTTCGGTCTGTACAGTCATATATTATCTTTGTCAGACTTCGGTCTGTACAGTCATATATTATCTTTGTCAGACTTCGGTCTGTACAGTCATATATTATCTTTGTCAGACTTCGGTCTGTACAGTCATATATTATCTTTGTCAGACTTCGGTCTGTACAGTCATATATTATCTTTGTCAGACTTCGGTCTGTACAGTCATATATTATCTTTGTCAGACTTCGGTCTGTACAGTCATATATTATCTTTGTCAGACTTCGGTCTGTACAGTCATATATTATCTTTGTCAGACTTCGGTCTGTACAGTCATATATTATCTTTGTCAGACTTCGGTCTGTACAGTCATATATTATCTTTGTCAGACTTCGGTCTGTACAGTCATATATTATCTTTGTCAGACTTCGGTCTGTACAGTCATATATTATCTTTGTCAGACTTCGGTCTGTACAGTCATATATTATCTTTGTCAGACTTCGGTCTGTACAGTCATATATTATCTTTGTCAGACTTCGGTCTGTACAGTCATATATTATCTTTGTCAGACTTCGGTCTGTACAGTCATATATTATCTTTGTCAGACTTCGGTCTGTACAGTCATATATTATCTTTGTCAGACTTCGGTCTGTACAGTCATATATTATCTTTGTCAGACTTCGGTCTGTACAGTCATATATTATCTTTGTCAGACTTCGGTCTGTACAGTCATATATTATCTTTGTCAGACTTCGGTCTGTACAGTCATATATTATCTTTGTCAGACTTCGGTCTGTACAGTCATATATTATCTTTGTCAGACTTCGGTCTGTACAGTCATATATTATCTTTGTCAGACTTCGGTCTGTACAGTCATATATTATCTTTGTCAGACTTCGGTCTGTACAGTCATATATTATCTTTGTCAGACTTCGGTCTGTACAGTCATATATTATCTTTGTCAGACTTCGGTCTGTACAGTCATATATTATCTTTGTCAGACTTCGGTCTGTACAGTCATATATTATCTTTGTCAGACTTCGGTCTGTACAGTCATATATTATCTTTGTCAGACTTCGGTCTGTACAGTCATATATTATCTTTGTCAGACTTCGGTCTGTACAGTCATATATTATCTTTGTCAGACTTCGGTCTGTACAGTCATATATTATCTTTGTCAGACTTCGGTCTGTACAGTCATATATTATCTTTGTCAGACTTCGGTCTGTACAGTCATATATTATCTTTGTCAGACTTCGGTCTGTACAGTCATATATTATCTTTGTCAGACTTCGGTCTGTACAGTCATATATTATCTTTGTCAGACTTCGGTCTGTACAGTCATATATTATCTTTGTCAGACTTCGGTCTGTACAGTCATATATTATCTTTGTCAGACTTCGGTCTGTACAGTCATATATTATCTTTGTCAGACTTCGGTCTGTACAGTCATATATTATCTTTGTCAGACTTCGGTCTGTACAGTCATATATTATCTTTGTCAGACTTCGGTCTGTACAGTCATATATTATCTTTGTCGACTTCGGTCTGTACAGTCATGTCTTATAATTTCGTGAAATGAGGTTATCACAATGGCGACAAAACTATTGTCAACATACCGTAGGCGTGGTGGGTACGCCAATGGTACACCCTATATATAAGCGTTGAAAGTATGTTGGAAGTAGAAGCCTAGGTGGTTTAAGTCTCATTGCCGGATATCGATCTCGGCAGTCCTGTCTTAAATAACTAC
>CM067168.1:122856583-122914083 GCA_034093135.1 Erigeron breviscapus | reverse complement strand
GTAAGTGTATGAGTCATCTGGGGTCTCTGATAATGTCTATTGCATGAATAATGTAGTATCTTAAGAAAGGCAATCAGTAGATTAAATTAAAAAGAGTTCAAAGAACTAATAACGAGTAAAATCTATACGCATCAAGTTATGTCGCTTTGCGCGTGGGGAACCACCGACCTGTCACCGCTGTCTTGATGTAAGGTATAAATTCTAACCATTAGTTGAGTTATGTCGCTCTGCGAGTGGGGAACCACCGACCTGTCACCGCTGTCTCAACTATTAAAGATGATAATATCGTATAACTGCTTTAGTGTTTAGCTAGTAAGCATGACTGTAGTGTGAGAGTATGTCTAAGTAGTGACTCACAAGTACACAAACGAATGAAATGTAAATGCCTTGCTAGTAGCTAGTAGATCTGATTGCTATACAAACTATAATTAAGTGCTTAACTAGTCAGCAGAAAGAAGTAAGATTGAGCTGTAAGACATATGTAATTATAGAACGGTTTTAGAGGTATTAACACAAATAAAAAGTTAGCTTTTAGTTTTGATTGACCAATTATCTTGCCTTTGGCTATAGCTTACTGATTTTGTCTAAAGCTTTCTCAAAACATTTGCATGACTAATCTTTGAAATGATTTTATAAAGTAGAATAACTTTAACACTTAAGTTGTCCGCTCATCATTGATTTATTTTCTTGGACTATTTGCTTGAGGACAAGCAAACACTTAAGTGTGGGGGTATATGATGAGCATCCATTTTGTGATTATTTCCTATATCATTAGGTCGTGTTTTGATGTCTAAATGAGTTTAGAAAGGTGAACTTTTGGTACTTAATTGGATGACATGTTATGATAGGTTCACAAGGCGCTCAAGTGAAGGCAAACGTCTCTACTCAACTTAACACGAAGCCACAAGACATTTGGTCGAAGACTAGCGAGCGGAACATGAAGAATTTGAGGTCGACGTGGAGCAAATGACCATGTGTTAGTATTTTGGGCATAACTTCTTTATATGGACTCCGTTTCTGACGAGTAAGCTATTCACGGAAAGGCGAGAGAAAGATCTACAACTTTCGTGTTGAACCTGAAGCCTCCAGCGCCGCTCATTTCACACTAGCGCCGCTGGAAGTCATCCTGAAGCTCATGAGCGGCGCTGGGACATCTTGAGCGCCTTTGGGAGTCCTTGAGCGGAGCTGGGACATCATGAGCGCCGCTGGGAAAGTCGGTCAGATCTAGAATTTTGCCAAAAACCTATAAATACCCCCCTAAACCCTAAGAGCCGTAGCTTGCTTCCTCCAGACGACTTAGGGGCCGTTTCTAGGGTATTTTCACCCGATCTAAACCCTCTTTACACCTCCATATCATCCGGAAGATCAAGCATGAATTCTCAACTACAATTATCATTCAACAAATAATTACTAGGTCAAATTAATTGGGGTTCGTGGTGTTGATTTGAATGAGCGGCATTAATGACTACGTAACTTCATCCCTATTATTAGTTTGATCTCTCTTTTACTTTTATTATTGTTATTAGGGTTACAATTGCAAGACTATTTGTTCGACAATTATTTTTATGGATTTATTTATATTAATAATTGTTAGGTTTAATTATCTTGTCATGAGTAGCTAAGTAGTTTTGCATCTATTTGGATAATGTGATCATGCCGTGATAGTTTTTTATATTAGATTGTTGAACCGTTTCTATGCTTGTCGCAGATCCATGTTTATTGAGTCAGGAAATGTTATTAATTTTCATATACAAACTTATTTTACTGATTTGTTTGGGTCGAATTGACGTCAAGGCCTTAGAGTCATTTAATTTGTTTTGCGAAACATTAATCGGTCTATAATTAATGTGGTCTCTTGACTTATAATTGAGCGGGGGATGGTTAATTAATAATTTGACTCAACTGGACATGTGTTTTATTAAATTGTTTTAGTTGATCCGTCGAACGGAAACCGGATCCGGGTGACTAGAATAATTAGTGTCAAGTGACTTTTAGAAACCTAGAAGAATCTTGACTTACATAAAAGATAAAGTCATAGTTACAAAACTCAGGTTTTAATGCATAACAGTGAATCTAACGAGAATCTGTTTATAGGGTAGTGTGAGTCTAACGACAGCTCTACTAAGTAGTTTGGTGAATCTAACGAGAATCCGAACGTGAGAAGAGTTGTTCAACATATCTAAACTGCTTTCTAAATGATCATGGCATGTGAACTGTTCCAAGTAGATGCAATGTTTTAATTATTATTGTCTTGCTAGATTAATCAATTAATGCTTTTATTATTTTAGTTTTATTTAAATCGTGACAAACCCCCAAATCCTAGAATTACACCTAGCTACTTTCTTAGACATAGTCCCTGCGAACGATCCTGGTCTTACCTATTTACTATACTACAAACGAACGGGTCCACTGCCCGTGAGTGAGTGTAGTAGAGAAGTTAACCTTGTAAATTATAAATTTAAAACTTGTTAGGAAAATTAAGTTATACAACTTCTCTGCACATCATTGACCGAGAATTTTCAGGCAGTTCACTTGAATGTAGTGTTGGACAAGTTGATGACTCATGGGTTAGAGAGTCAAATCCCCGGAGCTTGGTTTGGTCGTTAAGACATTAACCTGGTCTCTTGTTTTTTAGTGTATTTTGATGCTTTTATTTTGTGATTATGTATATAGAATTTGAACCACCCGGCATATGGATGTATTTTGTGATTTATGACTTGTTAAATGTTGGATTATAAAGTCCTTTCCTCCTGTACTTTCTATTTTTCTAAACTAGTTTTAAAAGCTATTGGTGTGTATATATGTATTTGTTGCTTAATTATATTTTGATATCACAAGTAAACGAAAACCTCATTTTGTTTTACTATTTTCCCATCGGGTCATGCAATGATTTGCCACATCTTGTCACTTACGAGTTGCCACAACCGAAAACCCGAGCTAGCTACCGCTGTTGATCCACTATAAGGGTATCAATATTAATAGAAGTATAGAACAGAAACCTGGAATCTTGTTCTGGAATTTTTGCTCTATTGGCATTGTTTGGCTTGTACTTGAGCAGGACTAGTCTGTTTAAGGAGAGCTGTTTGGTTCTTGATAGGAGTTATTAACGTAAAAAATATGTAGTTCAATGGGTTGCAAAAGTTATCAAATCTTGTTCTCCCGTGTGTTGACCTTTGACCTTTTGCTTAACAGTAACAGTTAAGATACTGAAGAAATACGGCAAAAGAACAGGAGCTCTTTGCTTTGTTTATCTTTCCATTCAAAAATTTCTAGAGCAAGCATTTTTCACCAGTGACTTGATTTCCAAGCTAGTGAAGAAGTTTGAGGCAATGCTAGACCGCCACTTCCCTCTAAACGAATTGCCAGCCGATTCGATGAAGCTGGTGTTGATACGAGTGACAGTGATGGTGTAGACGAAGGGCCTGCCGTCAATGCAGTAGTCGATGAGGGAGGTTTAAAAGCTAAAGAACTTGTTGAACTCAAGTACATGAGTAGGAGTTTTTTGGCATATTAGTGCTTATCACAGGAGCTTTTTATAGTAAATATATCATATAGATATAATAATATGGATAAAAATGTATCGGATTTTCATAACCATGTATCAAGATTTTTATAAAAATCTTTGTTTGTTGCTTAACTCCTGAAATGATGCTATTGACTTTTTTTGGGCTGGTTGGATATGATATTATGGTGGTGACTAGTGAAGGAGTTGCCTTTTGTTAGTACGTAATTCAAGTATGGGTATAAGGTAGCACGGTTATAGTTATGTTTTTGGAACTCAAAATGATTTAAATGGGGACACCAAACTTTTACAAACTTACAATCGAGTTTGTTTATGTGAAGTCTGCACCTGCAACTCAGAGTCAATAAGCCATAAGGTTCGGGCCTAAAATGGTTGCTCTCCATGAAATCAGGAAGACCAATAAATTTGTCAGTGACTATTTATTGGTTCTTTTGATTTAGTTTCACACGTGTAGATTTGCTTTTAATATATAACTTACACATGTGTAAGTTAAACTTACACATGCGTAAGTGTGTATGGTTAAAACTTACACATGTGTAAGTTAAATATTAAAATCAAATGATGATTCAGAATTGGTAAGTTATATATCTAACATATGTGTAAATTGTATAACTTATGTGTAAGTTAGATATCAAAATCAGATGGTTATTCAAAAACTGGTAAGTTGTATACCTTACACATGTGTAAGTTTCATACCTACAAATGTGTAAGTTAAATATCAAAATCAAATGATTGTTTAAAACTGGTAAGTTGTACACCTTACACATGTGTAAGTTGTACACTTACAGATGTGTAAGTTAGATATCAAAAGCAAATGAATTGATTTACACATGTGAAAGTAAATAAGAATCGGTGATGGCAAGAAAATTAGATATAATTACTCAAAATATGAAACGAAATCCACACTACGCTAACAACATTTTCAAACTAGCTCCACCACAAGAACCACATCAAACGAAAAATTATTAAATACTTACAAGGAGTTTTGACTATTTTTACATGACGATATATATGAACTAACTAATGAACTACCAAGGCAACCTGATTGAGTGATTGCTGCCACAATTCTTATCAAAATTAGTAGCATAGACTAATACCCATTTTTCTAGTAATCGAGTGTTCGTCCCTATAAGTGTCACCAGAGTCAGCAGCACCAGTACCTACATCAATACTCATTGATGTGAGCAACTGCCATAGACTTGTTGTATACATAGTCAACGAGACTGCCACAAAAGGGGCTGCTACTATATATACATTATATGTAACCAACTCTAATATTAAGCAAATGATTTAGAAGCATGTAGTAAAAATCAAATACTTCATTAAAAGACGACGTTTTATTCTTGATGAACAATGAGTTGCCAAAATGACGTGTCATTTTGAGTGTGCACAGAGCCACAAACATTTCCTTGATCTTAAAACTCCATGATATCACTAAAGTATTCGTTCCCATGAAAATAAAGTTACTGTTACCACGATAAGTTCCAACTAGTCATACTATAAAAGTAGCAACTCATTCGACCAATGAATGTAATATTACACAAATATATACTTTGGAATTGTACTACCGCGACTAGGGTCCCCCCATTACCCCTTTTTTAAAACGCCTGTTTCAAAATGAACCTGGACTTGTTAAGATGCTGGTTTCAGAACATTTTGCAGGCGTGAGAGTCAACCATAGCAGTGAGGTTCCCATCAGGTCTTTCCGTTAGGTCCTTGTGCTGCATTACAAGAAAAAAAAAGTAGTAAAACAATACTGACAATTACAATAACAATGTGAGTGAGTCTATTGATGTTACGTTATTTTTTACTTTTTCCACTACTCCAATGCTGAAATTGGTAAAAAGAAAACAGGTTTCCTGGCCCCAATGCATTTTAAATGTGAAGAACTTTTTAAACAATTTTATCTGACGTAATATAATATTGGTGACCATATTCACACGAATCATACACCAAATATTTATAAGAATATCAACTTCTTCAGATCAACCTGACATCGTGACCCCTACTAAAAAGTTACCAGTTTGACCCACAACAGATTGACCTGTTACCCAACCCAACCAATTTACCACCTTTAACAATGATGATGATGATCATGGAAAGGTAATTGTGATTTGAGACTTACAAGCCAAAGATCTCTGGCAACCATGATGGTATTTTGAGGAAGCCCTATGTCACCCCAGTGGGGCTGTGATCGGGGCAGTTACAGCACCACGGTTCACTAGGAGCACAATTACTATGTATCTGGAAAGGGGCCCTGCCCAAATCTGCCAAATGAACAAATATAAATGTTGTCTTGGTGCAAAAAGAAAAGTATATGATTTAACTTGAAGATGGGAGTAGTTAAGTACCTCGAGATTAGCTTCCATTCTAACCTTTTTGGCCTAAACACCTAATCTATCTGTGGAGATATAAGCATATGATTCAAGTAAAACGATAGAAAAAGTCAAAATATACTTTTTAAATCTCAGAATAACCAACAAATAGATGTTCCTACAAATCAGCATGAGCATAAACCAGTTTTTACAAAAAACCTACATTGTTTCAATTAAAAATAGTTTTATGCATTAACCATGAAACACAAAAGGGTGCAAAATGGCGCAATTCCATTAGCATCCATATAGGAATCCATATCAACAGGTAACTCTCCAATACATCCTTCTTGCAGGATGAATATTGTCTCATCATCTTCCCATTCTTCCTCAACAAATGGCGCCTCGTATCTTTCATACATTACATTATCTACATGTATAACAACTAATAATAAGGAAGCTCAATTTCATAAAAACATAATATTTAAGACCTTATCACTACAAAAAAGTTGTACTCCTAGAGTGATAAATTTACTATACACCCGTAATTTATTATAAAAACCATACCAGTTTTTGGTCAAAGTAGCTAGAGCATGAGCTAAAAATGTATTAGAATTTCATTAAAAATGTATCAGAGTTTTATAAAAAAAAAATATCTGTCATCACTACACAATGACACAAAAAGCAAGGTAACTCAACACGTAGCTGAAGAAGTCATCACTCATCTATTTCACTTTTTAAACAACATCCCTCTTCTAAAGGATTGCAAATGAATGTAAAAACATATCATATAGCTGAAAACAGAGGAATGAAAATGAATGTAGACCTTATAAAGACTATAATTAATTTGAATATAAAGAATTTCATATTTTGCCTAATTATAATAATTAATTTGCGTATAATTAAATTTAAAAAAACAGCAATTAATCAAAATTAATCGAATTATAAAAAATTGAAGTTACTCAATTAATAATTGATTAGATAATCATAAAATTTAGGTTATCCTTACGGATGATTGACGTAGCAGTGTCGAAATTGCATTTCTTCGGTTATTAATGGAATTGGAGATGGAGGTTACATAGATTCCTACCGTGGCAACGTGGCGGTGACAGTTGTGCTTAATGGTGGAATTGATGGTGTCATGGAAGTGATTGTGGTGGTGACACTCGATGACCGTCGGGTTAATGGTGGAAGCGTGGCGTTATTGATCTGAATGACTGTGCTATTGCTAAACAAGTTGAAGAAGAAGGATTCAAAGGTTTATAATCAAGTTACATTTTTACCCTTCCACTTTTGATCACGGGATTTAAGAAATGGACGGTACAGATCTGTTCCCTTGTACTTTTTTAGTTGGTTATACTCTATTTAACCCACCCCATATATATATATATATATATTGTAATCCAAACAAAAACAACCGGGACGAACAACAAAAAGAAAAAAAATAGTGATTTTTATGATTCGTTCTTTTGCATGGGAACAGTGATTTTAAAAATCATTCCTAAATTGAAAAGGATGGCAAAATAAGGTAATTGGGACTTACTGTGGATTAGCAGCAGCAGCAGAGGCGTTTCTTGATTTTCTTCTTCTCTAACAGAAATCGAAACATGGCCAACTTTTGCTGAATCATCAGAGGATTCTATGATTTTTGGTTTTTGTTTTGATTTGGTTGATTACCCCTTCCTCCTCCTTACACTTACAAACGTGACTCAGTAAGAGTTAGACTCCGCCTTAAAAAAAAATTAATAATTTCTATATCTTCTAAAAAGCAACTGGTTTTTTACAATTTCTTAAGCATAATGTATTATGGTACAAACTTTTCTAGGTGTACTGATTTCATTGCATATATTACAATTTTACTTGTATTGATTTTATTACATACCGAGTATATTACAATTTCACCAACCTATGAAGTATCCATAATACTTTCCTTCTACCTCCAAAAATTTGTATTAATACTAAAAATCAATATTTCTTGAAGGTGTTATAAATATATTTCTATTGGATCGACAATAAAGACATTAGATCAAGTTATTATAAATAAGAAAGAAGAAGACCATGATAGTAAATTAAGAGAGAAAAATTAGAGAAGAAAAATATGTGTGTTATTATTCATTACATACATACATACATACATCTATATATATTGATAAAGTATATATAGAAACAAACAAGTAAATAGTATATGTCTGCTAATCATCAATAATTCATAACACTCCCCCTCAGACATATACGTTTTACTTTGTATGATAGTTTTAAAATACTGCCTCGTTAAAAACCTTGCTAGGAAAAACCCAGTGGGATAAAAACCATAGCTAAGGGAAAAAGAGTGCAGTACGTGTTATCTCTTCTGATACTTCTGTATCGATTATGTTGCCTCATTAAAAACCTTACTAAGAAAACCCAGTGGGACAAAAACTTAGTGAAGGGAAAAAGAGTGCAACGTGTATTGTGTCTCCCCCTGATGATGATATCACTTCAGATCTTTAAGTTGATGCAATCAAATATCTTGAACTAACTTCTTGAATTATAAGGCTCGAAGTGCCTTAATAAAAATCTGCATATCTCTATTCTTCTTTGATGTATCATTCTTTAATTTGAATAATACAAGTTGCATCACTTTTAAACAAAATTGTTGGAGCTTTGTTTCTTGAAGAAATACTGCAAGATCCACAAACATGTATGACATTCCCTTTTGGATGTCCTTTAGAAAGATTATGCCTCGTTAAAACCTTATTAGATAAAAACCCAATGGGACAAAAAAATCTAATGAAGGAAAAAGAGTACATAACTCATTTGATACGCTCGGAGATATTGCCTTAGGTGTAAGAATAATGGGTCCAAAAACCTTTCTTTTGTTAAGTGAATTTAATTCAACTTGCATAGCATCTTTCCATTTATCCCAGTCTTGTCGATTTCGACAATCATTTACACATTTTGGCTCAGGATCATCGTCTTCATTCATAATCTCACTGGCTACAGAATAAGAAAATATATCATTATTTTCCATTTCAACTCGGTTCCATAATATATGTGTATGACCATAATTGATCGACAATTCTTTGTTGGAATCATTTACTTCTTCCTGAGGGAAGATTTCTATATTTGAATTGTTTTCTTTATGGTCAATTTCCTTTTCAGGACCTTTTCTTTTTCGAGGATGTTTATCCTTTGAACCGATTGGTCTCCCACGTTTCAAACGTTTCTGGGATTCATGAGACATATTTTCATTTATTTGCTTACTTGGAATTTCAATTCGAGCCGAGCATTAACAGCAGGTATATGAGATTTAGTTACTCTTTGTGTATCAGTAAATGCATCAGGTAACTGATTTGCAATTTCTTGTAGATGTATTATCTTTTGAACATCTGTCTCACATTGTTTTGTTCTGGGATCAAGATATAACAAAGAAGGTTCATACCATGAGACATTCTTTTCTTTATTTTTATTTTCTCCCCCTAATGTAGGGAAAATTGTCTCATCAAAATGACAATCTGCAAAACGTGCTGTAAAGACATCACCTGTTAAAGGTTCAAGATATCTTATGATGGAAGTTGTTTCATATCCAACATATATTCCCAACCTCCTTTGAGGTCCCATTTTTGTGCGCTGTGGTGGTGCAATAGGGACATATACTGCACATCCAAATATTTTAAGATGAGAAATATTTGGCTCTTGGCCAGAGACAAGTTGTATGGGGGAGTACTTGTGATTTGCACTTGGTCTCATACGAATTAATGATCCAGCATGTAAAATTGCATGACCCCAAATAGATACAGGGAGTTTTGTTCTCATTATTAATGGTCTAGCTATTAGCTGGATTTTTAATTAGTGATTCAGCTAAACCATTTTGTGTATGTACATGAGCAACTGGGTGCTCAACAACAATTCCAACAGACATGCAATAATCATTAAAAGCATGTGATGTGAATTCACCCGCATTATCAAGTCTTACCTTTTTAATTGTATAATCAGGAAAATGTGCTCGCAATTTAATAATTTGTGCCAGGAATTTTGCGAAAGCTACATTACGAGTCGATAGTAAAGATACATGAGACCATCTGCTGGATGCGTCTATTAGGACCATAAAGTATCTAAATGGTCCACTTGGTGGATGAATTGGTCCACATATATCACCTTGAATTCTTTCAAGAAACATAGGTGATTCCTTTTCAACTTTTAATGTTGATGGTCTTGTAATTAATTTTCCAAGAGAACAAGATGTGCACATAGGCATTTTATTTCCCTGGGGAATCCTTTCACCTTTTAATGGGTGTCCATGCGTATTTCCAATGATTCGTTTCATCATTGTGGATCCTGGATGGCCTAGTCGGTCATGCCATATATTTAACATACCAGGATCACAATATTTTCTTTTGATTGCCATATGTGCTTGAGGCACATTTATATATGTATAATGCAAACCAGAACTAAGCATTGGCAATTTTTCCAATATATCATTTTTCTTCACAATATATAAATATTTTTTATTACCAACAGTCCTTGACTGAGTATCATATCCATTGTGATAGATATTCTTGAAACTCAACAAATTTCTTGTTGATTTTGGGGAAAATAGAGCGTCCTCTATTAAAAGCTTTGTACCGTTAGTTAATTCAATATTAGCTTTTCTCACTCCTTCTATCAAGTTTGAAGGACCTGATATTGTATTAATGTTTCCCTTTGTTGGTTTCAATTCATAAAAATATTTTTGAGATTTTAGAATAGTATGTGTGGCACCACTGTCTGCTATACATATATCTGCATTGTTTGTTTGATCTTCTGTTCCAATGATATCCATTTTTAATCTTCATATGTAAAGAAAAATAAGAAGTGTATTAAAAACATTATAAATTTACAAAACAAATAGCTTTTACATTGCATAAGAAAAATATTTAAACATATTTTTATTTTACATTGCATAAGAAAAATAATTAAAACATATTTTTATTTTACATTGCATAAGAAAAATAATTAAACATATTTTTATTCGTAAATAAAACTACACACATATTATTAGGTTTTAATAATATTTCTTTCATGGTTCCAGTTCATTGAAAAAATCTGAGTTGTTGAGCTCAGTATTGATGTTGTCAAAATTTTCGATATGGTTCAAACCAGTATCGACATTGTTAATATTGTCGATATGATTTACTTCTTTTTCCTTTCCTTTCAGAGATGCTTGATATAGCTGACATAGATGTGAAGGTGTACGACAAGTCTTTGCCCAGTGACTTGCACTTCCACATCTAAAACAAGAACTTTTATTATTTGTGGATGCACCAGCTTCATTTCCATTCTTATTTTGCTGGTTAAAATTGTTATTCTGTGGAGCATGGTAATTATTAGTTCTTTGACTACGACCACGACCGCGACCACGACCGCGACCACGATTATTGTTCCATTTAAATGAGTGGTTGCGACCACTAAAATGAGTCCGGTCAAAATTGTTTCGACCACGTCCACGGCCTCGTCCACGGCCTTGTTCCCATTTTCGTCCATTATGATCATTATTATAAGCAATATTTGCTTCTGGTATTGTCAATGATCCTGTGGGACGAGCTTGATGGTTTTTCATTAATAGCTCGTTATTTTTCTCTTGAATAATGAGAATCATATTCAACTCAGAATATGTTTTAAACTTTTGCAACCTATAATTTTGTTGTAAATGTATGTGTGATACATGGAAAGTAGAATAAGTTTTTTCTAACTTTTCCTCCTCGGTCTTAGGTTGCCCACAAAATTCAAACCTTGAACATAATTTTAACAGAGCAGATGTGTAATCATTTACACTTTTGAAATCTTGGAATCTGAGACTGTCCCATTCAGCTTTGGCCATAGGGAGTAGTGAATCCCTTTGATGGCCAAATCTGCTTTTTAAATTTTCCCATAAAACACTTGGATCATCATAATTAAAATATTCCATCTGTAGTATCTCATCGATGTGTTTATGGATAAAGACAGCAGCTGTTGCTTTTTCTTGCTCTTCACATGTGTTGTTTTCTGTAATTGTATCTAACACACCTATTGACTTTAGGTGTCTTTTTACATTTGCTGTCCAAGGCATATAGTTTTCTCCAGAATTTTTGAGAGCTAAGAATTCAAGCTTTGCAATGTTTGACATTTTACTATTAAAATAAAAAAATGAAACAAATAATAAGATAAATGTTAGGATATATATATATATATATATATAAATGTTAGATATTATAAATGTTAGATGTATAAATAAAATGTTAGATACATAAATAAATGTTAGGTACATATATAAAATGTTAGGTACATAAATAAAATGTTAGATGCATAAATAAAATGTTAGATGCATAAATAAAATGTTAGATGCATAAATAAAATGTTAGATGCATAAATAAAATGTTAGGTGTTAGTAGTTCCAAAAATGTTATTTCCATAGCATAGGTCCCCTGTACTGATTTTAATTTATGACAGAATTCTTATTATATATATATATATATATATGAAAATTCTTACCCTGAGTATGGTGACTTTGATCCGTTGATATTGAGCACTCTCGTGCCTGAGTATGGTGACTTTGATCCGTTGATATTGAGCACTCTCGTGCTGATAACGTGTTATAAATATATTTCTATTGGATCGACAATAAAGACATTAGATCAAGTTATTATAAATAAGAAAGAAGAAGACCATGATAGTAAATTAAGAGAGAAAAATTAGAGAAGAAAAATATGTGTGTTATTATTCATTACATACATACATACATACATCTATATATATTGATAAAGTATATATAGAAACAAACAAGTAAATAGTATATGTCTGCTAATCATCAATAATTCATAACAGAAGGTAATTTCTTCCTCATTATTAATCTATTCGATACATCTATATTTCTTTTTTGCTCATGAATGGGTATGACATTTCCGTAATTTTGATGGCAATGATTTATTAAATTGGGTATTTACTAAACCACAATACCTAAAATCTGTTTATATATGTCCTCGCTATTACTTACAATGATAATATTTGTGACATCGGTTTTTTTTCTCTATATAATTACCACACATTTAAAACCTTCCAACACAAAAAAACGGCACTTACAAATGGTACACTTCATTTTACAAAAGGTAAAGAAGGACTAAGCAAGATACCAAAACACTTGCAGCTCATTGGCATATGACAAAGCTTTTGAACGACAACTGATCAAAACACCGAAACTATCATTTTGTTGTAATCTAACTTTAACAATATTCTGGTGAGATATCATTTTGTTTTCATAATTTGTAAATATACAAACACCAAACTTAGCATCCACTAATGAAATATTTATCTTGATTATGCATACTAATAGAATTCCAAGTACATATGAAATGTATCTCCCTTATATATATATATATCATACTAAAGGAATGTGAACACGTGATGTCACTTTGCTTTGTTGTAAGAAAAATAAACTAGCCACATCAGATTAGTGATGTTTTGATGATGATTTTTGTGTGTGTTTGAAGGTGTTTAAATGTGTGTAAGTATATGTATATATGTGAAAAAAATGGGCGGGTCTTTTTGATTTTTGAAAGTGGAAAGAAAGAGAGTGGGGAGAATGGAGAGAGAAAGATACTATCTATCTATCTATCAGATTATCAATCATTCTCATATTTCTAAATAGTTTTTATCTATCTCCTTCTTACACTAAAAAAATCAATATTCGATTTCTTCTTTTAAACAAAAACAGATTCATAAATCATAATCAAAATCTGCAGCAATCGGTCGATGGAGATTCATCATAAGGATGGTTATTAGTTATTTCACCTAAATAGGTTTCAAACTCTTTAAATCTACGTTTTATTCTTATTTTCTTTATTGTTTGGTTTAGATCTTATTACTTGTGTTTGGTGTAGATCGTATGAGCAACCTGATGAATAAGACATAAGATCAATCAAAGGTATGTAAACCTAATGATACATGTATAATATGGTGTAATACTAGTAGCTGTAAATAAATACGAATAATAAGTCGAGGGGGGCTTTATGTAAATATTTGGTGGGTTGTTGGATTTGGCGGGAAGAGCGGTTACTAGGCCGGTGGTGTATAAAAACCCATTTTTGTGATAATCAATACATGATTTATGTGTGATAATTCTCATTTCTCTCTCTAGATATTTCTTCCCTATTAATTGGTATCAGAGCCAACCGTTCTCCGGTCACGCTTTTGATTTCCGATCAAACTTTCTGGTGTGGATTCATCTTCTCCGATCACTATCTGTTCTTCAAATTACCAGAAATCATAGATTTCTCAGCTTTCAATCCGCATTCCGATCGTTATTTGACGAATTTTCCACCACTAATCTCGCCGGTCAGATCTTCTTCTTCTACAATGACGACGAGAAATCAGGAGGTCGAAAAACTCGCAAAGGACATCGCTAGGGTTGATCAATTCACGGCGGCCGGATTCACTGAAATGAAAAAAATGTTTCTCGAGATGCAGAAGCAGATGGAGGATACATTTGACAAACTTCAGAGTCAACATTCCGATCAGGGCGGCCGGATTTGTAATAACCGGCTCACAAAAATTGAATTTCCAAAGTTTGAAGGTGATGACGTGGAAGGATGGCTCTATAAGTGTGAGCACTTCTTCATTATGGATGAAACTCCAGCGAATTACAGGGTTAGGTATGCTGCCATACATCTTTCAGATAGAGCTTTGTCTTGGCATTTAGCTTATGTTAAATCTAGTGGTAAGGATCTTAAGGATATAGTTTGGGATGAGTATATGCGTGCCATAGCTGCTAGATAAAATTTGATTGAGGATGCCATGGGAGCACTTAAAGCCTTAGTACAAACAGGTGAATTAGATGATTATTGTGATGAATTCGATTTATTGTTGAATAAAGTCACAATACCAGAAGAATATGCAGTCAGTTTGTTCATTGAGGGCCTTAAACCTGAGATTAAGTGCCATATTAGATTCTTTAAGCCAAAGGATTTGAAGGAGACTCACTGTTTAGCCAGGCTGCAAGATAGAACAAATAAAGCATTGACTGCCAAAACTGGTATTGGCACTAGCAGCTCATATAGAACAAATTCTGTTAGGACTAATGCACTGACAAGTGTAGCTAAGCAACCTATTTTAGCTACTCCAATCAATTCTGTCCCATCCAATGCTTTAGTACCTAAATCTGTGACAAATAAGTTTTTAGAAGACAAAAGAGCCAAGGGAGAGTGTTTCTATTGCCCTGAGAAATTTGTAGCTGGTAATGTAACACCCCAACTAAGGCGGAACAATGAGATGTACAGAAAGTCGAGTATTCATGTAACAACCCTCAAAATCCGACTAGGACAATCCACTTGGACTTATCTAGACATCTTCTAGCCATTTAAGGCATAGTGATAATTTCCCTCTAGTTCAATGAGATACCATAGATGACTAGCTATCTTAGACTTGCCATAAACAATAACTATAATCATTCAAGACAATCTCAAGCTATAAATTAGTCCTAATTGGACTTGATGAAATGTCAATGAACCAAAAACTTCATTTCAAGAAGTCAAGTTATATAAATAATAATGTAAGACTCACAACTGGTGACAAAGCCAATAAATCTTACAAAATGTCCAAAAATTCAATCACCAAGCCAATATGAGTAAATATGACATGAAAAGAAGATGACTATCTTAAAAATATAATTATAAATCCATATGTACATAAAATGCTCGAATAATAGTAAGTGTATATATATGTCTAATATGAATGCAAGATATTAACTAATGAATTGAGTGACAAAATTTAAAACAAAAATGTATATGTTTATGTATATATATACACGACACATACACAAGTAAATATACATGGACACAATAATTAACCTACACTTACAAATAAACATATACTACACTTATAAAACTACTATACATTCAAATATACATATACATATAATTACATCCACAATTTTTATAAAAAAAAAATGAAAACCCTTCCTTTTCCCCCTATCTCAACCGGCCCCAACACCACCACTCTCACTTTTGTTTTCAAAATTCATTTACTCTTTTTCCTAGTAACTCACAATTTCTCACACACTCTTCACACACTCTCTTTACTCTCAAGGAAAAACTCTTTCTCTTCTCTCCTTTTTCTTCTTGTCTACGGCTCAAAAAGGGGGAAACAAACAAGAACAAAACTAATCTAAATAATAATAATAATAAGGGTTTTGCAAGAGATTAATCAAGGGTAATATCAAGTAAGGTTTAAGGGTGATTTACAAGCAATAAAAAGGAGTATATTTGGGGTTGAAAGCCACGAATTTTCTGCCCATTTTCATCATCAAAACCGAATCCAAGAGGGTATAAATCTTCATCCTTTTTACTAGATTTAATCTTATTCTTGCTTATTTTTCAAAGATCTTATCAAAAGTTTATGTTTTCTTCTTGTTTCTTTGAAAAACACACTTGAGGAGGGCAAAGTTGATAGAATCTTCTTCCTCATGCTCATGCATGTCGAGATCTAGAAGAATGATTCAAGGATTCAACAAGTTTAAGACCCAAAAGTGTTGCTATAGATTAATAGCTTTTAAAGTGATTTTGCCTTTGAAAGATTGATATGTTTTTATATATTTTAATGAATATATTTCTGGGATTTTTGATAAAAAGAAAGCTTTTATGTTGTAGATGATAGATCTATAAAGATTGGTATTGAAAAGTGTTGATTTGAATGCATGCATGTTAGATCTAAGAAAGTTGAATCTTGTTGTTGGATTATGAGATGGATATGGACTTGTATTAAGTGAAAAATATGTTAAAAGAAGTATAATAATCTGGATTTTATGAATATATTACAAGAAATATGAATCTTATATGAATCAAACCAAAACTATGTCCAAAATCTCTAATCGAAAATCACAAGAAAGTTCACAGAATCTGTTTTTGAAATTGGAGCGTGTAAAAATGGTTTAAAATGGACGAACTGGGTGAAACTCATAAAATATAAAACGAATACTTTTGAGTTAACTTTCATCTCCCACTGGAATCAGATTAAAAGAAGAAGTAGAACTCAAGTTGTGATTTTTCTACCAAAAGTGGTCAAAACTGGATTTTTGTCTTAATGTTGAGTCAACTTCGATGATTTTTAATTTCTTAACTAATAGGTTTCAGGAGTTTAAATTTGGTGTGAACTGAGTTCAAAGTGTCCCTAACTTAAAATAAAATTGGGAGATTTTTCTTAAATGTTCATCATAGAAATCTTTTATAAAATATTTTGGGTCGCATAGCAGCAAGCATTCTGACCAACTTTGGTTTTGTAATTTTTAGAGTTAGTAAACAATGTCTAAAAATTTAGCAAAAATTCACATAAATATAGGACACATATATGTCTCTGTATAAAAATCACCAATGTACAAATAATTCAACTTAACCAAGAATGACTACTCAACATTTTATGAAAATAAGTGTTAAAAACAGAAAATTCCAAGTAAAAGTTCTTCACAACAAAATAAGCTAAAAGTCACTAGATTGCAACTTTAATCAACTCTAACAATCTCGTAACAAAAAGTATTATAAAACTACTGAGATTATGTCAAATAAAAGTTATAAAACTTAACTTGGTTATTAAATGGCAAAGACAAGCCTACAAATCACTAATTCGGTTCATATAAGCACTAACCGAAAGCTTTAATTTGCACATATCACACCACCACCACTATCACGACTTAAGACACCAAAATATAATGAACATTCTGTAAATAATGAAATAAGGATGAAAATCCATTTTGACGCATTTGAATTGCTTGAAAAATGAGGCTAAAATCACTATTTCGGTAAACGATTTATAAGCTTAGAATCCTCAAAATGAGCAAGACACAAGAGAGGTTGAATTGATATGATTTTCCCATGATAAAAGTTTCCTAAAAGGCCTGAGATTTTTATCCAAAAAGTTATGTGGTGATTTCTAAGAATTTCTATTAATTATTGAATTTAAATGATAATTAAAAAGGTAAATAAATAAATTATATAAATCATGAGATTGGTTAAATAATCACAACCAATGATGAAAATGACTAAAACCTACTGAAGTAAAATCATCTTGAGCCAAAGAACAAATGTTATATATTTTAGAAGTAATTAAGTAAGTAAAAGAAATCACTAATTAACCACTAGTATTAAATTAATGGAAAAATTTCATAAATAAATATACAACTCATAAAATTATAAGTTATAATACATGAAAGTCAGAATATAACCCAAATATAATTAGCCATAAATTATAAAGGCAAGTGAGGTACTTGAAAGTATTTTTAAAGAATTATTTGGTTAATAAATCAAGAAAATGAATAAATAATTAATTAAATAATATTAAATTAAATAAATAGTTATAAATCAGAAAGTATTCATAAATATTAATATTATGAAGTTACTAATGTCAAATATTATAATTAAGCAAAGCACACAATGGAAACCATGACAATCAAAGCCAAGTTACCGAAATTCCAACAAGATATAAATACGTATAATGAGAAATTGACTTTCTCTATCAAATACCCTCTAACTAAATATTGTGAGCAATGTAATACACTTGAACTCCATAATTTAATAACAATCAAAGATGGGCAAGTCTACTAGAACACATCTCATGATCTAGCATACTAGTTCATGTCACACGAACTCATGTCGTGCATATATATACTATGGTTTAGGCTTGCTTGGTGAGGAAAATTACTAGGAGAACTTTCGCATTGTCAAGAAGCAACACTCTCTAATCAAGTGAGTCATAGCCCCTTTCAAACTCTTTTATGTGTTTTACTTTCGGGGTGAAAAGCATGATAAATAAAATTGCTTTATATATATGAATGATTCTTGAAAGAATGATTATGAAATGGGATATATTGTATGTTCAATGTGTTGTAAGTTATATGATAAGATTGAGTTCTGTCAAACTGTATCACTTCGGTACACTACTATTAACTCCGAAAGGGGGGGCCTGTAGTTAGAGGGTTGCGCAACTAGGAGTCGTCCACTCACCCACTAAAATAGGTAACGGTGGAATGTTGGTTGCCTTTGTGGCCACTTTCATTGCCAGTCCGACCCGAGCGGTGCTCTAATCTACTTTATATTAGGCGGTCGTCTCCATGGCACGATCCCCTTCTTTATTAATTGCACTTGATTGACAGCTTGTGCTATGAAATGAAATATTATGTTGGTTGGGACAGGAAATGGTCTTAGTAGTGGCTCAAGCACAAACTCATCAAATTATGCCTTGGGCTAAATATTATTGATATTATTTATGGTTGGATATTATGGATTGAACATACGGTTTGGGTATTGGACCTCATATGGAATCTTGAAAGTTGTTGAAGTTGGCGATATTGAAATGTTGATGACCGAATGGTTTTGATGTATGACTAATCGATTTATATACTTTTTCTCTCACGATAAATTTGACAAATGAGAACTTTATAATTTACCATGGATTCTCAACTCTTTGAAATGACATTATGGTATTTTGAAAACTTGATGGTTTGATATGGAAATTTTCGCCGATCATACGGTTTGGGGGAATTAACTTTTTTCCTTGGATTACAGGTGGATCAACTGAAGGATGGGTTCTTTATTCATCAGACCAAGTATGTTCAAGATCTTCTTACTAGGTTTCGAATGACTGATGCTAAAGATGCAATTACTCCCATTCAGACTAATCATGGGCTGTGTCCTGATAAAACTAATGATCCAGACGTTGATGCAACTCAATATCGGGCTATCATTGGTTCTTTGATGTATCTGACGGCTTCACGTCCAGACATTACCTTTGCTGTTTGTATGTGTGCTAGATATCAGGCTAATCCGAAAGAGTCACATTTGAAAGCTGTGAAAAGGATTCTTCGTTATGTGAAGGCCAAGCCTCGTCTAGGGCTTTGGTATCCCATGCATGGTTCCTTTGAATTCAAAGCTTATACTGATTCGGATTATGGTGGCTGCAGTTCGGATAGGAAATCAACGTCAGGTGGATGTCAGCTTTTAGGGGGGAGAATTATATCGTGGCAGTGCAAGAAGCAGACATCTGTTGCACAGTCTACCTGTGAAGCAGAGTACATAGCTGCTGGTCAATGCTGTTCTCAGGTACTTTGGATACAGCAACAATTGCGAGACTATGGTATGGATATCTCTGACTCTCCTATTTGTATCGATAATAAGTCTGCCATAAATATTACTAAGAATCCGAAAAACTTTAAAGTCACCAAGCACATAGATATAAAGCATCACTTTTTACGTGACTATTTTGAGAAAAAGCTTATTCATTTAGAAAAGGTTATTACTGATGATAACCTTGCTGATTTAGAGTCTGTGGCCATAGAAAGTGAAAAAAATTTCACCAAATTTTTTTTAACCAACTGTTTGCAGAGCATTTTGCTCGGCAAACAGTACAAAAATGAATTTTCCATTGAAATTTTTCTTAATCAAATTGACAACATGATTGTTGATCAATATAAGGAAATTTCATACATTGAAAAGGAGTTGGACTGAACTGCTCATTTGCAGAGCTTTGAGCTCGGCATTTACGTGTTTCAACTCTAATAAACGATGACTTGGTGCCAGACTTGTGTTTTTCTCGTGTTTGCCGAGAAGTTTGCTCGGCAAACAATACAAATCAAAAAATTTTCCAAAACAAATTTTTTTTGGTCCTTGTCAATCTATGGGAAAATTTTCAAAATGTGCTATTTGCAGAGCATTTTGCTCTGCAAACAGTACAAATAGAATTTAAATTTTTTTTACTTTTATTATTTTATTCTATTCTTTTTTTGTTATTATTTGTGTTATGTTTTAAAATGTGTAAATGTATTTGTGTATTGTGTTGGTAAATATATAGTATTTCATAAGTGTTTGGGGTGAGAGGCAAGGTATCGAACGCCTTTGTGTACTACCTTGTTTTCTTATCTTTTAATACTTATGTGATCCTATATATTGTCATGTTTTGTATATGTATTTCGGTGAGATGCAAGGTATCGAACGCCTTTGTGTACTACTTTGTTTTCTCATTTTTAATATATATACAAAACATTGTCTTTGTGTAATAAATGTGTTTCTTAAATGTTGGTATGTGTTATTATTTTTCTGAGATTAAATTGAATTTTCTGGTCAATACTTTGGTCAGTTTGTCTTAAACAGAAAATAATAAACTATCAAGATGGCTATGTTTAAAGAAGGAGATTCAATGAAGATGCAAGCCAATCAAGCACTTCATATACCTTTTGCTTGCAAATTCCCTATCATTACAGAGATTTTGAGCCATCATCCATTAAATAATGCTTTGACTGGAGGTGCAATTGTACCTGAGAAGTATGTCTTTGAGCTGTGGCAATCAATTGAATATGTACGAGGAAGTAAAAGGAATAACACAGCAGACTACTTCAAATTTTCTCTAGAGTCAGAAGATGAACTGTTTAATTGTCAATTCACTTTGGATGAGTTTAGAACAACAATTGGATTTCATGTACTTGAAGAATACGAAGAACTCCCATCAGTTGAAGAAATGTTGGCTGGAGTTCATTCGTTGGGTTATGACGGAGAGTTGGCAACGATGAGAGATTTTAGAAGGAGTAATGTAGCAACTCTCTGGCATACGATGTACAATGTTTTAACCACCTGTTTGATGCCATCACAGAAAGGAATTGATCTCATGACGAAGGATTCCTTATCAATTTACTATGCAGTCACTCACAATGTGCAGTGTGACTTTGCGGCGATTATATGGAAAAAGATGATTCAAGTTGTCAAAGGAAAGGATAAACAAGACAGAAAATATATTCCTTTTATCAGATTCTTCACACTGATTATCGAAGATGTTCTTGATAATGCAGAAGAAATTCCAAAATTGGAGAACAGCTTCAAGTGTGTGATTGCGATGTATAAATCCAACTTGAGAGGCACAAGTTGTGAAACTGTAAGACCTTTTCCAATTCCTCCATTCCTGATAAATCTGGTTCCTGCTCAGAGTCCTCATCTTAGGGCTTATCTCGAGTGGTTAGTCTCAGCAATGGGGTCTGAAAGCCGACAGACTCCTACCCAAGCTGAGCATAGGTCGCCAAGTGAGGGTCCTAGGTTAACTAAAAGAAAACGAGGGGATAGTGGTGAGGGGACTTCTGGGCAGAGGAAAAGAAAATCGAAACGAGTTATGTTTGAACAAGATGTTGTAACACCTGAACCTGTTTCTTCACCTGTTTCTCAACCTACACCATCAACACAAACTACACCAACCGTTCACTTTTCGCAATCTTCACCTTCACAATCTACACCTTTACCATCCGTTGTTTCACCTAATCCACCAACTTTTACACCACCTCGTTCTTCACCTGTACTTAATCCAACACCGCTTGCTTCAGCACTCCCTAATGAACCAACTCCACCACCAGGGAGAAGACTTAAAATGGCTGCTCGTAGGTCACCAAAGAAATCAAAGAAGAAGAAATCCAAACGAAAGCATACATCTGCTGGATCTGAAAATATTGGTGCCTCGACAGAATTAGATGCTGAACAAGTAATTAATAATGTTGTATCTGAGGTTGAAACTGAGCATGTTAGCACTGGAGATGATGTTGTGCAGGAGGAACAAGGCGGATTTGAGGGAGGAGTTGAAAATACCAGAGAGGATGTGCGGTCCGGGTTAGGACAAGGGCATAAAGAAAACGTTGGCCCTCCATTAGTTCAAACCAATGTGTCTAGCCGGGTTGTTTACCCTAGGGTAGAAGTCGGGAACTGCCCATTCTCGCTTGCACCAAACTCTCTCAGCCATTCTGACTCCTCACAACAGGAGTTAGTCTCACAAATGCACGGGGATCAGCCACGCTCACCACACTCTCCTCATTTGGAGGATGAGAGTGTTGAAATAAGAGAGGACCAGCCCCACCTCTCGCCTTCATTTCGTGCACAAGAGTCTAGATCTCCTAGGTACACGGATTCACAAGCACAGTTGAGTACTGATGCCGGAACAAGCGGAGAGGGACCCACTTTGTGTGACCCTCAAGGACAGCTTGGAAATCCTGCCTTAGCTAACATCACGCCAGCTTTAGCCGCAGGTAACAGTCCTCAAACCGAGACTGGGGGACAGTATGAACGCCGTAGTGACACTGCTATTCCTCAGGATCAACCTGAGACTGTATTAACGGGCATTCTCAGTGACCCCGGTGTTGTGAGTGGTGTTGCCCAACAACAACAAGTCCAGGACAGTGATTTATCACAGTCTAGGACACCAATTGATTCGGGTTGCAAAGCCTATGAATCTGAAACTGCTGGTGAGGGTATAACCCGAGGATCCGCAGGAAATCCTGAATC
Organism: Erigeron breviscapus; assembly: GCA_034093135.1. Taxonomy (NCBI): domain Eukaryota; kingdom Viridiplantae; phylum Streptophyta; class Magnoliopsida; order Asterales; family Asteraceae; genus Erigeron; species Erigeron breviscapus. Next base: position 122,890,960 of record CM067168.1, on the reverse strand, counting down.
AGCTTCGCTGAATTTAGGTCACACTTCAAGTGTGCAAACAACCCCCGGGTTGACTACTCCACCTCCTACCCAAACACAAAGAACACCAACACCAAATCAAATTCCATCAACATCAACAAATCAACCTACCAAAGATTCTGCATGTGACGTTTTGTTGAATATATTACCTTTTCTGACATTAGAGTCTGACATTAGAGCTATGAAAGATAAAGTCAATCAGTCTTTTTAGAATCTATTGACTTTATCTTTCATAGTCTGTCACCCAATAACAATTTTTTTGAAATTGTTATTGGGTGAATATATTGTTATAAAGTTGAAAACTTATGTTATTTTTACATATTTTGAGATAATTATTGTGTAGTTGATTTTTTTTGTTTCTTAAGTTTCTTGGCCAATGATGTTGAGTTTTTGACAAAGCTTATTGAGGATCTGGACAATACTGATGATTGTTCATGTTTTGAGGATGATTAATATAAGCAATTAAAGGTATGTAAACTTACTTTCTGATGATTGTTCATGTTTTGGTAAAAATGAAGATTATTATGAAGAAGCATAATCAGTGTTGTTTTTAGATCTTCATAATACAAGTATGAACAAGCATAATCAGCATGGAAAATGGCTCATGTCACGTGTAATCTAGCTGTTACAAGGACTCAATCAGTAAACAAAGAGTTGAAAGGAATGATGAAGACTGAAGATTCAAGACATTGATGTTAGTATATCACTTGGTTTAACTCAATTTCTTATTAAGTATTTACATTTATTGATTTGGCTTTTTAATACAAAATTTATTGATGCAAAACTTGATTTGGAAAGAAATTAAAAATTGGAGCTGAACTGACTCAAAGTTGGTTTTGATACAGGTATAAAGGTCGAATGGTATGTTTGTTTGGATTGAAGAAAAACAACACCAAAAAAGAATTTAATGGTAAGTTTTTTTGTACATGTTAAATATTGTACAATAGATGTTTGACAAAATGCTTGAAAGAAAATTTCAACCTACTTATGATTTATTCATATATTTACCTATGCTTGTTATAAATGCTAAAGACGATTGATTGATAAGGGCGCAATTTTTTTCTTATTATGTTCATGATTTTGAGTCTGGAATTTGCAGGCAGGGTAGTTCAGTCACCATGCAAAACTGCCAAGAATATGGTAGGCCCGACAAGAACTATGAGAATTATCGATGGAAACCCATTAAATAAGATTTGTATCATGGATTTATTTTTGAGTTCTTACTTGTATATATTTAATATAAATGCATTATACGGCTGAAGTAATGTACTTTTCACATGATTTGTTTCGTGTAGGTGCTGGTGCAGTGGAAATCATCATAGGCCATGCCGAGGTTTCAATCGGTTTTGTACAAGAGAGAAAGATCCCTGAGGTAATTAGTACTTTTCATTTATCTTTCTAAAGAGGGCCTTTTCTAAGACATGTTCATTGGTAGGATTAAAGGAAAGCACTCATGTCATATATATGTTTTTCTAATATGTTGTTTTGGTAATTTTCATCATGTACAAAATGGGTTACTTTCTATGTCAGCATTGCTATTAGTTTGTTAAAGAAATCAGATATGAATATTTGCATGAATAAATTAGATTTGTGGATCTGTCCTATTACAGTTGTTGGAAATCATTTGGTTGTATAGGAGTTTTTCAAGGGAAGAAAGCTTCATGAGCTTATTTATTTCATCATACTGGTCTATTATTTATGGGATGACAAAGCTTTACAACTTTGCAACAAAATGATCAAGAAGAGGGAAATTAGCATTTTTGAGAACTTCAAAAGAAAGCATAGAAATGCTTGAGATGATACAATGATGTCTAGTAACTTTCGACTAACTGATATTGGATTTGGCTGGTCAGGGTCGTGTTGCTTCAATGTGTAGATTTTTTCTACATGCCTACAATTTTCAGGTACAACAAAAAAGTAAAACTTGCCTAATAATAACTCAAATTTAGTCACATCTCCACCAAAATACATTAGTGAGGGAAAGAAAGGAATAGAATCATGGGGTACCATTTGGATGCAGCACAGTAAATGTCATTTGGGTTGAATTGTTATCTAGATGCTTTTTGTGACTTTATGTTATATTAATTGTTGTGTGGTACGACGTCGAATGCCTTTTTTATGTTAAATGTAGTCCCGTCTTTTTCCTCAGCTAGAAGCAATAGGATTTGACAGAGCGTTACTGTTGGAAGTAAATATGGAATTAATCCGCTGGGTGAAGGCAACATATTTATTTTTTTAGATTGAATATAAGTATTCTTTGTTACCCCCCACCTTTTTTTAGGTGAAGGTGCTTAATGATGCATGACCACTTACTCACAGGCGAGGTACAAATCTTTCTGTAAATACCATTTTCCTTTCGGGTTATCCATATAGGTAAGTTTGTATAACACATATTTATATTGTTTCAGTAACGTTGAAGTGTTGATTCAAGTGTTACTTCAGTCTATGTTGAAGCTCTCCAGTAGACAGAGTCTCTTCATTAGACTGAATGTAACATCCCAAACTTTTCAAGTTTGACTTTTTGACTATTCCGTTAGTTAACTTCAGATTCGTTAAGTTTGTGTGCCCTAAATGGGATTATGTGATTAAATGTTTATGCGTTTAATATAATATGATTAGAGTATGTTAAATGAAAGTAATTAAAGTAAAGTCATGAAAGTTAAGTGTTTGTTAAGTCGTTAAGTGTTCCAGTGAGAAAGTTAAGCCAAGAAAGTAACGTTTAAAGAGTCGAGGGACTTAAGATGGAAATTAAGGAAGTGATGGCCAGGGGTTATATGATAATTAGGCTTCCCTAATTGTCATATTTCAGATCCATACGTGCGTGAGAAACCCCAAGCCGCCTCTTTTTTCCTCTCAAAGCAATTCTCCAATTAAATCTCTCTGTTTCTTGGTGTTTGATTGAAGTTTGATCATGATCTTTCAATATTGTGATCATCTACGAGGTTCACAGATAATGCCGCTTATTGGAATCGACTAGATGATGGACGTGGCATGCGGTCAACTAAGTCAAATGGACGTGTCATATGATTGTTGCATGGCTTGAACACCTAGTCACTAGACTTCTATAGGTTTGCCATGACACGTGCACGATTAAGGGCCCTAAAGTAAAGAAAGATATATGTGATTAGTTTAGGTGAAAGTGTAGCCTAAGCTAATATAAAGTAAAGAAAGATATATGTGATTAGTTTAGGTGAAAGTGTAGCCTAAGCTAATATAATAAAGAAGTCTCGAGCATAAGTAAAGTTGTGTTAAGCTTAATCCATGCTAGTTCTTCGGAGCTAGTGTGTACGTGGTCACGTGGTGTGGGAATCTAGATACCTCCCTGTGGCATAGTTATGTTTGAGTGTATCCGGGTGGAGTAACTAACCACTACACGCGCAAAGTTCAAACGGTATACTCAGTTGGATTGACTTTGTCTTTCCTTAACGACGACGATGGACTACCGAAAGGTCTACCCATCAAGTTGGGTGTGAGGTCCCCATGTAAGGTCTTATGGCCGCCTACACACAACCTCACATCCTTAAGTATGTGTGGCTTATGTCACATAGCCTACGTCTAGGCAAAAGAAAAGTAAAGAAATAAAGAAAGAAAAGAAAAGAAAGACGAAAAGTAAAGTTTATGATGTTAGGCACAATTAGGACTACGATGGATCCTAATGTGATAATTTATGCATGTTACTATAATGATGATGATATGTTATTGCTAAAGTATGTTATGAAAGACACCATAGTACTGTGGTGATCTTAAAGTGTTGTAATGGTTATGTGATATTAACAACTATGAAATGTTTTTGTTAATATAAAATGAATTGGCAATGTTTTATAAACGCGTGTTATCTTACTTAGCTTTTAAAGCTAACACTTGCTCTTTTGAAAAACGTTTTCAAAAGTTGTTCCCTCAGGTTAAGCAGGTAGAGCTAGTGAAAGACTTAGCTTGGTGAGGCGGGTAGTTGCTATGAAGATGACATTTAGTTTCCCTGCTTAGTCATTTATGTTAGCCTTAATGATGATTGGCTACTTTTAATATGACTTATGTATTGTTTATGTTGGCATTTATGTTGGTGCCAAATCTGGATTATCTTATACTATTTTAATGATATGTATGTTGTAACACCACTTTTACAAATGAACTATCCGTTAAGGGTTAGTTATGTTTTAATGATTCTGTTTTCCGCATTTCTAAACGCCGTTAGGCAAAAGTTTTTGAAAATCCAGATTTTAAAATGACGGGTGTTACACTGAAGCTCTCCAGTAAGGTCTTCACAAGTGGGCTGAAGTTCCACACTTATTTTATTTATTATCTCTTTGATAATTTTCAAGGACTTTTAATTATTTAATTTTGATGAATTGCCAATGTGGGTTTATGTATGACATAAATCTCACAAAATAGTATTCTAAGAAAGCAGATATGAATGAAGAAAGCTGCGAATGAACAGAGCAAACACGCGTATTTAGTAGCCTATGCTACCACTACGACATCATGACCAACTTGTATTGAAGTAATTTGGAAGCCAAAAACCAGGCAAACTGGTGAGTTGTTATAAAGATTTTTCTTGAGTAACTATTTCGTTTAGCTTATACCTTGTGCAATAAATGCAACTTGTGCTGGTCTCGTGGATGTAACTTAAACATTTGATATAAAATCTTATGTCTTTTAACTGCCATTATATGCTTAAATCATTCCAATAGGCTGATGATATACTTATGAATTGCTCAACTCGAGAAGGAAATGGTGTCTATTACCACTGAGAACGTGGTAATAGGTTGATTGACCTAAATGCATTAAGTGAGACACTTTGGCAGGTAACTTATTCGAAAGGACATAAGAAATAGTAACTTATTCGAAAGGACATAAGAAATCCATGTATTTGCTCGATCCATGAAGAACCAAAATACTTATTATCATTATTGGTAAACTATAGTTTTGGTGGTGGGACATGGAATTGGACCCGGAGAAAAAGTTTCTACAATCTAAACGATGATACTACATGATAGTACGATACACTGTCCAGATAAACGAGGCTTTCTCTAAACATTCATTTGTTATTTCAGAAACCCTTTTTTTCTTTTTTCACTCATTTTTCGTATATGTATGTAGAGATGTATAGCTTCGTTTTGGAAACACTCATCAAGGACCTGAAGGAAAAAATACAGATTATTCAGTGCAATTGAAAACATTCCATGTATTGCAGGAACCCAATGTGCTTTGGACTGGATTAAAAGGTTATATCCTTACTTCATTGTCAACAACAACAGGATGTGAGCCTGTGTACTCCAAGTAACTAAAACTATTGTTCTTGCTTTCTTGTGTAGCTCGAATTCATTTGCAGAAAGACTCCCATTCAAATTTTAGGCACCCAGTGTCTAAACTGGACATATCAAACCACGAAAAATGTGTAGTAACCAGAACATAAATTCGTAACACCATTTGGGTGGCTATTAACTCAATCATATGCATTTACAACTGAGTTCATAGATATATCTTTGAGTTCAGTGTGATTTTTTCATGTGTAGATACTTGAGATTTAGAATTTCATTTGGGTTGTAGGTCTTTATATGTAGACACTTGAGGTATTGGTGCAAACTAACCTGTTCGATTCTATGATTGCTTTTGCCAGTACTATGAAAGGGGGCATACTCGATCGAACAGTTAAAGCTGAAGACAGAAAGCATGGTGATTTATGTGTGGTCTTATGTCACACTCTCAATACAATATGTTTCTTCCATGTATTTTTATTTTATCTATATCTATATTATCTTATAAAAGAGGAGCACCTTTTTTTTAAGAAAAGATGATTTGAACCGACGAAAATACCCCTCTTTTTTATTCACTAATTTAAACATCTCTACTAATATACCTATAATACCCTTAAATTTCAACCACTCATTTTTCTCTCTCTCTCCTCAAATCTCAACTACTCATTTTTTCTCTCTCCTCCATAAATCATTTTATTCCTATAATTCATTCAAAATCTTTTATCTCAAAAACCGTATATCGATAAATTATAAAAAGTGTATGGGTGTTTCTTAAAATTTCATGCTCTTTCATTAGAGATGTCATTCGATATACTTTCGACGAATTTTTAAATCCGATGGCGGAGCCCGTACGGCTAAGGCATTTGGCTATCACACTCTATGACTTATCACCTCCTATGACCTATCACCCCCACCATCTCACCACCGCAACGCACGGGTACTATCTCTCGTTCTTTTAAATGGTGAGATGGTTTTTATCATCTAAAGTGATTATGAAGGGCCCATCATAAAAAAGCTTTAGATTGTAGATTTTGATATGTTGTATATCTTAAACAAACCCGCATTTTCCTAAATTATGTTGTTGTAACTTTTAAATTTATAAAAAATCATGTGTCAAAACTATACTTATAAAAATTTATTTCTCAAACTATTTTATTCATAAATTTGTTTTACATGACCTATAATTGCCTATATTTCAAATATATTTACTTGCATTTAATGATCTTACTTATTTATTACCAAATAATTATAAACGATTTTATTAAACTTATCTCGCGTCTTCCGCGGGATAAAAATCTAGTTATTTGCTAAAGTCTCCATTGGTCCCTCCATCTCACAGATGTTAATTAGATACTGTTAACTTAACAGTAACTCATGTGAGAGCATTTTTGTAACGTTATTTTGGTATTGTTAAAGGTGTAATTTCAATAGTTTGATATAATTATTAACTTTGTATTGTAATGTTCTAGCACCTTGCTAGTATGTGAAATGAAAATTCCGCCTTTGCCTTTTAATAAAAAAAAGAAAAAAAAGGTAATGTTAAGCTTCTTTTTTTTAACTAGAGGTATTGTTAAGTAAGTCATGTGGGAGCATGCCGTTCGAGGGAAAAAAAAAAGTCATGTGGGTATGTTTGGGGCTTTTAAGCTCCTAAAAAGTCAAATGAACAACCAAACAGAGCTATAACTTTAAAAGGGGCTTATATTTAAAAGCTTGGGGCTTTTAAGCTCCTAAAAGCCCTCAAAAGCCCCTTGCCAAACAGACTTTTAATATTTGTTTGAATCCTTTGTAATTTACATTGTTAGCCCATGTTTCTTTTTTTTTATATATATAAATGTTATTTGTGTTCCTTACTTTTTAATCTTATATCTACTTTACTCTTATATTATTTAAAAATATATATATATCAAGGTTAGGATTTATTCATAGTTTTTTTTTAAATAATAAAAAAAACTTTTATCAAATAAGCTAATTAAACACCAACCATCAAATTCTGAATTTGTATTTGAAAAAATTTAAGACTTTAAATTCTTAAGTTTATATCTTGATACAGGTAAAATGTTTCAAAACAGGATATATAGGTTTTTTTCCATAATTTTTATTGGAATTAAATCAATGAAGGGACAATGTCAATTTAATGTTTTTAAAAATAAAAAAAAATCTAAATCGACTATTTGTTCTACTATATTTTATAAAGGAACGAAAATAAATAGTATTTGCTCTACTATATTTTATAAAGGAACGAAAATAAATAGTGAATTAAAGAAGGTGTGACAAAAGGTGTTGGCTAGGTTGGGAGGGACAGGATGCCCGATCAGCTGATGGTTTTATTTGGCTGGATGGGGGGATACTACCCAATTCATTAAACTTACTCAAATCATCTTCTAATCAAAATACTCCAACTCACAACTACCCAATTTTACCCAAATCACAGGCAATACATACCCAATTCATTAAACTTACCCAATTTCATTTTCTTTTTCATTTTTTTATTAAATCAATAATTTAACTATATAAATATAAATACTAACTTCAAACATTCAATAAATAAAAACAAACATTACATAATAGTTTTTTTTAAAAAAAACATAAACAACACAATCACATAAAAATAAAAAGTTCAAGACATAATACTTAAAATAAAAATTAAAACTACAAGTTCAACAAATTTAAAAATTACATGGCCATCCGTTTTTTTCACCAAGGGCGCGTTTTTGCTCGAGAATGCATGCCAACAAAGCGGGATCGACAATGTGATCATGGGGCTCCATAAAAACCTTCCATTCACGTTGGCGGTTCTTGAACATCTCCCCCTCGAGTTGTGTAGCCATCAAACGCTTCGCTAAGTCTTCTTTCTCCTCCTTCTTGTCCATATAGCGGCTCCTCCTTTGTGTGTACTTGGTGAGTTCCTCCGCTACATTTGACACCGAGCTGCAGGACGAGGCAGCTTGCTTCTTCTTCATCTTTCTTGGCTCCAAGGGCGGGGATGGGTCTTCATTCATGTCGGGAAGGACATTGTCGTTGCTTCCCGATTCATAATCCGTCGACTTTCTTTTTGAAGATCCGCTAGACGAACCGATTCCCATTCCTACGATATCAGAGAAACATTCTTGTTGCTTCCATTTGTCATGATCTTTTACCACTTTCCACGCCGGTAGATGCATAAAATGTTTGTCCGTTTTGGTATGGTAATCGGACAAAGCGGTCGTCGTAATATCCAAGTCATTGCATCCACTCCCCTTCGCACGAAACTGTTTCAATACATATATATACTCCGTATGTATAAAGCATGCATATATATAAACAAATTACGTGTGTGTATATATATATATATCTATACTTCGGGATATATATATATATTATATATATATAATATATATTATATAATATATATATATATATCGGGGTGTGTTATTTTAGGATCACTCCTTATTTTAGGACCAATTATGACCACATCATCATCATCATCATCACCGACCACCACCACCACCACCATGATCATCTCCGACCACAAACATGGCCGTCGCCGGAAAATCATGTTTAAGTTAACTTACACATGTGTAAGTTGTATATAACTTACACATGTGTAAGTTAACTCAAACATGATTTTTCGGTGGTCGCCGTCGCCGGAAAATCATGGTGGTGGTCGGAGATGATGATGATGATGTGTAAGTTACAATTTACACATGTCCTAATTGGTCCTAAAATAAGGAGTGGTCCTAAAATAACTTGCACCTATATTTATTAAATATATGTAAACATAAATATAATATATATATATATTAAAAAACGTATATATACCGCTTGAATCCATAACCCGTTGAAAACACCCATCTCCATATTCATCGTCTTCCACTTTGTAGTCAAATATATTACCCCTTACCTTTTAACTTTTTCTCATCCACATACTACCTAAACTACTTTTCTCCTTTATTCATTACGTATTTAAATATTTTCACCTAATATACCTATAATACTGTTAATGAAATTATTTATAACATACATCCCCAATTCTAAAAATAACTACATTGTCATTTTTACATCAACTAATTATACATTAATAACCATACTGCTACCTGTAACACCCCAACTAGGCGGAAATTAAAAGAAAGCTCAACGTGACATGGAAAAACTAGTCACGTTTAAAATAGGTTAAAAAAACAAAAAAAAAACAAAATCCAGATAGGATAGGAGATTATACGAATTTTAGTTTGACATATACCAAATTTCACCCCTATAACAGTACAACTGTATAAGTTCCCCTAAACCCCCCACACCCAAAAAACTCTACTTGTGAAAATTGAAAGATTAGCAAAAAATGGATGACTCAGGTTCGATTTTGTGTCAATTATCTGCACTCAAGGATATGCTTGATCAGGTTTCCCCCGATTTTTTCAAGTGTGTGTGTTTTATGTAAAATCGATTAATTTATAAAATTGAATGATGATAAGCAGGTGAACGAAGAAATAGAGGCGAATTACCAAATCACGCGTGAAATTGAATCAGAAATTGTCAAGTGTTCCGAATTCAAAAGAAGTTTAGTTGTTCGAGAATCAGAGTTGATGAAAACGGTTTATATGCTTCAGTTTCAAATTAATGCACTCATTGCTCTTCATTGTAAGTGTTTGCTATCTAAGCTACCTTTCTTAGAGAGTAGAATTCCCCTTTTTAAAAGCAATATAATGTAACTGAGATGGATTTAGACATTAGTTGGTAATCTGCTAATCTGTTTGAGGCGTTACGTGTTTCTATTTTTAGCTGAATCAAGATCAGCGAATGAATGTCTTGAGGAGGAATTGTCTGGTATAAAAATAAAACGAGACGAAATAATAGAAAGAATGAACAACAAGAGGTATTTACATGCCAACGAACTTAACCTGGAAATTATAGGTGTTGAGAAAGCATTAGAATCTAATTTAACCCTGTTTTGCTTTTCTTACCCAGAGAAGCATTTAATACATTGTGTCTGGATTTCCAAAAGGGGATCCAAGACGACGGTAATGGAAAAGTAGGGAAATTGCTGGCAGAGAAAGAGTACCTTGAAAATGAAGTTCATCTTTTGAGGACCAAAGTTAGTTCGTTACAAAGTTCAATGTCAGATTTTATTGAAGAGATTCTTGAAGGTATTAATGCCAATAATTCAGGTAATATTATCTCTGTCACCTCAAATTTTTCATATTCAAACGAATAACGAATATCTTTTACTCCTCTTATAATCGTCTTATCTTACAGGTATTAACAACTATAATTATGTTAGAATTTCATTTGCTTACCTTTGGTTTATTTGATAATGGATTATGATTGTTAATCTATACAATTTCTGAGATTCTATAACTAATAGAGAACAAATTTGCCATTTTCTCCTTTTTTGAGTGATAGAGTGACTATGAGAGTGTATTTTGAGGAGCATCAATAGCACATAAAAAAAGCCCACATGCTTTCTCAACACTTTAAATTTTCTTTTTAATGATGTTGATGCCATAGTGCTAACTTTGATAGTTGCAAATTTGTCGTTATTTCAAGGCATATCATCTGTTTGGAGGTACTCATGTTGAAGTTTATTCTCAAATGCAGCTTTGGCTATCGAGATAGAGCGTGGTAATTCTGAGAATGACAAATTGGTAAAAGATATCAGTGAACTGAAAGCCACACTGCTTGCAGCAATGTCGCCTGACTGACATACAAGGCAAAGTTGGCATTGGTTAGTGGTTACTACTTTAGAGCATAGTTGTTGACCATGTCTATGACATGAATGTAAGTCTGCAACTACTATGTAAATATACTCTGTCATTCGATCAAGGCAATGTGACTACAGTGCTTCAAAAGTTAAACCGGTTTATATCATAATTCCAGTTTTGCTCATACCGTAATTTGCCAACTAACATGCATATTCATCATTATATCAGGAGAACACTATTATTCATTTACCCTCATAATTAAGATTTATGGCAACTCAAATAAGTATGATAACAAACAAATTAAAATCAACTTTTAAGCAACAAACTTCATTATAGTATACGAGACTCAGTAATTCATTACAAGACTAGCATTTTGATCCAACAAGATAGATGTATGTAATCAAGTTATAAAATGATAAAGAAGTCATACCCGTCCTCCGAGGCAGTCTCGGTAGAGTTCATTTGTGGTTTCTGTTGTCCTGGGTGTGACTATCTCCAATGGAGGAGCAGACGAAGTGTCACACCCCGTTGTAGCGGAAATACAGGGTTAACAAGTAATTGCGTACTAATCAGAAGGTAAATAGAGATTACATCCATTAATCCAAATACAAGTTATTACAAGTATAATCGTTCGAATGTGGGACCCAAAGCACGGATACAAACTATCCTCAAATGGAAATGGGCCCACAAAATACAAACATAACATTTGGACAGTCTAGTACAATTAGGACTAATAATTCGATAGTCCTCAGAAGTCTGACGCTAATTGTACGTCCAAGTTCAAAAGATGGCTTCTAAAATGCCATAAACGCTTCCAAAACTTACTGCTGGTTCCCTGAAAAGCATGAAATTTGAGAGGATCAACTATCGAAATAGTTGGTGAGCTTACAGTGTGTTTGACCAAAAGTTTAGTCGTCATTGATACAACACAATGACCAGTAGTTATAAATGACCAGACAGTTAGAATACTACATCTAACAATACTTTTATTTCAAGATAGTCAGAATACCACATCTGACAGCATATGACAGTCAGAATACAACATCCGACAGTATCAGTCAATATGCCTCGCACAGGTTTCCGTTCTACGTGGGTGCGGACCTTAACCAAGACAGTCAGAATACAACATCCGACAATTTAACCAATAGGGGGAAACATTTTAGTTTGTCAAACACAAAGAAACATCTTAGTCAGCCATCACACGGCAATTCAACGTCATTTTATCCAACATTTAATAAATGACACGTATACACATTTTCGACAGCCGTCAACATGGCAAAATTTAAGTCAAATGATCTAAGTATCCAAGTCACATGGCATACTCACAAAACAATCATTTATTTAACAAATAGTGTATACAACAGTGCATGCTTTTCAGGCCCAAAGTAAAAGGAAAAGGGCGCCATAAACTCACCTTAGCGATCTAAATGCTAAAAGGTATAATGTAGCTCGAGAAGATCCACAGTCAATTCTCCTGGTTATCCAAAACCTATGATATCATTACCAATAATGAGGATCAAATCCCTTGACGACGGGTATCCTACGTACAACTACTTAGCTATAGACCCTAGAATGCCATAACCGAGAATGTGTTTCAAACTTTCATTTTACCAATCAAAAGTAAATAACATATTCGGACTTTCGGATTAAAAGTTATTAATGTTTTAAAAATTGATGCGCAAAAATCTTTACAGTGGGTTTCCACTGCGCCGCAGTGAGACAGAACCTTGCTCACTGCGCCGCAGTGGGCTAAGTCGAACCAGGGACCAGTACAATAGCACTGCGCCGCAGTGAGCCATTGCCAAGCTCACTGCGCCGCAGTGAGCTAACTATGCACAAAACCAGCCCTAGCCACTGCGCCGCAGTGGGGCTAAGCCCACACCACTGCGCCGCAGTGGATTCATTCTGCAGCCAGCACCAGCAGGTGCAAATATGCAGGAAAGCCCAAATTGTTTTTCGACTAAATTCCTTTCATTATAACAAGTTTCAACATGTGCAATAGACCTGGAAACATACCATTTCGCCAACCATTTCGCCATTTCAATCATTTAGACCTCAAAACCTAATTCTAAGTCAAAACCTAATTAGGTTAACCAACCCAAAACTCATTTCATTTCATGGCTATCTAATTCATTTAGAAATACAGAAATTAAACTTGAAATGGAAATTAAATCAAATCAAAAGTTTGAAGAAGAAAGTTACTTACCAAAATGGTGTTCTTGAGAAATAGGAAGAAAATGGTGAATATGATGATGATAAACCCTTGAAACTAATAGATGATTACTTCTTTTGCCCAACAAAATCAGATTCTTGACGATGATATGATAGATAATTGGGAGGATTTGAAAGTATTTTGGTGATTTGTGTGAGTTCTGTGTGTGTGTGTGTGTGTTTGTCAGGAAATTAAGAAAAAGGGTGATGGGGGGGGGTTTGTTGTTTCCCTCTCTGCCTTTCAAACCAATTTAAGCCCATGTGGCTTCTTTTTGTGATATTTTTAATACCCTTAATTTGGTAAAATGCTTACGATTAATTACCGTTTGACCTAAAAGTCAAAATATAAGGTAAAGGTATTTTCCCCCGTCTTATTTTAGTTAAGACAAGAAATTAAAATTAAATAAACTAAACTTTTAGAAATATTTAGTTTAGACAGTCTATTTACTGTGTTAAATTTTAACATTTAAATCTTAATTTAATGTTATTTTAAGACTCGGCATTCGTCTAAATAGCTAATAGTCTACGTCACAAGGATACGCCTAATTGAACTATAACGAATGTTCAATTAACTAACAATTTCCACGTCATAATCTCTATATTAGACGAAATTATAATAATGATCGAGATTAGGACTAACCCGTTGTTAATAAATTACGAGTTGTCACACGAAGAAGCAGAGTTCTTGAGACGGGCCTGATGTCGGGGATATGACAACCTCCGATGAAGAAGCAGAGTCGTAGAGTTCACTTGAAAGAGTAGTCGAGTTTATCTGCGGTGGTGGAAATTTCACGGTCGCTGATGAAGAATTAGTATTAGTCGAGTTCATAAATTTTCTTATAGGTAATTATATTGTTTATTGTTTTATAAACCATTAAACTATTAAAGGTTACTATCATATAATTTGATTTTTACGGCATAGGCCCAAATTTGAAAATATGTGGTCAATAATTCCTTCAACTTTTAGTGAAAGGCTTTTTAGATGTGTAGATCTCTTAAAAATGTTTTTTTTTCATAAAATTTGTAGGTCATCACTAAATATTTCAGAATTAGATTAAGTCAAAATATAACTTTGTGTTACAAACATTTTTTTAATGATAAAACCATTTTTAGTGAACCTATACGTCTGGAAGAGACGTATGGCAAGAATCTTATATATATTCTAAAATTGTAAGCCTGAATTCAATGCTGAGGCTTTAAAATTAATTAGGGTTTTTATGATTTTTCTGGGTTTTTACTGCTTGGTTTATTGAAGTGCTGGTGCTTGGGTTAATTGGAATGATGCAGTAAATTTGGGGGTAATGATGCGCATAAGGTTTTGTAATTATTGTTTAATAGTTTGTTATTATTACTGCTATAGACAAGGTTGCGAAACTCGGGAATCGGGATCGGATCGGCGAGTGGGGGTGACAAGATTTTTTAAAAATCGGATCGGAATTGGAACGGTGAATAGTGTTTTTTATGTAAAATAATAGTGTTTGAAATTATATGTAAGAAAAAATTAAAATATATATAAAACTTCAAACTTAAACATAACATGATTTTTCAACTTAAACATAATTGTCTAGAAACAATAACATAATTAATAAAAGCTTTAAAAAAAAGAAAAAAAAGTTTGACTTTGGTTGACCCGATCCGATACAGCCGAGTCTTGACCGATACAGCCGATTCTTGACCGATACAGCCGAGTCTTGACCAAGTTGACCCGAGTCTGGAACCCTGGCCGATTTTCAGACCGAGTATGACAAACTCGTATCGTCAGTCGGCCGATACACGATCCGACTCGGCTGTATCCGCCGAGTTTCACAACACTGGCTATAGATATAGATATATGTATATGTACGTGTTAGATATAAATGAATTGTTATTTAATGTATTAATGTTCCAACTCTATGAATTGTTATTTAATGAAGGTTATATTTTAGTTGATCTTCGTTAGTGGTAGATTTATAAATTGTGTTATTGAATGCAGTTTGATTGTTTTGTTTTCTAGTTATTATTGTGCGTGACATTCATCCTTCAATCCTTTTATTTAGCACCATTCATTCACTATCATTGATAATTTTTGATACTGATTTTTGATTATATACGAGTATCTCAAAAACTTCCCCCACATTCTCCAAACCCCAACATCAAATTTATTCCCCTCATCTTCATCTAATCTATTCTTATACGAAAATATAAATATATTACTTTCTTTTTCTGTAATTGTATCATAACAGTTATGAAATCAAGGTATATGAAGTCTATAGGATTGGACAATTATGTATATTTCTGGGGTTTTTTTGTCATTGGAGTTTTGGATGTAGTTTTTTTCATGTTATAAATGGTGAAGGTGCTGATTGTTGAGTCCAGTGAATGGATGAATGGGCAAGTGTGAGGAAACCATGTTTGTTATAGCAATTCACTAACAAGATTGAATCCAGACCTATTAAGCTCCAGAGTTGGGATAGTGTTTGCCTTCTCAGTCCCTTTTTTGTTTATTTTTACCCTTTTTCTCTCATATCATAATCATAATAAGTATATAGAATAATGAGATGGAGATGATCATCATCTATAAGATAAGAATTATTATGTATTTGGTTAGTGTTTTTAGTTTAGATGATGGTATTGATGATGATGATGATTTTTTCTAAATGAAAAACGGCTGAGCTTATCATTCAACTTTATTACATCAATTTATTCGTTCTTTATGCCGTGTTATGTCCATGTAAATATGCTATTTTTGTGAAATCTTTATGAAATATAGATTCTTATTTGTCAGCACAATCTATTAATGGAATAGTATAACATTGAGACCCAACATGTTTATAGATGTAGTAATTACAAAACTGATATCATTTTTATTTGGAGGTTGGGACGGCTGTTGTAATTTGTAACCTGGAATGATGGAAGAATTACGCTCGGAAGACTAGGAGCTCTTTGCGAACAGGTAAACTATGTTGGAGACTCCTATTATTTGAGTAACTTCATGTCGTCTTCCTTTTCGTTTGATTATTTCCTTTTCTGCATTTTATTGTGGTTTCCTATATTTTATAGAATACATCATTGTATATGATACTTCTTACAATTTTTATTCATAAATGTAAATTCAAATACTAAATTCCGAAGGATTTGAGGTTATCCTGGTCTCATCAGGTGGTGTTGGGATTGGGTGACAGCGGCAGGTTGGTCTTCTTCAACCCATATTCATTGTTGAATTTCACATTAGTTATCTCTAAATGTCGAGAATTAAGGTCAGTGAAAGGGAAAAAAAGATCGAGACATTACTTAAGTCAAAGAACGAAAAACTGGCTATCATGGCATACATGTATCTATAAAAAATCTTCTTTTTTTTTTAATCTAGGATATGATCTATTGCTAAACGAAGAGACGAGGGATCCTTATAATTGGCGGATATGCTTTTGGTAATTGATGAATCTATCTGTATATTGGAAATTTAGTTACTAGATGATAGCATAAACTAAATCATAAGGTTTTGCGGAAAATTGGATTTATCGTTTTTCTAAAAAGGGGTGCCGAATCTATTAAGCTGCTTGTATTAATTGTAGAGTGTTGCATAGTTTAGAGATACACAGAGATTTTCAAGGTGAGAAGGGTAGTTAGTAGTAACTCTTGACTTGATAGTTAGGACTTGGGACTTCTTGTAGCATTTCAACTAACTGTGCGATGTTTGAGTACTTTTGTCCAATTGACCGTTTGAAGAATATTTAAGTAGTTAGAACCTATATTTTCCAGATTCTGTAAGTTCATAGGTAGGTAACCGTTGTTATATCATGACGTGGGTAAATAGGTTTGTGCTCATTATCATTCAATGATGTTCTTAGGATATATGCATTACAAGATTATGTCAACTGTATTAAAATTTGTGGATTAATTTAGGTAGAGTCAATTGCAATTATTTGTCTAGATGAGCGTATACTCATTTCATGTTATGTTATATTATGTAGAAAAGCAATCTGCATGTTTGTTTCTTAATCGTTTCCTTATCTGTTACTGGCAGTTGGGCTTTCCGTTTCAGACTGAGACATGTTCAATAGTGGAGCAAAGTCCCAGTATGTTGGTGGCCAGAAAGAGAAGTTTGTAAGGTAGTGATAAGTCAAGGCCTTTGCATTTAGTATAGAACTTTGCATATAGTGAATTGTCATAGTGATATTTACTGCTGTGGAAATCAAGAAGTATTGACTATTAGTCAAATGTCTAAAATACCCGAATGACGAAATAGGGGGAGAAGTCTTCATAATGAACTTCTTAGCTTCTAACTAATCATGTGGATCAAAATCAATTTCCAAAAAGACACAACCGTTTACTTATAACCAATCCCCCCTTCTTTGTAGGTGAAGACATTGGCACAGATTATCGGGTTGTATTTTGTCTTAAACCGGTCAGGTAGGTCTTATAAAAATAGTCAAGGCAAACAATTAAATGGGCTGCATGATTATCGGGTCACCAAAGTCAATTTTAATCCATACACCAACCTTAACTCATCATTATTGGAAGATTGAAAATAATATTGTGGTTGTAATCATCATTAACGGATTGCCTAATTATTAAAAGGTTAAATAATAGAAGAAGAAAAAAACTTTGAAACCCATGTAAATATGACCCCGTTTTTACATGTTATCCAGCCCACTATTGCCATCCCCATTAAAACCATTCAAATTAAGTTAGCAAGACTGGCGATTCCTTTCAATTACTTGATGTAGATGTGGATGTGTTTACACATGTAGGTGGGTTTTCGAGAGGTTATGTAGGTGGCTTGCCTAAACCAGCCAACCACCTTACAGGTATCATTTTTATCGCTTCTTGCCTTCTATTTAGGTTGATTGGTTACGTATATTATTGTTTTATTTGTGTTTGGATGATCATTACAGATGGTGTCAAATCCGAGGAAAAAAGGTCCTACGGAAGATGGCAGCCGTTCTACCAAAAGATAAGGTAAATCAGCAGGTGTCGCCGCCACTAACTTGCCAAACTAGATGAGGAATCGTTTCTGATCTGACTTGAAAAAGGGCTCTTTGTTCTCATCCATTATCTATGGATATTAAAGGTATGATCAATTAATTATAGGGCTAAGTGCGCCAGAATGCAGATAACTAATCCTGAAAAGTTATTGTGTGCACGAACTCTAGGTCGGCTTTATTGTATTCAGGAAACTTGAAATTATGTTTATTGTGAACATAAAACGGATTATGGCTATGTGGGACCGGTTACTTCACATAATCACCTCTGTTTGTATATATATATTTTTTATTGTGTGCATAAACTAATCCCAAAAAGTTATTGTGTGCATGCCACGTAAGCAGTCAACGGGTCAACGTGAAAGTGGTGACCGGCTAACTTCTTACCCAGTAACTTTTGTTTACTATGGGACTCTTGAACAAGTTTCCTGAATACAATAAAGCCGACCTAGAGTTCGTGCACACAATAACTTTTTGGGATTAGTTAACTGCATTCCGGCGCACTTAGCCCTTTTTTAAATATTATATTATATATATATATATATATTATTTATATATTATATAATATGTATGTATATGTATATGTCAAATTTGGATTCTTTTCTATCGATGTTAAATTCGGGGGTTCATGTTTCCTAATTTTAAGGTTAGTAATGCACATAATGATAGAAGAAACCAGGTTACTACTTGGTGGGCAGAAGCCCTGCAACTTATTGATCAAAACAAGAATTTTTCATCTGATTTTTATCAGAAAATGGGGGATGCTGTATCTGAGACTCTTAGCACTTCAAAACGTCAAGACTTGCAGCATGGTTCGTAATAGTTTTTGTTCATTTCTGCAGTTTTTTATATGCTGTAATGTGGTGTGCTAGTAGCGATTGGAAACTCTTTGTAGTATGCTATGTTTATCTTTTTATTTTTTTTACTGAAGACAGTTGATCATATAGTTATTCAACATTTCAGCATGGGAAGTGATATTCGTACCACTTTATTTGATAAATCTACCACACTCTACACATTTCATAGCACACTGTACGAGTATTTAATGCACAGTTATGGTAGATTTATCAAATTGTGTGGTACGAATATCATTTCCCTTTCAGCTTACACTTGATCAAAGTTGCTAGCCGGGTTTCTGATGCGGGCCCAAGTATAGTTGAGAAAGCCATGTTGTATTTGGAAGCCCAAGACAAGGCTTCAAAGGGTGCCTCACTAAATTGGGCATAACTTGAGCTACAGGGCTCCGTTTCGGGCGTATGACCAGTCAAAACGACCGCATAAACGAGACGCATCAAGCTGCAAACGCCTATGGTGGTTTGGGTCGACCTTCGAGCCCTGAAACGGCCTTTTTCTATGAGTTTTGGACATTTTTATGTTTTTTTCGGGTTTTTTTGGACCTTTATTTTGTTATAACTTTCGGCCCATTTATGTTTTTAGGCCCGTACGAATTTTGCAGCCCTTTTTATATGATTCTAAACCTAATGTAATGATCAGTTTTCAGTTTTATCAAAAATCATTTTTCTCTCTATCATTGTGTGATAGTTGGATTTTTTCCCTAATTTCGGTATTCATCTTGAATCAATGAATTTTAGAAGAATCGTTCCTGGTATTCTTTGAATCAACAGGTTCGATTATTCATCCCAAATTTCCGTCTGCGTCAGGTGGTATCAGAGCTAAATTCCTGGTCGATATGCCTCCCAGGAGAACAAGAAATGTTAATGATGTGCATGAGCAGGATTTGGAGGAGCGAATTACAGAAAGATTGGAGGGGTGATTGGAGGAGCGGTTGGATCTATTTGCTGATGATTTGATTAATCAGACATGATGAATCAAAGAGGGCGTCATAATCACGAAGATGAAGATGAAAATCCGTTTGGTGGTGGTGGTGACCGTTCATCTTCTGATGAAGATCCAGAACCAAATCAACGGGGTAATAACAGCCGTTGGGAGTCTGGAATAAGAACCAGTATTCCTGAGTTTGATGGTGATACTTTGAACCCAGAAAATTTCATTGATTGGCTTGTTGTTGTTGAAGAAGTTTTCGAATTCAAGGGGTTCCAGAAGACAAGAAAGTCTCACTAATTGCTACTAGGCTTCGTGGTAGGGCATCTGCTTGGTGGCAACAATTGAAACTTACACGGGTGAGAGTTGGAAAGCCAAAAGTCAGAACCTGGGAGAAGATGAAGAAGTGTATGAGGGCCAACTTTATTCCTCATAATTATCAACGTTTAATGTACCAGCGGTTGCAGAATCTGAAACAGGGTTCTAAATCTGTTGAAGATTACACCACTGAATTCTATCAATTAATTGCAAGAAATGATATTCAA
Organism: Erigeron breviscapus; assembly: GCA_034093135.1. Lineage (NCBI taxonomy): Eukaryota > Viridiplantae > Streptophyta > Magnoliopsida > Asterales > Asteraceae > Erigeron > Erigeron breviscapus. The sequence goes on along the minus strand of CM067168.1, from coordinate 122,870,513 downwards.
GAGACAGAAGAACAACTTGTCTCTCGTTACATTGGCGGGTTGAGGGTCCAGATTATGGACTTTGTTAACATGTTTGATCCTGTAAAACTTTCTGAAGCACATCAACGTGCCTTAGCATATGAGAAATAGAACCGACGTGTTGGTGGTTCATCTTTTACCATACCAAGAGGTAGTTCAGGTTCGGGGACCTCGACATCTCGTTTTACCCCTAATCAAACAAAACAAGGCGGTGGCAGTACTGGACCAGTTTCAAAAGGGGCAACTACCAGTGGTTTGAAGCGTTTTAACAGCGGAGAGTCTGGCCATCGTCAGTCAGAATGTAAGAAGGCTGGGAAAAAGAACTTGTTTGTTAAACCAGATGAGTGGGAAGATGGTGATGAGGCTGATGGCGATTATGAAGAAGCCCCAGTGTTTGATGAAGAGCCTGAGTATGAAGAAGTAGAGGTGGCTGGAGATGTGGGAGTGAATTTGGTGGTTAGACGATCGTGTTATACACCAAAGGCCAATGAAGATGACTGGCTTAGACATAACATCTTCCATTCAACATGTACCGTGTTGGGGAAGGTTTGCAGTTTTGTTGTTGATCCAGGAAGTTGTGATAACTTGGTTTCTGACGAGGCTGTCAAGAAGTTGGCTTTGAAGACAGAAAATCACCCTAAGCCTTACAAGCTTCAGTGGCTTAAGAAAGGAGGCGAGGTAACAGTATCTAAACGTTCTCTTGTTCCTTTTTCTGTTGGTAAACAATATAAGGATGATGTCTGGTGTGATGTAGTTCCCATGGATGCATGTCATTTGTTGTTGGGTAGACCTTGGGAATATGATCGTAATGTAGAACATAATGGGCGAAAAAATACTTATAGTTTCCTGATTGATAATGTGAAGATCACTTTGTTGCCTAGCAAGCCTAAGGTTGTAGCCACAAAACCCACTGGTACCCTGTTAACTCTTTCTCAGTTTGAGGATGAGTTGGAGGAGGACGATGATATTTTTGTGTTGATAGGTAAAGAAGTGGTTGAGGATGGCAATGTTCCTGATGCCATGGTTCCTTTACTTAAGGAATTTTCAGATGTTTTTCCAGATGAGTTGCCTGATGGATTGCCACCTTTGCGTGACATCCAACATCATATTGATTTAGAGCCTGGTTCACAATTGCCTAACAGGCCACATTACAGGATGAGTCCAAGTGAGCATGAAGAATTGCGCAGGCAGGTTGAAGAGTTGGTTTGTAAGGGCCATGTTCGCGAAAGTATGAGTCCTTGTGCTGTTCCTGCTTTATTGACTCCAAAGAAAGATGGCACTTGGCGTATGTGTGTTGATAGTCGAGCAATTAACAAGATCACTGTGAGGTACAGATTTCCTATTCCTTGATTAGATGATTTGCTTGATCAGATTAGTGGTGCTACAATTTTTACAAAGTTAGATTTGAAAAGTGGGTACTATCAAATTCGTATTAGACCTGGTGATGAATGGAAAACTGCCTTCAAGACTCGTGAAGGATTATATGAATGGTTGGTGATGCCTTTTGGTTTATCAAACGCACCAAGTACTTTTATGCGTGTGATGAATCAGTTGCTTAGGCCTTTTATTGGAAAGTTTGTGGTTGTGTATTTTGACGATATTCTTATTTATAGTGATTCTTTTGATGAGCATGTCATGCATGTTAGGCAAGTTTTGGCCTTACTTCGCAGGGATAGTTTCTATGCAGCCACAAAAAGGTGTGTGTTAATGACCCCTAAAGTCTTGTTTTTAGGGTATGTTGTTTCTGGTGATGGGATACAGGTGGATGAGTCTAAAGTAGCAGCAGTTCAAAACTGGCCAACTCCTACTACCATTACTGAAGTTCGTAGTTTTCATGGACTTGCTTCTTTTTATAGGCGGTTCATTCCCCATTTCAGTTCTATTATGGCTCCAGTGACAGATTGCATGAAGGGGAAGACACTTGTATGGACCGAAGAGGCAGAGTTGGCTTTTCAAGCTATCAAGGACAAGCTCACTACAGCACCAATTCTGGTATTGCCTGATTTTTCTCAAGTTTTTGAACTTCATACTGATGCTTCAAAGGTTGGAATTGGTGGGGTTCTTAGTCAGGGTGGTAGGCCTGTTGCTTATTTCAGTGAAAAATTGACTGGACCAAAATTGAGGTATAGCACTTATGATTTGGAGTTTTATGCAGTGGTCCAAGCTGGTCCAAGCTGTAAAGCATTGACGTCATTATTTGTTTCATAAGGAGTTTGTTTTGTTCACTGATCATGATTCTTTAAGGCATATACGCACACAAGATAAAGTATCTCATAGGCATGGTCGTTGGCTAGCATTTCTTGAGAAATTTACTTTTGTGGTGAAACACAAGACTGGTGTTTCAAATAGAGTTGCTGATGCACTAAGCAGAAGGAGTAATCTGCTTGTATCTATGAGAGTTGATGTGCCGGGTCTGGATGTTATTCGTGAGCAGTTAATCATTGACCCATATTTTTCCGTTATTGTGCAGGATGCACAATCTGGGCAGAAATTAGATTTTCTGATACATGATGGCTTTCTTTTCAAAGGCAATCAGTTATGTATTCCTGATTCCAGTCTTCGCTTGAAAATCGTTAAGGAGTTACATGGTGAAGGGCACGTTGGTCGTGATCGTACGTTACAGTTGGTGCAAGCTTCTTATTTCTGGCCTACCATGAGGAAAGAAGTTGATCGCTATGTCAAGCGATGTCGTATTTGTCAAGTTTCTAAGGGCACAGCTACCAATGCAGGTCTCTATATGCCTTTGCCTGTTCCTTCGCAGCCATGGATTGATATTAGTATGGATTTTGTGTTGGGGTTGCCTCGTACTCAGAGAGGTAATGATTCTATCTTTGTTGTTGTTGATAGGTTTTCTAAGATGGTCCATTTTATTCCTTGCAAGAAGACAACTGATGCTGTTAATGTTGCACAACTCTTCTTTCATGATGTGTATCGCTTGCATGGTTTACCTTCTTCTATTGTTTCTGATCGAGATACTCGATTTCTGAGTCACTTTTGGCGTACTTTATGGAAGATGGTGAATACTCAGCTCAATTTCAGTAGTGCCTATCATCCCCAAACTGATGGGCAAACCGAAGTTGTTAATCGATCACTTGGTAATTTATTGAGGTGTTTAGTTGGTGATCATGTCAAGGCGTGGCATCAGAAGTTGTGTCAAGCTGAGTTTGCTCATAATCATGCTGTTAACCGCAGTACTTTTAGTCCATTTCAGGTCGTTTATTCATCTCACCCAGAGGACCACTTGATTTAATCCTGGTTCTATTCCAAAGAAAGTTCAATATTTTGTTGAAGGGTTACATGGAGTTCACAAAGCTGTTCATGATAATTTGGTCTAAGCCAATGCCAATTACAAGAAAGCTGTTGATCAGAAGCGAAGACAAGTTGATTTTGAAGAAGGTGACTTTGTTTGGGCTGTTTTGACTAAAGATCGATTCCCAGTTGGAGATTACAACAAGCTATCCGCCAAGAAGATAGGTCCTGTTGAAGTTGTGCAGAAAATAAACTCTAATGCTTACCGTCTCAAGCTGCCTAGCCATATTCGTTGTTCTGATGTGTTTAATGTGAAGCATTTGTTGCCTTATCATGGTGATTCTTCTGATGACGAGCCTGTTGTGAATTCAAGGACGAATTTTGTCTATCCAGGAGGGAATGATGCGGGCCCAAGTATAGTTGAGAAAGCCATGTTGTATTTGGAAGCCCAAGACAAGGCTTCAAAGGGTGTCTCACTAAATTGGGCATAACTTGAGCTACAGGGCTCCGTTTCGGGCGTATGACCAGTCAAAACGACCGCAGAAACGAGACGCATCAAGTTGCAAACGGCCTATGGCGGTTTGGGTCGACCTTCGAGCCCTGAAACGGCCTTTTTCTATGAGTTTTGGACATTTTTATGTTTTTTTCGGGTTTTTTTTTACCTTTATTTTGTTATAACTTTCGGCCCATTTATGTTTTTAGGCCCGTACGAATTTTGCAGCCCTTTTTATATGATTCTAAACCTAATGTAATCATCAGTTTTCAGTTTTATCAAAAATCATTTTTCTCTCTATCATTGTGTGTGATAGTTGGATTTTTTCCCTAATTTCGGTATTCATCTTGAATCAACGAATTTTAGAAGAATCGTTCCTGGTATTCTTTGATCAACAGGTTCGATTATTTATCCCAAATTTCCGTCTGCGTCAGTTTCATTGGAAGAGTCTTAAAAAACTCATACTTCTGCAAGTTGACCAGACTATGGAGAATCCACTACCAAATGATGTAAAAAAGAGTGTGATATTGTCCAAATTGTCAAGTTAATGGAGACGGCCGCATCTATGTGCATTGTGAAATAGATGAATTAATTCAGGTTTCAATTTGCATCAAATTCTTTCTCCTAATGTAAAGCCAAATCTATTTGTTACTTAACCTTCTTGCTCATTCATGCAGGCTTATGATCGATGCTAGGTTGTTTATAGTTAATAAAGGACATGATGGAGGGGTGATTACAACAGCTGAGGAGACTGTAGATTTACGGAAAAAAAGTGTCGGTGTTAATTCTTTTTAATCAGACTTTGTTACAACCTGGCAAAGCTTCATCACAATTAAATGTGGACTATGAAAATGAAGGGAAGAAAAACAATGTTGGGGAGAAGATTACGGTGAGTATTAAACATAGAGGTGGCAACATGAAACGGGTCAAAGCGTCTAATATCTGGTATGCGTTGAAAAGGGTTGGGTTGACCCACAACATTTTAATTGAATTTTTTTGATTATAAAAGCTGGTGGGTCCAATATGGTTACGAAAACATTTCCAGGTTTATTATATTGGTATAAATAAAATTAGAGAAAGAACAACAGATGTGAATAGAGATGAAATTTTCATTTAGATAAGGACGCTTCCGAAATTAGTTTTAAATGCATAGGTCATTTCTGCTGTATGTTTTATTAGCCGTGGAATGTACCAACAGGTTTTTAAATCTCCTTGAGGGCTGGAAGTTGTTCTTGGGGTTATAATGAGCTATTCGAAGGCTCTATTAGATTCGAAGGCTCTATTAGATACTTCCCTTTCTTCTATTCACTCTGTTTTCTCAAAACAGCCATTGTTCATACTGATGTACGTGTTTCTTTTCAGATAATGCTAAGCTAATTTATATATATTTCAAACCAACATAGTTCTCAACTATTCCGGTTTTTTCTAGCAAATGCATGTGGATACCTATGCCTATTGAAGTGACATCAAAGGTTGGCCAGTGTTTTTTTACCATTTGAATATTTGATACATGTATCAACATTCCCTTCTAGAGACGAACATATGTGTTCTCAAACACTGCCTTTGTTGAATATCTCATTGTATTATTCTGTTAATACATCAGATCCGCCATGCTTTATTAGTCCCCGTTCAACATTTCAGGTAGTGCTTTCTGGAAAGGCAGTGTACATACTTCCCACTAGGACCACACCTTCTGGTAATAACCAAGCTGATAATAATGCCCGGCGTAAGTTTTAATTTTACAGTGTTTTATAACCTACAGATGCAAAACTTCAAGCTTTATGAAAGCTAAGTCAATGATGGAGACTTTCTTATTTTTATTTTATATATTTTATCAACCAGAAGAACATGGTTCAAGCATATTAATTTTAGCCCTTAATCTTGGAGTGCTCATAAGGCTACTAAATAAATCTTTTACTTATGATCCCAATTGGCATAATGCAGTGTTTCGGGTTCCAGATGCAAACAAGATATAACTAAACCTTCTGATAATGTTGTAGTTGTCGTAAAGGTATATTTTCCTACTTGAACTTTATAATGCACTTCCTGCATGTATGCCAAATATTAATATACATCACTCAAACTCAAGCTTCTGATGAGTGATGACCATTTCTCAAAGTAAAGTAATTTTCGAATATTGATACAATTATATTACAAATATCTATATCTATACTATCTTATAAAGCATTTTGCCCTTTTTAAAATCTCAAAAGATGATTTGAAATACCTAAATTACCCCTCTTCTTTTTTCACTAATTTAAACATCTCTACCTAATATACCTATAATACCCTTAAATCTCAACCACTCATTTTCTTCTCTCTCCTCAAATCTCAACCACTCATTTTTTCTCTCTCCCCCATAAATCATTTTATTCCTCTAATTCATTCAAAATCGTTTATCTCAAAAACCGTTTATCGATAAATTATAAAAATTGTATAGGTGTTCTTAAAATTCCATGCTCTTTCATTAGAGATGTCATTTGATATACTTTCGACGAATTTTTAAATCCGAGGGCGAAGCCCGTACGGCTAAAGCATTTGGCTATCACACTCTATAACTTATCACCTCCTATGACCTATCACCCCACCATCTCACCGCCGCAACGCGCGGGCACTTTCCCTCGTATCTTGTAAAGCATTTTGCCTTTTTTTTTAAGAAAAGATGATTTGAACTACCCAAAATACCCCTATTCCTTATTCACTAATTTAAACATCTCTACCTAATATACCTATAATAACCTTGAATTTCAACCACTCATTTTTTTCTCTCTCATCAAATCTCAACCACTCATTTTTTTCCCTCTCCTCCATAAATCATTTTATTCCTCTAATTCATTCAAAATCTTTTATCTCAAAAACCGTATATCGATAAATTATAAAAATTGTATGGGTGTTCTTAAAATTCCATGCTCTTTCATTAGAGATGTCATTCGATATACTTTCGACGAATTTTTAAATCCGATGGCGGAGCCCGTACGGCTAAAGCATTTGGCTATCACACCCTATGACCTATCACCTCCTATGACCTATCACCCCACCATCTCACCGCCGCAACGCACAGGCACTATCTCTCGTATTACAAATACATCTCAGATTTTTGAAAAAGAATCACTTTTGGTTAACTCAGTTACTTATACAGTTATACCATAACTCAGTTACAAATATATGGATATATTGGGCCGTGCTCGCGGTTAACTTATCTGGTGCGGAACGGTTTCATGACTTTCAAATATAATGATCACTTAGCGGACCAATGACTCTTAATTTAAGTTGACTTTAAATGTTTTTATAATAAGTGCCTATTTTATTATTCTACACAGGCACTGTATCATATATGATGCAGTCGGTTCATCATCTGGTTAGTGCTAATCAGGAGATCAGGGGAGCTCCACATAGACCAAGGCAAAGCTGCTTACCTAGAAATTTCTAATTGGAGGTTAAATGTTACTATTTGTGGTCTAAAATATGTATGTTATCATTTTCCAAAATCCAGATACCCTAACGGTCTGAAGGCATTACATATTGTTGCAACATGAAAAGCTTCCAGTCCCATTGGGAAGGGTCACCCATACTCTACGTTTATACATATATTGTTATGTTATGTGGATGAGTAGTTTGTAATCATCATATTGGTTGCTCATCTTTGTGGATCAACTATCATAATGTGAGCGTTTATACTCCAACAAAAGTTGTTAAGATGAAGTGCTGAACGAGCTATTGGATACTTAGGGTAATTTAAGTTCTACTATCTCCTATCATCAACATGTCCATATTTATCAAAGCATTTGACGGCCTGCCTCTCTCCGATGTATTTATTTTTATATCTATACCTAATTATCTCTCCTTTGAGCTGTTACAAGTCGCCTACTTTATATGATTTCCGGTGCGTAATTTTTAAATTGGAATAAAACCGGCAACATAATACATGCAAACAATATATTTCAAACTCGACGTGCGTAGCACGGGAACTTAAACCCTCGTTTAATTGTATAATGATAGAAGTGGGTCGCGTTTACAAGTTTTAATGGTTTTTAATAGTGCTGTAAGAATGGTATGGCCCCTAATAATTTCATAGTTCCATGTAACTCTATTAACCAATTTGTACATGAACATAATTGTCCGGAAAGGTGTTATGAGAAACATGGGACTGCTGAAGAAACATAGGATTTAAAAGTCTTTAACGGTATGAGGAGTGGTGGAGGGTTGGCATGCGGGTTGGCCTAGCCCTCTCAGGCACACCGCCGTCATCAAAGAGGGTTCCGAGAGGGTTGGGGTTGGGAGGGTTGATAACCCGGTGAGGGTAGGAAGGAGGGTATCAACATTTGACCAAAAAAGGACGGTTGGAATTTTTATTTTTATTTTTTCTTCTCATTTTTCACTTATTTATACTCACTACATTCACTTTCACAACCAACACAACTATACATTATCACACACTCTTTCATATATACTTGGACCAAAAACACTACCACTCTTCCGAATCGTCTTCGTATTGTGTACCGCTGACTCTTCCCGACTTATCTACGGGGAGTACTTTTGAGTTTTTTCAAAAAGTGTTAGATGAGCTTGAAGACACCGGCACCTCTTCCGACACTCGTAGGTATATCGATCGAGACCGAGAAGAAGCTCACGAGACACTAATGCATGACTTTCAGTAAAAAATTATTTTAAAACAGAATTTTTCAGTAAAAAATATTTTTAAAACAATATATTTGAATATATAATCTTTCATGTTTTTCTAAATTTTTTTCTAAAATATATAATTTTCTGTTTTTAGAAATAAAAACCCACCAAATTAATACTCTATTTTATCCTCTCAAACATTCTCCAACCTTGTACTCCCAGTCTCCCACCAACATGTCAAATTTCTGTAGCCTTTGAACAAGCTACAAACAATAACTCAATTTGTCCAAGTCAAAGCTAATTATCAAAAATATAACCACTCATATAATAATAACAATCTTGAAAAATGGAGCTCTGTATCCACTTATCATCTTCAATTTTCACTTCGTCCACCAACTGTTTGATGAAATGCCTCAGTGAACGTCCACGTTCGTTTTCAAACCCATCATCATTTGTGCTCATTACAGCAGCCAAGAAGAAGAATTCTCAGGGCCCTTCTCCAGAAAAATCGATCGATAAACACTTGTCGTACATTTTAAGATCAGAAGCTGCCATTGAAGCTATTGAAAGAAAAGCTAACTCCACTACTGTTAAACATAACCGCTTTTCGCCTAAACTGCTTTTGGAAGCTTTGGATAATGCCATTCGACATAAACGATGGGAGTCTGCTCTTAAGGTTCAATTCTTCAGCTTTTTGTAGATACTGCTTACTGACTGTTTTAGTAACTTTATATATAATTATATATAGTTTACAGTAAATAGTAAATAATTGTGTTGTTGCAATGCTTGCATACACGGATTATTTGTTTAAAAGAACAACTTACTTTCTCACTTGTCCGAATGTACTAAAAGGTCATTATAGTTAGTTGTCATATAACTATCGGGCATTATGCAACCGAGTAACCGATAAAGGCCGGTTAAATTGATAACGTGGCAAACATGTAAGCAAAAAGGTTGTCATCATTCGATCAAAAGCATATTGCCACATAATTTATTTTGACGACTTTTACCAGTCATATGGTTGTATGCTGTCCAAAAGTTATTTGAAACTTTCTAGCCCAAAATTTAGCACATTGTTCGAATTTGGACAATTGTAAAGTAGGGTATAATTTTAGACAAAAAATTAGGAGCAAAGTCACGATTTGTTAGAAGATGTTGCAATAATGAAAATTAGACTCATGTAGAAATGAGCCACACATGTGGTCTAAATGAATGCAAATATATATATATATATATATATATATATATATGAAATCGATGAGAAATGAATATTTGAATAAGAGTTTGATCACTTAAAATGTATACCTGTGAAGTAAAATTGTTGGGGGGAAATGTAGCTTCCTAGTTGATTTCCTATCTGCAAAGTTTTTGCAAAATTATTTTTAAAAAGAATTACTATAATATATGGTAGCTGCATAAAGAAAATGGGATATAGAGACAGAGCCAGATACGTACATCCTCAGTTGATTTTGGTTGCTTTGGAATGATAAGTTAAACTAGTGTTTGGTTGGTTTTATTTGATTTTTAGATATTTGATCTTCTTCGTAATCAACATTGGTATGAGCCAAGATGCCAGACGTATACAAAGTTACTGGTCATGCTAGGCAAATGCAGGCAGCCCACGAAAGCTAGCTTGCTTTTTGAGGTGATGCTGCAAGACGGGCTTAAACCAACTATTGATGTTTATACTGCACTTGTTAGTGCTTATGGTTATTCTGGACTCTTGAACAATGCATTAGAAATCATTGATGATATGAAGTCGATACCTGACTGCAAACCTGATGTATATACCTACTCAATCTTAATAAATTGTTGCACTAAGCTTCGTAGGTTTGATATGATCAAGCAAATTCTTGCTGACATGTCATATGCAGGAATTGAATGCAGTATTGTCACATATAATACCATAATTGACGGGTATGGGAAGGCGGGATTGTTGAATCTGATGGAAAGTGTATTGACAGATATGCTTGAACACGGGACTTGCCTTCCGGATGTTTTCACGTTTAATTCAGTTATTGGGGCTTACGGAAACTCGAAGATGATTGTAGAAATGGAGAAATGGTTTGATGAATTTCAACTGATGGGGATAAAACCAAACGTGATGACATATAATATCTTAATTAAGTCATACGGGAAAGCAGGCATGTATGACAAAATGGGGTATGTTACGGAATACATGAGCAAAAGATTCATTCCCCCAACTAACGTTACGTTCAACATAATTATTGATACATTCAAACAGACTGGAAATATTGAGAAAATGGAGGAGTTTTTCTTGAAAATGAAGCATCAGGGAATTAAGCCTAATGCGGTTACTTATTGTTCTCTTGTGAGTGGCTATGGTAAAGCTGGACTTTTGCACAAGATAGATTCAGTTATGAGGCAAATAGAGAATTCTGATGTGACACTTGATACAACATTTTTTAATAGCGTCATTAGTATTTATGGTCAGGCTGGTAATATGAAAAGAATGGGTGAAATGTTTTCGGCTATGAAGGAGAGAGGGATTGAACCAGACAGCATTACTTTTGCTACCGTGATTCATGCCTACAAAGCTATGGGAATGGTGGAAGCTGCTCAAAGTTTGGAGAATAGTATTGTTATGACCGAACATACATTATCCAGGTGACACTTAACTACTTCTAGCTCTGCCTGTTTGGTCTGATTTAATCAAAAACGCAGTTTATAAATTAAGAAATGATAGTTTTTTTTATACGGATGATCCCTGTGGTTAGCACAAATTTCATCGTTGGTCCCTAACTTCAAAAAACTATTTGGTTGGTCCAACTGATTGCCAAAACCTGGACGGTTGGTCCATCCGTCTCACAACCGTCAATTCCATACCGTTAACCTTTTCATGGGTCCGTCACATGAGGGTATATTGGTATTTTTTTTACCTTCAAACTCAAGAAATAATTAGGCAATTTTACATATCTCTATAATCGGTTCTCTTACATCAACTCTTTGAATGTTTCTCCTTATCTGATTATATCAACCATATATATTTAGAAGTATAATTATAGTTGGTTTTTATTTTACCTAGTGTTGTTCAATCTCCATTCATAAACTTAACTGTTCCAAGTATATTTTTTACTCAATTCTTAACTAATTTCAAGTTGCTAAGTTTTCAAGCTGTTATGCTATGGGGGCATCTGTCAAACACTATAATTAGATTCACATTGTATTGGAAAATAACAAAAGGAGAAATTTTGTCAATTTCGTTGTTGTTGGTCTAATTGGCACTCTGGTGATACACATTTTATAATAATTAACTTTGTGCACATTTGAATTTCTATTTCTGCAAGAAGCACACCTGCAATTAGGATCATATTATCATAATACTGAACAGCTAGACTTGACTTCCCATTTTCTTTTAGATTTCATTTCACTGAACTCGAAAAGTTTGAAAACAGTATTGATGTATATGTCATATATTGATGTGATCAGGGACAAGGTTGAGTGAGGGCGAGTATGGTTGATGGTAATGTGGATGAGATGCTATTGAAAAAGCAAGCCATGATAACTTTAGTATTACAGGTCTTTTTGACTTTTATTTGAGCATTGGGTTCCAGCACAACTAGGGTCATGGTCAGATTAACATGCAGCCTAAAACTTCATGTCCTTGTAGATTGGTCAATGCTGCATCTGGTAACATGACTGACAACAGTATAAGATATCTTTCCAAACTTTTGCCGTTCCCTTTCAAGCCTTTAAGAAGGAGGCCTTTTCTGAAGATGTTGATGGTGAGAGCATATCAATATGCGTTAGAAACATGGAAAATTCGGGAATCGGGAGGATATAGAAGGGTATGCACATCAAATTTTGTAATTTTTTGTAGTGTAAAAGTAATCAAACATGTTTCTGAATGTAAATCATATCTGAATGATATTTTGGAAACAAGTAGGGTTGATTATATGAACCACAGAAGTTCAAAATTACATTTCTATTTGGAATCTGACACAATCTAACACGTTGGTTTCAGCTATTTCTAACGGTACTGATCCTTTCCAAGGTATGTTGCTTACTAATCATAACAGTCTTGTTAGAGCAAAATGAGAAAGTTAGTTTCAATGTACTAAACTACCCTTTTTTTAATAAAAAAGGAAACATTTCATACTATGGTGGTTTCAATCCAAGAATGCTGAGTTGTTGTCTCTTATTTACTGCAAAGTTATTTATTTTGATTTTTTTTGGTATTTCGTCAAGCATTCAAACCTGTCAAAGGAAGAATATTCGTTTACAAATGCAAAATATGAAATTATCAGTTCCAGATCATTCTAGAAATGGACCTGGCTATTCCAGAATTCTATCTTCAGTTAGTGTTTTGAAGGGAGCTTGAGAGAAAAGTCAAATGCAAAAAGGAGGTATGAAAGAGTATTCCTGGTCTATCATAATTAATCATTATGTCAAGTTCTATTTTAGCTGTAAATACCAAGCCTGTATGACAATTAAACATTGTAATTAGACTTATTTTCATAAGAAAACCAGCTAAGGTGTCTCAGCAGCACTTGTAGACACATAAAGCTGATGTGTATATAGTAAACAGGATACCGGAAGCAGTTAACTAAGATGGTGTATACCTTAAAGTTGGCAGAACATGTTTATGAAACTCGAAATCTGTAGTGTTTCAGGACTTACTGTGGTATTTTGATTACTTCAGAAATAGGTATTGGATATGTAATGACATAAAAAAGTCTGAAGGTCCTTTTCACTGTGATTTCTTCTTGCAGAAGTAACATTATCTTATCAGTGCATTTTCTTTGATTTAAAGATTGAATATGCAATTCTTCACATACCTTTTTGTTTACAAAACTCAATATCTGAGCTATCTTTAAGAGGAACAGTCTGATGGTGATTTAATGGGCGTTGATGCTGTTGGTAACTCAGATCTTGATACACAGTTGGATTACTTGAAACAAGACTTACATTGGTAATAGAAACTTTGGTTGTGTGCAATTTGTTACTGTTTTTTATTGTTTATACTGTGGCTGATACACATATGTTTTTCATATGCACTATACAGGCTGAACAGGAGTCTGCTGAATAGAGAGCGATTCAAGCATTGGAGATACAATCTGCTATTACTTATCAATAAACATCAACCAGTGTCAATTAACGTAGTTGCCTGAACAAATGTTAGAGGATAATACATTTGAAGAATCGAAGGTATTACTATGTCCTTAGGTTCTAGTGAAGTATCATTATGTAATACTATCAAACATTATGATAATACAAAACACTGGTAGGATGATAGATACATTGCAAAACTTGCAACAAAATTACGTATGGAGAAGCATTTGCAGCAGAAGCTAAAGTTGGTCAGTTTTTGGATTAGCAGTTTAAAAGAGGTGCAGTGTTAAGATTTCATTAAAACCTACAACAGGCTAGACGTGTAAACCTATAAATTTCTTTGTTGATTGTAACGGGTCAAAAGGATCTTTGTATGTAACGTGTCAGCAGTTTATCAATTCGGCGGTTCGGCACGTACAAGGTTGTGGCCTGTTCGCTTAATAATGTCAGTCTTGGTATGCTGAACATATTATT
>CM067168.1:122781069-122855583 GCA_034093135.1 Erigeron breviscapus | reverse complement strand
TGAATAAATGCAAGACGGATAAGTAGATACGATCTAGATGGGTGTTCTTGAATCTTCAATGAATCAATTGATGAAATCTGAGATGATCCGTCAAAGACCATTGGTAGAACAGCTCCTAGAAAGAAAAACTTGATTATGTAAATTAGGTTTTTTTTCTTTTATACCTCCCCCAATCTGATGCAAAGAGGGCTACCCTGATCTCCCCGTGCACTGACTGCGCCGCAGTGGGCATGGTGTGCTCCCACTGCGGCGCAGTGGAAAACCCCTGAAATCTTGATCATAAGGTGACTGCGGCGCAGTGGGCCTATGCCACCCCCACTGCGGCGCAGTGTTAAACCACTGGAAAATATATTATTCTTCTCGACCTTTGACTGCGGCGCAGTGGGGCATCATCCCTCCCACTGCGGCGCAGTGTTAAACCACTGTAATCTTTGTGGCTTTGGCACCCATTGACTGCGGCGCAGTGGGGCAACAACTCTCCCACTGCGGCGCAGTAAATTCTTGCTGAAATCTTGTTTCTTCTTTATCAACATCACTCGAACACTCGGGTCAACTTCTTGGCCAAACATCGTCAGAAAATGTACCACATGGACGCGCAACCTGCTAAAAACCTGAAAGCACTAACAAACACCATAAACGCGCCAAATGCATACAAAATTCGACTCAAAACACATACGAAAAAGGCCAATAATGATGTGGGCAATCTATATAAATTGGTCACATCAAAAACCTTCTTACCGGTTACAGATGGTCCATAATGACCACCGTTTGGTCCATAGTGGCATGCATCCAAAATCTTCTGGGTTTCAGCACCGAACACATATCTCCTGATCTTGCCATCTGCACACATGTCGGGGATATGACAACCTCCGATGAAGAAGCAGAGTCGTAGAGTTCACTTGAAAGAGTAGTCGAGTTTATCTGCGGTGGTGGAAATTTCACGGTCGCTGATGAAGAATTAGTATTAGTCGAGTTCATAAATTTTCTTATAGGTAATTATATTGTTTATTGTTTTATAAACCATTAAACTATTAAAGGTTACTATCATATAATTTGATTTTTACGGCATAGGCCCAAATTTGAAAATATGTGGTCAATAATTCCTTCAACTTTTAGTGAAAGGCTTTTTAGATGTGTAGATCTCTTAAAAATGTTTTTTTTTTCCATTAAATTTGTAGGTCATCACTAAATATTTCAAAAATGTCAAAATATAACTTTGTGTTACAAACATTTTTTTAATGATAAAACCATTTTTAGTGAACCTATACGTCTGGAAGAGACGTATGGCAAGAATCTTATATATATTCTAAAATTGTAAGCCTGAATTCAATGCTGAGGCTTTAAAATTAATTAGGGTTTTTATGATTTTTCTGGGTTTTTACTGCTTGGTTTATTGAAGTGCTGGTGCTTGGGTTAATTGGAATGATGCAGTAAATTTGGGGGTAATGATGCGCATAAGGTTTTGTAATTATTGTTTAATAGTTTGTTATTATTACTGCTATAGACAAGGTTGCGAAACTCGGGAATCGGGATCGGATCGGCGAGTGGGGGTGACAAGATTTTTTAAAAATCGGATCGGAATTGGAACGGTGAATAGTGGTTTTTTATGTATAAATAATAGTGTTTGAAATTATATGTAAGAAAAAATTAAAATATATATAAAACTTCAAACTTAAACATAACATGATTTTTCAACTTAAACATAATTGTCTAGAAACAATAACATAATTAATAAAAGCTTTAAAAAAAAGAAAAAAAAGTTTGACTTTGGTTGACCCGATCCGATACAGCCGAGTCTTGACCGATACAGCCGATTCTTGACCGATACAGCCGAGTCTTGACCAAGTTGACCCGAGTCTGGAACCCTGGCCGATTTTCAGACCGAGTATGACAAACTCGTATCGTCAGTCGGCCGATACACGATCCGACTCGGCTGTATCCGCCGAGTTTCACAACACTGGCTATAGATATAGATATATGTATATGTACGTGTTAGATATAAATGAATTGTTATTTAATGTATTAATGTTCCAACTCTATGAATTGTTATTTAATGAAGGTTATATTTTAGTTGATCTTCGTTAGTGGTAGATTTATAAATTGTGTTATTGAATGCAGTTTGATTGTTTTGTTTTCTAGTTATTATTGTGCGTGACATTCATCCTTCAATCCTTTTATTTAGCACCATTCATTCACTATCATTGATAATTTTTGATACTGATTTTTGATTATATACGAGTATCTCAAAAACTTCCCCCACATTCTCCAAACCCCAACATCAAATTTATTCCCCTCATCTTCATCTAATCTATTCTTATACGAAAATATAAATATATTACTTTCTTTTTCTGTAATTGTATCATAACAGTTATGAAATCAAGGTATATGAAGTCTATAGGATTGGACAATTATGTATATTTCTGGGGTTTTTTTGTCATTGGAGTTTTGGATGTAGTTTTTTTCATGTTATAAATGGTGAAGGTGCTGATTGTTGAGTCCAGTGAATGGATGAATGGGCAAGTGTGAGGAAACCATGTTTGTTATAGCAATTCACTAACAAGATTGAATCCAGACCTATTAAGCTCCAGAGTTGGGATAGTGTTTGCCTTCTCAGTCCCTTTTTTGTTTATTTTTACCCTTTTTCTCTCATATCATAATCATAATAAGTATATAGAATAATGAGATGGAGATGATCATCATCTATAAGATAAGAATTATTATGTATTTGGTTAGTGTTTTTAGTTTAGATGATGGTATTGATGATGATGATGATTTTTTCTAAATGAAAAACGGCTGAGCTTATCATTCAACTTTATTACATCAATTTATTCGTTCTTTATGCCGTGTTATGTCCATGTAAATATGCTATTTTTGTGAAATCTTTATGAAATATAGATTCTTATTTGTCAGCACAATCTATTAATGGAATAGTATAACATTGAGACCCAACATGTTTATAGATGTAGTAATTACAAAACTGATATCATTTTTATTTGGAGGTTGGGACGGCTGTTGTAATTTGTAACCTGGAATGATGGAAGAATTACGCTCGGAAGACTAGGAGCTCTTTGCGAACAGGTAAACTATGTTGGAGACTCCTATTATTTGAGTAACTTCATGTCGTCTTCCTTTTCGTTTGATTATTTCCTTTTCTGCATTTTATTGTGGTTTCCTATATTTTATAGAATACATCATTGTATATGATACTTCTTACAATTTTTATTCATAAATGTAAATTCAAATACTAAATTCCGAAGGATTTGAGGTTATCCTGGTCTCATCAGGTGGTGTTGGGATTGGGTGACAGCGGCAGGTTGGTCTTCTTCAACCCATATTCATTGTTGAATTTCACATTAGTTATCTCTAAATGTCGAGAATTAAGGTCAGTGAAAGGGAAAAAAAGATCGAGACATTACTTAAGTCAAAGAACGAAAAACTGGCTATCATGGCATACATGTATCTATAAAAAATCTTCTTTTTTTTTTAATCTAGGATATGATCTATTGCTAAACGAAGAGACGAGGGATCCTTATAATTGGCGGATATGCTTTTGGTAATTGATGAATCTATCTGTATATTGGAAATTTAGTTACTAGATGATAGCATAAACTAAATCATAAGGTTTTGCGGAAAATTGGATTTATCGTTTTTCTAAAAAGGGGTGCCGAATCTATTAAGCTGCTTGTATTAATTGTAGAGTGTTGCATAGTTTAGAGATACACAGAGATTTTCAAGGTGAGAAGGGTAGTTAGTAGTAACTCTTGACTTGATAGTTAGGACTTGGGACTTCTTGTAGCATTTCAACTAACTGTGCGATGTTTGAGTACTTTTGTCCAATTGACCGTTTGAAGAATATTTAAGTAGTTAGAACCTATATTTTCCAGATTCTGTAAGTTCATAGGTAGGTAACCGTTGTTATATCATGACGTGGGTAAATAGGTTTGTGCTCATTATCATTCAATGATGTTCTTAGGATATATGCATTACAAGATTATGTCAACTGTATTAAAATTTGTGGATTAATTTAGGTAGAGTCAATTGCAATTATTTGTCTAGATGAGCGTATACTCATTTCATGTTATGTTATATTATGTAGAAAAGCAATCTGCATGTTTGTTTCTTAATCGTTTCCTTATCTGTTACTGGCAGTTGGGCTTTCCGTTTCAGACTGAGACATGTTCAATAGTGGAGCAAAGTCCCAGTATGTTGGTGGCCAGAAAGAAAAGTTTGTAAGGTAGTGATAAGTCAAGGCCTTTGCATTTAGTATAGAACTTTGCATATAGTGAATTGTCATAGTGATATTTACTGCTGTGGAAATCAAGAAGTATTGACTATTAGTCAAATGTCTAAAATACCCGAATGACGAAATAGGGGGAGAAGTCTTCATAATGAACTTCTTAGCTTCTAACTAATCATGTGGATCAAAATCAATTTCCAAAAAGACACAACCGTTTACTTATAACCAATCCCCCCTTCTTTGTAGGTGAAGACATTGGCACAGATTATCGGGTTGTATTTTGTCTTAAACCGGTCAGGTAGGTCTTATAAAAATAGTCAAACGGGGAAAACAATTCAAATGGGTGTATGATTATCGGGTCACCAAAGTCAATTTTAATTCATACGACCACCTTAACTCATCATTATTGGAAGATTGAAAATAATATTGTGGTTGTAATCATCATTAACGGATTGCCTAATTATTAAAAGGTTAAATAATAGAAGAAGAAAAAAACTTTGAAACCCATGTAAATATGACCCCGTTTTTACATGTTATCCAGCCCACTATTGCCATCCCCATTAAAACCATTCAAATTAAGTTAGCAAGACTGGCGATTCCTTTCAATTACTTGATGTAGATGTGGATGTGTTTACACATGTAGGTGGGTTTTCGAGAGGTTATGTAGGTGGCTTGCCTAAACCAGCCAACCACCTTACAGGTATCATTTTTATCGCTTCTTGCCTTCTATTTAGGTTGATTGGTTACGTATATTATTGTTTTATTTGTGTTTGGATGATCATTACAGATGGTGTCAAATCCGAGGAAAAAAGGTCCTACGGAAGATGGCAGCCGTTCTACCAAAAGATAAGGTAAATCAGCAGGTGTCGCCGCCACTAACTTGCCAAACTAGATGAGGAATCGTTTCTGATCTGACTTGAAAAAGGGCTCTTTGTTCTCATCCATTATCTATGGATATTAAAGGTATGATCAATTAATTATAGGGCTAAGTGCGCCAGAATGCAGATAACTAATCCTGAAAAGTTATTGTGTGCACGAACTCTAGGTCGGCTTTATTGTATTCAGGAAACTTGAAATTATGTTTATTGTGAACATAAAACGGGATTATGGCTATGTGGGACCGGTTACTTCACATAATCATCTCTGTTTGTATATATATTATTTTTATTGTGTGCATAAACTAATCCCAAAAAGTTATTGTGTGCATGCCACGTAAGCAGTCAACGGGTCAACGTGAAAGTGGTGACCGGCTAACTTCTTACCCGGTAACTTTTGTTTACTATGGGACTCTTGAACAAGTTTCCTGAATACAATAAAGCCGACCTAGAGTTCGTGCACACAATAACTTTTTGGGATTAGTTAACTGCATTCCGGCGCACTTAGCCCTTTTTTAAATATTGATATATATATATATATACAAGTATGTATGTATATGTATATGTCAAATTTGGATTCTTTTCTATCGATGTTAAATTCGGGGGTTCATGTTTCCTAATTTTAAGGTTAGTAATGCACATAATGATAGAAGAAACCAGCATACTACCTGGTGGGCAGAAGCCCTGCATCTTATTGATCAAAACAAGAATTTTTCATCTGATTTTTATCAGAAAATGGGGGATGCTGTATCTGAGACTCTTAGCACTTCAAAACGTCAAGACTTGCAGCATGGTTCGTAATAGTTTTTGTTCATTTCTGCAGTTTTTTATATGCTGTAATGTGGTGTGCTAGTAGCGATTGGAAACTCTTTGTAGTATGCTATGTTTATCTTTTTATTTTTTTTACTGAAGACAGTTGATCATATAGTTATTCAACATTTCAGCATGGGAAGTGATATTCGTACCACTTTATTTGATAAATCTACCACACTCTACACATTTCATAGCACACTGTACGAGTATTTAATGCACAGTTATGGTAGATTTATCAAATTGTGTGGTACGAATATCATTTCCCTTTCAGCTTACACTTGATCAAAGTTGCTAGCCGGGTTTCTGATGCGGGCCCAAGTATAGTTGAGAAAGCCATGTTGTATTTGGAAGCCCAAGACAAGGCTTCAAAGGGTGCCTCACTAAATTGGGCATAACTTGAGCTACAGGGCTCCGTTTCGGGCGTATGACCAGTCAAAACGACCGCATAAACGAGACGCATCAAGCTGCAAACGGCCTATGGCGGTTTGGGTCGACCTTCGAGCCCTGAAACGGCCTTTTTCTATGAGTTTTGGACATTTTTATGTTTTTTTCGGGTTTTTTTGGACCTTTATTTTGTTATAACTTTCGGCCCATTTATGTTTTTAGGCCCGTACGAATTTTGCAGCCCTTTTTATATGATTCTAAACCTAATGTAATGATCAGTTTTCAGTTTTATCAAAAATCATTTTTCTCTCTATCATTGTGTGATAGTTGGATTTTTTCCCTAATTTCGGTATTCATCTTGAATCAATGAATTTTAGAAGAATCGTTCCTGGTATTCTTTGAATCAACAGGTTCGATTATTCATCCCAAATTTCCGTCTGCGTCAGGTGGTATCAGAGCCTAAATTCCTGGTCGATATGCCTCCCAGGAGAACAAGAAATGTTAATGATGTGCATGAGCAGGATTTGGAGGAGCGAATTACAGAAAGATTGGAGGGGCGATTGGAGGAGCGGTTGGATCTATTTGCTGATGATTTGATTAATCAGACATGATGAATCAAAGAGGGCGTCATAATCACGAAGATGAAGATGAAAATCCGTTTGGTGGTGGTGGTGACCGTTCATCTTCTGATGAAGATCCAGAACCAAATCAACGGGGTAATAACAGCCGTTGGGAGTCTGGAATAAGAACCAGTATTCCTGAGTTTGATGGTGATACTTTGAACCCAGAAAATTTCATTGATTGGCTTGTTGTTGTTGAAGAAGTTTTCGAATTCAAGGGGTTCCAGAAGACAAGAAAGTCTCACTAATTGCTACTAGGCTTCGTGGTAGGGCATCTGCTTGGTGGCAACAATTGAAACTTACACGGGTGAGAGTTGGAAAGCCAAAAGTCAGAACCTGGGAGAAGATGAAGAAGTGTATGAGGGCCAACTTTATTCCTCATAATTATCAACGTTTAATGTACCAGCGGTTGCAGAATCTGAAACAGGGTTCTAAATCTGTTGAAGATTACACCACTGAATTCTATCAATTAATTGCAAGAAATGATATTCAAGAGACAGAAGAACAACTTGTCTCTCGTTACATTGGCGGGTTGAGGGTCCAGATTATGGACTTTGTTAACATGTTTGATCCTGTAAAACTTTCTGAAGCACATCAACGTGTCTTAGCATATGAGAAATATAACCGACGTGTTGGTGGTTCATCTTTTACCATACCAAGAGGTAGTTCAGGTTCGGGGACCTCGACATCTCGTTTTACCCCTAATCAAACAAAACAAGGCGGTGGCAGTACTGGACCAGTTTCAAAAGGGGCAACTACCAGTGGTTTGAAGCGTTTTAACAGCGGAGAGTCTGGCCATCGTCAGTCAGAATGTAAGAAGGCTGGGAAAAAGAACTTGTTTGTTAAACCAGATGAGTGGGAAGATGGTGATGAGGCTGATGGCGATTATGAAGAAGCCCCAGTGTTTGATGAAGAGCCTGAGTATGAAGAAGTAGAGGTGGCTGGAGATGTGGGAGTGAATTTGGTGGTTAGACGATCGTGTTATACACCAAAGGCCAATGAAGATGACTGGCTTAGACATAACATCTTCCATTCAACATGTACCGTGTTGGGGAAGGTTTGCAGTTTTGTTGTTGATCCAGGAAGTTGTGATAACTTGGTTTCTGACGAGGCTGTCAAGAAGTTGGCTTTGAAGACAGAAAATCACCCTAAGCCTTACAAGCTTCAGTGGCTTAAGAAAGGAGGCGAGGTAACAGTATCTAAACGTTCTCTTGTTCCTTTTTCTGTTGGTAAACAATATAAGGATGATGTCTGGTGTGATGTAGTTCCCATGGATGCATGTCATTTGTTGTTGGGTAGACCTTGGGAATATGATCGTAATGTAGAACATAATGGGCGAAAAAATACTTATAGTTTCCTGATTGATAATGTGAAGATCACTTTGTTGCCTAGCAAGCCTAAGGTTGTAGCCACAAAACCCACTGGTACCCTGTTAACTCTTTCTCAGTTTGAGGATGAGTTGGAGGAGGACGATGATATTTTTGTGTTGATAGGTAAAGAAGTGGTTGAGGATGGCAATGTTCCTGATGCCATGGTTCCTTTACTTAAGGAATTTTCAGATGTTTTTCCAGATGAGTTGCCTGATGGATTGCCACCTTTGCGTGACATCCAACATCATATTGATTTAGAGCCTGGTTCACAATTGCCTAACAGGCCACATTACAGGATGAGTCCAAGTGAGCATGAAGAATTGCGCAGGCAGGTTGAAGAGTTGGTTTGTAAGGGCCATGTTCGCGAAAGTATGAGTCCTTGTGCTGTTCCTGCTTTATTGACTCCAAAGAAAGATGGCACTTGGCGTATGTGTGTTGATAGTCGAGCAATTAACAAGATCACTGTGAGGTACAGATTTCCTATTCCTTGATTAGATGATTTGCTTGATCAGATTAGTGGTGCTACAATTTTTACAAAGTTAGATTTGAAAAGTGGGTACTATCAAATTCGTATTAGACCTGGTGATGAATGGAAAACTGCCTTCAAGACTCGTGAAGGATTATATGAATGGTTGGTGATGCCTTTTGGTTTATCAAACGCACCAAGTACTTTTATGCGTGTGATGAATCAGTTGCTTAGGCCTTTTATTGGAAAGTTTGTGGTTGTGTATTTTGACGATATTCTTATTTATAGTGATTCTTTTGATGAGCATGTCATGCATGTTAGGCAAGTTTTGGCCTTACTTCGCAGGGATAGTTTCTATGCAGCCACAAAAAGGTGTGTGTTCATGACCCCTAAAGTCTTGTTTTTAGGGTATGTTGTTTCTGGTGATGGGATACAGGTGGATGAGTCTAAAGTAGCAGCAGTTCAAAACTGGCCAACTCCTACTACCATTACTGAAGTTCGTAGTTTTCATGGACTTGCTTCTTTTTATAGGCGGTTCATTCCCCATTTCAGTTCTATTATGGCTCCAGTGACAGATTGCATGAAGGGGAAGACACTTGTATGGACCGAAGAGGCGAGTTGGCTTTTCAAGCTATCAAGGACAGGCTTACTACAGCACCAATTCTGGTATTGCCTGATTTTTCTCAAGTTTTTGAACTTCATACTGATGCTTCAAAGGTTGGAATTGGTGGGGTTCTTAGTCAGGGTGGTAGGCCTGTTGCTTATTTCAGTGAAAAATTGACTGGACCAAAATTGAGGTATAGCACTTATGATTTGGAGTTTTATGCAGTGGTCCAAGCTGGTCCAAGCTGTAAAGCATTGACGTCATTATTTGTTTCATAAGGAGTTTGTTTTGTTCACTGATCATGATTCTTTAAGGCATATACGCACACAAGATAAAGTATCTCATAGGCATGGTCGTTGGCTAGCATTTCTTGAGAAATTTACTTTTGTGGTGAAACACAAGACTGGTGTTTCAAATAGAGTTGCTGATGCACTAAGCAGAAGGAGTAATCTGCTTGTATCTATGAGAGTTGATGTGCCGGGTCTGGATGTTATTCGTGAGCAGTTAATCATTGACCCATATTTTTCCGTTATTGTGCAGGATGCACAATCTGGGCAGAAATTAGATTTTCTGATACATGATGGCTTTCTTTTCAAAGGCAATCAGTTATGTATTCCTGATTCCAGTCTTCGCTTGAAAATCGTTAAGGAGTTACATGGTGAAGGGCACGTTGGTCGTGATCGTACGTTACAGTTGGTGCAAGCTTCTTATTTCTGGCCTACCATGAGGAAAGAAGTTGATCGCTATGTCAAGCGATGTCGTATTTGTCAAGTTTCTAAGGGCACAGCTACCAATGCAGGTCTCTATATGCCTTTGCCTGTTCCTTCGCAGCCATGGATTGATATTAGTATGGATTTTGTGTTGGGGTTGCCTCGTACTCAGAGAGGTAATGATTCTATCTTTGTTGTTGTTGATAGGTTTTCTAAGATGGTCCATTTTATTCCTTGCAAGAAGACAACTGATGCTGTTAATGTTGCACAACTCTTCTTTCATGATGTGTATCGCTTGCATGGTTTACCTTCTTCTATTGTTTCTGATCGAGATACTCGATTTCTGAGTCACTTTTGGCGTACTTTATGGAAGATGGTGAATACTCAGCTCAATTTCAGTAGTGCCTATCATCCCCAAACTGATGGGCAAACCGAAGTTGTTAATCGATCACTTGGTAATTTATTGAGGTGTTTAGTTGGTGATCATGTCAAGGCGTGGCATCAGAAGTTGTGTCAAGCTGAGTTTGCTCATAATCATGCTGTTAACCGCAGTACTGGTTTTAGTCCATTTCAGGTCGTTTATTCATCTCACCCAGAGGACCACTTGATTTAATCCTGGTTCTATTCCAAAGAAAGTTCAATATTTTGTTGAAGGGTTACATGGAGTTCACAAAGCTGTTCATGATAATTTGGTCTAAGCCAATGCCAATTACAAGAAAGCTGTTGATCAGAAGCGAAGACAAGTTGATTTTGAAGAAGGTGACTTTGTTTGGGCTGTTTTGACTAAAGATCGATTCCCAGTTGGAGATTACAACAAGCTATCCGCCAAGAAGATAGGTCCTGTTGAAGTTGTGCAGAAAATAAACTCTAATGCTTACCGTCTCAAGCTGCCTAGCCATATTCGTTGTTCTGATGTGTTTAATGTGAAGCATTTGTTGCCTTATCATGGTGATTCTTCTGATGACGAGCCTGTTGTGAATTCAAGGACGAATTTTGTCTATCCAGGAGGGAATGATGCGGGCCCAAGTATAGTTGAGAAAGCCATGTTGTATTTGGAAGCCCAAGACAAGGCTTCAAAGGGTGTCTCACTAAATTGGGCATAACTTGAGCTACAGGGCTCCGTTTCGGGCGTATGACCAGTCAAAACGACCGCAGAAACGAGACGCATCAAGTTGCAAACGGCCTATGGCGGTTTGGGTCGACCTTCGAGCCCTGAAACGGCCTTTTTCTATGAGTTTTGGACATTTTTATGTTTTTTTCGGGTTTTTTTTTACCTTTATTTTGTTATAACTTTCGGCCCATTTATGTTTTTAGGCCCGTACGAATTTTGCAGCCCTTTTTATATGATTCTAAACCTAATGTAATCATCAGTTTTCAGTTTTATCAAAAATCATTTTTCTCTCTATCATTGTGTGTGATAGTTGGATTTTTTCCCTAATTTCGGTATTCATCTTGAATCAACGAATTTTAGAAGAATCGTTCCTGGTATTCTTTGATCAACAGGTTCGATTATTTATCCCAAATTTCCGTCTGCGTCAGTTTCATTGGAAGAGTCTTAAAAAACTCATACTTCTGCAAGTTGACCAGACTATGGAGAATCCACTACCAAATGATGTAAAAAAGAGTGTGATATTGTCCAAATTGTCAAGTTAATGGAGACGGCCGCATCTATGTGCATTGTGAAATAGATGAATTAATTCAGGTTTCAATTTGCATCAAATTCTTTCTCCTAATGTAAAGCCAAATCTATTTGTTACTTAACCTTCTTGCTCATTCATGCAGGCTTATGATCGATGCTAGGTTGTTTATAGTTAACAAAGGACATGATGGAGGGGTGATTACAACTGCTAAGGAGACAGTAGATTTACGGAAAAGATAAGTGTCGGCGTTAATTCTTTTTAATCAGACTTTGTTACAACCTGGCAAAGCTTCATCACAATTAAATGTGGACTATGAAAATGAAGGGAAGAAAAACAATGTTGGGGAGAAGATTACGGTGAGTATTAAACATAGAGGTGGCAACATGAAACGGGTCAAAGCGTCTAATATCTGGTATGCGTTGAAAAGGGTTGGGTTGACCCACAACATTTTAATTGAATTTTTTTGATTATAAAAGCTGGTGGGTCCAATATGGTTACGAAAACATTTCCAGGTTTATTATATTGGTATAAATAAAATTAGAGAAAGAACAACAGATGTGAATAGAGATGAAATTTTCATTTAGATAAGGACGCTTCCGAAATTAGTTTTAAATGCATAGGTCATTTCTGCTGTATGTTTTATTAGCCGTGGAATGTACCAACAGGTTTTTAAATCTCCTTGAGGGCTGGAAGTTGTTCTTGGGGTTATAATGAGCTATTCGAAGGCTCTATTAGATTCGAAGGCTCTATTAGATACTTCCCTTTCTTCTATTCACTCTGTTTTCTCAAAACAGCCATTGTTCATACTGATGTACGTGTTTCTTTTCAGATAATGCTAAGCTAATTTATATATATTTCAAACCAACATAGTTCTCAACTATTCCGGTTTTTTCTAGCAAATGCATGTGGATACCTATGCCTATTGAAGTGACATCAAAGGTTGGCCAGTGTTTTTTTACCATTTGAATATTTGATACATGTATCAACATTCCCTTCTAGAGACGAACATATGTGTTCTCAAACACTGCCTTTGTTGAATATCTCATTGTATTATTCTGTTAATACATCAGATCCGCCATGCTTTATTAGTCCCCGTTCAACATTTCAGGTAGTGCTTTCTGGAAAGGCAGTGTACATACTTCCCACTAGGACCACACCTTCTGGTAATAACCAAGCTGATAATAATGCCCGGCGTAAGTTTTAATTTTACAGTGTTTTATAACCTACAGATGCAAAACTTCAAGCTTTATGAAAGCTAAGTCAATGATGGAGACTTTCTTATTTTTATTTTATATATTTTATCAACCAGAAGAACATGGTTCAAGCATATTAATTTTAGCCCTTAATCTTGGAGTGCTCATAAGGCTACTAAATAAATCTTTTACTTATGATCCCAAGTTTAATGCAGTGTTTCGGGTTCCAGATGCAAACAAGATATAACTAAACCTTCTGATAATGTTGTAGTTGTCGTAAAGGTATATTTTCCTACTTGAACTTTATAATGCACTTCCTGCATGTATGCCAAATATTAATATACATCACTCAAACTCAAGCTTCTGATGAGTGATGACCATTTCTCAAAGTAAAGTAATTTTCGAATATTGATACAATTATATTACAAATATCTATATCTATACTATCTTATAAAGCATTTTGCCCTTTTATAAAATCTCAAAAGATGATTTGAAATACCTAAATTACCCCTCTTCTTTTTTCACTAATTTAAACATCTCTACCTAATATACCTATAATAACCTTGAATCTCAACCACTCATTTTTTTCTCTCTCCTCAAATCTCAACCACTCATTTTTTTCCTCTCTCCTCCATAAATCATTTTATTCCTCTAATTCATTCAAAATCGTTTATCTCAAAAACCGTTTATCGATAAATTATAAAAATTGTATAGGTGTTCTTAAAATTCCATGCTCTTTCATTAGAGATGTCATTTGATATACTTTCGACGAATTTTTAAATCCGAGGGCGAAGCCCGTACGGCTAAAGCATTTGGCTATCACACTCTATAACTTATCACCTCCTATGACCTATCACCCCACCATCTCACCGCCGCAACGCGCGGGCACTTTCCCTCGTATCTTGTAAAGCATTTTGCCTTTTTTTTTAAGAAAAGATGATTTGAACTACCCAAAATACCCCTATTCCTTATTCACTAATTTAAACATCTCTACCTAATATACCTATAATAACCTTGAATTTCAACCACTCATTTTTTTCTCTCTCATCAAATCTCAACCACTCATTTTTTCCCTCTCCTCCATAAATCATTTTATTCATCTAATTCATTCAAAATCTTTTATCTCAAAAACCGTATATCGATAAATTATAAAAATTGTATGGGTGTTCTTAAAATTTCATGCTCTTTCATTAGAGATGTCATTCGATATACTTTCGACGAATTTTTAAATCCGATGGCGGAGCCCGTACGGCTAAAGCATTTGGCTATCACACCCTATGACCTATCACCTCCTATGACCTATCACCCCACCATCTCACCGCCGCAACGCACAGGCACTATCTCTCGTATTACAAATACATCTCAGATTTTTGAAAAAGAATCACTTTTGGTTAACTCAGTTACTTATACAGTTATACCATAACTCAGTTACAAATATATGGATATATTGGGCCGTGCTCGCGGTTAACTTATCTGGTGCGGAACGGTTTCATGACTTTCAAATATAATGATCACTTAGCGGACCAATGACTCTTAATTTAAGTTGACTTTAAATGTTTTTATAATAAGTGCCTATTTTATTATTCTACACAGGCACTGTATCATATATGATGCAGTCGGTTCATCATCTGGTTAGTGCTAATCAGGAGATCAGGGGAGCTCCACATAGACCAAGGCAAAGCTGCTTACCTAGAAATTTCTAATTGGAGGTTAAATGTTACTATTTGTGGTCTAAAATATGTATGTTATCATTTTCCAAAATCCAGATACCCTAACGGTCTGAAGGCATTACATATTGTTGCAACATGAAAAGCTTCCAGTCCCATTGGGAAGGGTCACCCATACTCTACGTTTATACATATATTGTTATGTTATGTGGATGAGTAGTTTGTAATCATCATATTGGTTGCTCATCTTTGTGGATCAACTATCATAATGTGAGCGTTTATACTCCAACAAAAGTTGTTAAGATGAAGTGCTGAACGAGCTATTGGATACTTAGGGTAATTTAAGTTCTACTATCTCCTATCATCAACATGTCCATATTTATCAAAGCATTTGACGGCCTGCCTCTCTCCGATGTATTTATTTTTATATCTATACCTAATTATCTCTCCTTTGAGCTGTTACAAGTCGCCTACTTTATATGATTTCCGGTGCGTAATTTTTAAATTGGAATAAAACCGGCAACATAATACATGCAAACAATATATTTCAAACTCGACGTGCGTAGCACGGGAACTTAAACCCTCGTTTAATTGTATAATGATAGAAGTGGGTCGCGTTTACAAGTTTTAATGGTTTTTAATAGTGCTGTAAGAATGGTATGGCCCCTAATAATTTCATAGTTCCATGTAACTCTATTAACCAATTTGTACATGAACATAATTGTCCGGAAAGGTGTTATGAGAAACATGGGACTGCTGAAGAAACATAGGATTTAAAAGTCTTTAACGGTATGAGGAGTGGTGGAGGGTTGGCATGCGGGTTGGCCTAGCCCTCTCAGGCACACCGCCGTCATCAAAGAGGGTTCCGAGAGGGTTGGGGTTGGGAGGGTTGATAACCCGGTGAGGGTAGGAAGGAGGGTATCAACATTTGACCAAAAAAGGACGGTTGGAATTTTTATTTTTATTTTTTCTTCTCATTTTTCACTTATTTATACTCACTACATTCACTTTCACAACCAACACAACTATACATTATCACACACTCTTTCATATATACTTGGACCAAAAACACTACCACTCTTCCGAATCGTCTTCGTATTGTGTACCGCTGACTCTTCCCGACTTATCTACGGGGAGTACTTTTGAGTTTTTTCAAAAAGTGTTAGATGAGCTTGAAGACACCGGCACCTCTTCCGACACTCGTAGGTATATCGATCGAGACCGA
This sequence comes from Erigeron breviscapus, assembly GCA_034093135.1. NCBI lineage: Eukaryota > Viridiplantae > Streptophyta > Magnoliopsida > Asterales > Asteraceae > Erigeron > Erigeron breviscapus. The sequence goes on along the minus strand of CM067168.1, from coordinate 122,839,779 downwards.
GAAGAAGCTCACGAGACACTAATGCATGACTTTCAGTAAAAAATTATTTTAAAACAGAATTTTTCAGTAAAAAATATTTTTAAAACAATATATTTGAATATATAATCTTTCATGTTTTTCTAAATTTTTTTCTAAAATATATAATTTTCTGTTTTTAGAAATAAAAACCCACCAAATTAATACTCTATTTTATCCTCTCAAACATTCTCCAACCTTGTACTCCCAGTCTCCCACCAACATGTCAAATTTCTGTAGCCTTTGAACAAGCTACAAACAATAACTCAATTTGTCCAAGTCAAAGCTAATTATCAAAAATATAACCACTCATATAATAATAACAATCTTGAAAAATGGAGCTCTGTATCCACTTATCATCTTCAATTTTCACTTCGTCCACCAACTGTTTGATGAAATGCCTCAGTGAACGTCCACGTTCGTTTTCAAACCCATCATCATTTGTGCTCATTACAGCAGCCAAGAAGAAGAATTCTCAGGGCCCTTCTCCAGAAAAATCGATCGATAAACACTTGTCGTACATTTTAAGATCAGAAGCTGCCATTGAAGCTATTGAAAGAAAAGCTAACTCCACTACTGTTAAACATAACCGCTTTTCGCCTAAACTGCTTTTGGAAGCTTTGGATAATGCCATTCGACATAAACGATGGGAGTCTGCTCTTAAGGTTCAATTCTTCAGCTTTTTGTAGATACTGCTTACTGACTGTTTTAGTAACTTTATATATAATTATATATAGTTTACAGTAAATAGTAAATAATTGTGTTGTTGCAATGCTTGCATACACGGATTATTTGTTTAAAAGAACAACTTACTTTCTCACTTGTCCGAATGTACTAAAAGGTCATTATAGTTAGTTGTCATATAACTATCGGGCATTATGCAACCGAGTAACCGATAAAGGCCGGTTAAATTGATAACGTGGCAAACATGTAAGCAAAAAGGTTGTCATCATTCGATCAAAAGCATATTGCCACATAATTTATTTTGACGACTTTTACCAGTCATATGGTTGTATGCTGTCCAAAAGTTATTTGAAACTTTCTAGCCCAAAATTTAGCACATTGTTCGAATTTGGACAATTGTAAAGTAGGGTATAATTTTAGACAAAAAATTAGGAGCAAAGTCACGATTTGTTAGAAGATGTTGCAATAATGAAAATTAGACTCATGTAGAAATGAGCCACACATGTGGTCTAAATGAATGCAAATATATATATATAATATATATATATATATGAAATCGATGAGAAATGAATATTTGAATAAGAGTTTGATCACTTAAAATGTATACCTGTGAAGTAAAATTGTTGGGGGGAAATGTAGCTTCCTAGTTGATTTCCTATCTGCAAAGTTTTTGCAAAATTATTTTTAAAAAGAATTACTATAATATATGGTAGCTGCATAAAGAAAATGGGATATAGAGACAGAGCCAGATACGTACATCCTCAGTTGATTTTGGTTGCTTTGGAATGATAAGTTAAACTAGTGTTTGGTTGGTTTTATTTGATTTTTAGATATTTGATCTTCTTCGTAATCAACATTGGTATGAGCCAAGATGCCAGACGTATACAAAGTTACTGGTCATGCTAGGCAAATGCAGGCAGCCCACGAAAGCTAGCTTGCTTTTTGAGGTGATGCTGCAAGACGGGCTTAAACCAACTATTGATGTTTATACTGCACTTGTTAGTGCTTATGGTTATTCTGGACTCTTGAACAATGCATTAGAAATCATTGATGATATGAAGTCGATACCTGACTGCAAACCTGATGTATATACCTACTCAATCTTAATAAATTGTTGCACTAAGCTTCGTAGGTTTGATATGATCAAGCAAATTCTTGCTGACATGTCATATGCAGGAATTGAATGCAGTATTGTCACATATAATACCATAATTGACGGGTATGGGAAGGCGGGATTGTTGAATCTGATGGAAAGTGTATTGACAGATATGCTTGAACACGGGACTTGCCTTCCGGATGTTTTCACGTTTAATTCAGTTATTGGGGCTTACGGAAACTCGAAGATGATTGTAGAAATGGAGAAATGGTTTGATGAATTTCAACTGATGGGGATAAAACCAAACGTGATGACATATAATATCTTAATTAAGTCATACGGGAAAGCAGGCATGTATGACAAAATGGGGTATGTTACGGAATACATGAGCAAAAGATTCATTCCCCCAACTAACGTTACGTTCAACATAATTATTGATACATTCAAACAGACTGGAAATATTGAGAAAATGGAGGAGTTTTTCTTGAAAATGAAGCATCAGGGAATTAAGCCTAATGCGGTTACTTATTGTTCTCTTGTGAGTGGCTATGGTAAAGCTGGACTTTTGCACAAGATAGATTCAGTTATGAGGCAAATAGAGAATTCTGATGTGACACTTGATACAACATTTTTTAATAGCGTCATTAGTATTTATGGTCAGGCTGGTAATATGAAAAGAATGGGTGAAATGTTTTCGGCTATGAAGGAGAGAGGGATTGAACCAGACAGCATTACTTTTGCTACCGTGATTCATGCCTACAAAGCTATGGGAATGGTGGAAGCTGCTCAAAGTTTGGAGAATAGTATTGTTATGACCGAACATACATTATCCAGGTGACACTTAACTACTTCTAGCTCTGCCTGTTTGGTCTGATTTAATCAAAAACGCAGTTTATAAATTAAGAAATGATAGTTTTTTTTATACGGATGATCCCTGTGGTTAGCACAAATTTCATCGTTGGTCCCTAACTTCAAAAAACTATTTGGTTGGTCCAACTGATTGCCAAAACCTGGACGGTTGGTCCATCCGTCTCACAACCGTCAATTCCATACCGTTAACCTTTTCATGGGTCCGTCACATGAGGGTATATTGGTATTTTTTTTACCTTCAAACTCAAGAAATAATTAGGCAATTTTACATATCTCTATAATCGGTTCTCTTACATCAACTCTTTGAATGTTTCTCCTTATCTGATTATATCAACCATATATATTTAGAAGTATAATTATAGTTGGTTTTTATTTTACCTAGTGTTGTTCAATCTCCATTCATAAACTTAACTGTTCCAAGTATATTTTTTACTCAATTCTTAACTAATTTCAAGTTGCTAAGTTTTCAAGCTGTTATGCTATGGGGGCATCTGTCAAACACTATAATTAGATTCACATTGTATTGGAAAATAACAAAAGGAGAAATTTTGTCAATTTCGTTGTTGTTGGTCTAATTGGCACTCTGGTGATACACATTTTATAATAATTAACTTTGTGCACATTTGAATTTCTATTTCTGCAAGAAGCACACCTGCAATTAGGATCATATTATCATAATACTGAACAGCTAGACTTGACTTCCCATTTTCTTTTAGATTTCATTTCACTGAACTCGAAAAGTTTGAAAACAGTATTGATGTATATGTCATATATTGATGTGATCAGGGACAAGGTTGAGTGAGGGCGAGTATGGTTGATGGTAATGTGGATGAGATGCTATTGAAAAAGCAAGCCATGATAACTTTAGTATTACAGGTCTTTTTGACTTTTATTTGAGCATTGGGTTCCAGCACAACTAGGGTCATGGTCAGATTAACATGCAGCCTAAAACTTCATGTCCTTGTAGATTGGTCAATGCTGCATCTGGTAACATGACTGACAACAGTATAAGATATCTTTCCAAACTTTTGCCGTTCCCTTTCAAGCCTTTAAGAAGGAGGCCTTTTCTGAAGATGTTGATGGTGAGAGCATATCAATATGCGTTAGAAACATGGAAAATTCGGGAATCGGGAGGATATAGAAGGGTATGCACATCAAATTTTGTAATTTTTTGTAGTGTAAAAGTAATCAAACATGTTTCTGAATGTAAATCATATCTGAATGATATTTTGGAAACAAGTAGGGTTGATTATATGAACCACAGAAGTTCAAAATTACATTTCTATTTGGAATCTGACACAATCTAACACGTTGGTTTCAGCTATTTCTAACGGTACTGATCCTTTCCAAGGTATGTTGCTTACTAATCATAACAGTCTTGTTAGAGCAAAATGAGAAAGTTAGTTTCAATGTACTAAACTACCCTTTTTTTAATAAAAAAGGAAACATTTCATACTATGGTGGTTTCAATCCAAGAATGCTGAGTTGTTGTCTCTTATTTACTGCAAAGTTATTTATTTTGATTTTTTTTGGTATTTCGTCAAGCATTCAAACCTGTCAAAGGAAGAATATTCGTTTACAAATGCAAAATATGAAATTATCAGTTCCAGATCATTCTAGAAATGGACCTGGCTATTCCAGAATTCTATCTTCAGTTAGTGTTTTGAAGGGAGCTTGAGAGAAAAGTCAAATGCAAAAAGGAGGTATGAAAGAGTATTCCTGGTCTATCATAATTAATCATTATGTCAAGTTCTATTTTAGCTGTAAATACCAAGCCTGTATGACAATTAAACATTGTAATTAGACTTATTTTCATAAGAAAACCAGCTAAGGTGTCTCAGCAGCACTTGTAGACACATAAAGCTGATGTGTATATAGTAAACAGGATACCGGAAGCAGTTAACTAAGATGGTGTATACCTTAAAGTTGGCAGAACATGTTTATGAAACTCGAAATCTGTAGTGTTTCAGGACTTACTGTGGTATTTTGATTACTTCAGAAATAGGTATTGGATATGTAATGACATAAAAAAGTCTGAAGGTCCTTTTCACTGTGATTTCTTCTTGCAGAAGTAACATTATCTTATCAGTGCATTTTCTTTGATTTAAAGATTGAATATGCAATTCTTCACATACCTTTTTGTTTACAAAACTCAATATCTGAGCTATCTTTAAGAGGAACAGTCTGATGGTGATTTAATGGGCGTTGATGCTGTTGGTAACTCAGATCTTGATACACAGTTGGATTACTTGAAACAAGACTTACATTGGTAATAGAAACTTTGGTTGTGTGCAATTTGTTACTGTTTTTTATTGTTTATACTGTGGCTGATACACATATGTTTTTCATATGCACTATACAGGCTGAACAGGAGTCTGCTGAATAGAGAGCGATTCAAGCATTGGAGATACAATCTGCTATTACTTATCAATAAACATCAACCAGTGTCAATTAACGTAGTTGCCTGAACAAATGTTAGAGGATAATACATTTGAAGAATCGAAGGTATTACTATGTCCTTAGGTTCTAGTGAAGTATCATTATGTAATACTATCAAACATTATGATAATACAAAACACTGGTAGGATGATAGATACATTGCAAAACTTGCAACAAAATTACGTATGGAGAAGCATTTGCAGCAGAAGCTAAAGTTGGTCAGTTTTTGGATTAGCAGTTTAAAAGAGGTGCAGTGTTAAGATTTCATTAAAACCTACAACAGGCTAGACGTGTAAACCTATAAATTTCTTTGTTGATTGTAACGGGTCAAAAGGATCTTTGTATGTAACGTGTCAGCAGTTTATCAATTCGGCGGTTCGGCACGTACAAGGTTGTGGCCTGTTCGCTTAATAATGTCAGTCTTGGTATGCTGAACATATTATTGTTCTTATAATAATTGTTATGATATTATTTTCTTTTGTGGTCATGAAACAGAAACCATTTCATGTATTTATATATGATGAAAGGCAACAATACATTCTGTTTTTGTAGCCTGCCAATGAACTGTCATCTTGTTTCAGCAGCATATACACCTAAAGTTACGAGTAATGTACATCAAAAGTGGTTATTAAGTTATGTATAGATGTGCGAAAATGGGTGTTTTAGATCATGGGTCAAAGTGAGCGATATTTTGGTATGGTTTGGGCCGGGTCAACTAATAACCTGCATAATGCTTCATGTCACACCTTAAGACCACTCGCGAATTGTCTAAAGGACAGCAATGCAATAGACTACAAGCAGACAATTGTCAATTTGTCGTTACAGTTTTATATTGGGTTCATTGAGTCGTTGGACCCAAAGTCATTTAGGTGTGCATTGAGGGGACTAGCAAAATAAGTTGCGTTTTTTATGCTTTTTTGTATATTGTAATTTCCATCTATAATTTTGTCAAAAATCACAATTTTATATTCCCTTGTGTTACACAACTTAAAGCTAGCAGCCGGCGAAGCTGTCATCCCCGCCATACCATTTCCTTTATGTACTAATTAAAGTTTACGAGTTTTATTTTTGAACTAGAATTGTAACCCGCGTGATTGCGCGGAGTCACTATTAATGAAGTTGAACCCAAATCACTTCTGGTTTACCATTGATTTACAACAGCCTTGCAAAATTTACAAAGCTAGACTAATCTAAAATTAATGGCTTGTCAATTGTTTCCTTCATCCTGGTCATAAGCTTGCTTCTACCTGTATGGTCTTATTTGAGTCCTGATAAATGAATTTCGAACTTCATGGAAATTTTCAAAGCCATTTAAATCCCCAAGTCCCAGCTAAAAACCTGCAAGATCCCCAAGCCGATAAGCTAAAAAGAGATAGTTTCCAATGCAGGGATAAATTGTTAATTCGTTAACATTAAAGTCAGAGGAGAATTGTGAAAGAAAGAAATCAAATTACTTAAATAGTTAGATATACCCACAAGGGTTTAGCAAACCTATAATATTTTTTACCTAAAACGTGCTCTAAATTAATACGTATTCCTAATTTCCTATCAGGACATGACAACGAATTATCTAAGATTGCCATATGTCCATATGATATGGGATATCAGATTGCAATAGTAGCACTATAGCAGTAGTATACGTATACCCATTGGGCTCCATGTATCATCTTAACACTCCAATATGATCATCATTAACAACAAATGGCAACCAGAACTGTCTTCAACAACACAAAGCTGCAATGTTTAAATGTTTCTTATATCATATAGAAAAGTGCAACACTTATTTTATATCAGAATTATATTGGTCATTTCAAACCAGAGCCACAATCCAAGTTTGCCCAAGTAGAACAAATGAAACAGGACGAATAAATACACTAACTATTTATAAAATCTAAGTATGTAGCTAATAACGAATAACCAACATACTTTTCATTTACCCGATTTTACTTATTCTAGTTTCTATAAGCACAGTTAAGTCATAGGGACGGTTTCAGTCATGTACGCCTCTTAATTTATAAGGTTGACAGTTATCCGAAGTGTATTAAAATGCATAATTTAGCACATTATTAATTCGAAAATAAACATTTAAACAACATGTTATCATGTCACTCCAACCCACTTTCACTAACCCAACAGCCTGACATTGTCATTTTGACCCACGTATATTGTATTTCTAGAGTGACTTCCTGACTACTAAAGGATTATGTGTAGATGGTTATGTGCTAACATAACAAAATTTATGGATTGCGTTGAATATTAAAGGCATGTACTGGTAGCTCTTTTGATGAGACTGCATAAAATTTGTATTTCACATATCATATTATTATTATTATCTTTACAAATCAAAAGCAGATCATAAACAACAATGCAAATTTGTCATGAAGATTACCCGTTTCTCTGCACCCTCGCAATACAACGCGATCTCTTCATCACAAAATGGCCAATATCATTGATTTGCAGGCCTACAACAAATTCTGAAACCAAAAAAAAATTAATGATGAACATAAATGCATATTTTTAGACAAACATATAGCATCATTTATGTTATCTTAATAGAAATATTGTTATAACTACATATTATTGAAACTTGTACAAATTTTTTTTCGAGATCATGAATAATGAAACTTTTTAGGTCTCGTTAACTCTTCCCAAAGAAACATCCGTAATTGTAGACATGCTACCATGTAGGATGAAAATATAAGACTTCGACAGCGAATGTAGACTGTAAATAATTTTCTGTAAGTAAGACCTGACCTTTAGTCGTCACTTGTCAAATCATATAGTTCCGATAGGGATCCATAACATGTTCTTGTTCAGGTAAATAGTAAAATCCAGATGCATACCATAACCAATGACTGCTAGTTAAGAATCTGCATTAACAAAGCCAACTACAACTACCCGAAAAGTATATAGCCAAAGAAACTCAGTTACCACGTGAAGCGGCAACTAACGGTATTGTCTTCAAATTCTCAAAGTGTAATCAAAAGCTTTTATATATAAAACAAAAAAGATATCGCAAAACCGAAAACATAAGATGGACAGTTACAAAAATCAAAATTGAGTTATAGGCCAAGCGTTAGTGTTGAAATCAGAGTCACGCATTGAAAGATGAAAGATAATTTCCATGTTTCGGCTTTTAGTGTGTGTGCATGTCTGATCCTTATCTTTTGGATAAGAAATATGAATTCAGAAACTAAGTAGCATCAAATATGGGTGTATTGAGAAAAAGACAAATTCTCAAAGTGTAATCAAAAGCTTTTATATATAAAACAAAAAAGATATCGCAAAACCGAAAACATAAGATGGACAGTTACAAAAATCAAAATTGAGTTATAGGCCAAGCGTTAGTGTTGAAATTAGAGTCACGCATTGAAAGATGAAAGATAATTTCCATGTTTCGGCTTTTAGTATGTGTGCATGTCTGATCCTTATCTTTTGGATAAGAAATATGAATTCAAAAACTAAGTAGCATCAAATATGGGTGTATTGAGAAAAAAAGACATAGTACCTTACATAACGTAACCTGTTGAAAACTGGAATTACGATGCATCAAATGCTACTGCTTTAACAAAGAAATAACATACTTCCTATGATGCAACCGTAGATGAATGAGTGCTGAAAGTTACACTTTGTAGATCATTAGTTAGCAAGTGAAATAAAAATTGGATAAGTAACTTATGTATCTAGACGTTAAAAAGCAATCTAGTTCCAAAGTAAATAATACGAACGATATGGGTACTTTTCTAACTGTTTAGGATTTCATTCCACTCATCATAGAGTCTAATCATGTTGCTATATAGAGCATAAAATGGGTACATACTTAAAAGGTTCATGTATATTCAAACAAATCTCATTGAGGCATTTCATCGAACACGTATCATACATTGTAAAAAGAATACAACTAAATGAAGCATCTACATTCTACAAACACGAAGAGATTAGTGATCGGAGAAGGCATGACTGAAAAGAAGCAGGCAAAACATAAAATAAGGAAAAAAAAATTAAAACGTAATTATTTACCTAAGTAAAAAAGGTATATCCAACACAATCTATAATAACAAAATATTGAGAGGATAGTAACTTACAAAAAATAGAAACTCAAAGCAGCAACATATTTTATAATTAGTAGCTACGAAATTAAAAACGGAATACATAATCAAGTATAAAACACATACTTGTAATCAATCGGTCGGAGAAGGAATAGAGCTTTGAGGAAACTGGACTCACTCAACACCCCATCGACATAATCGTGTTGTTATTTTAGGGTTTGTTTTTGTTTTGAAAGTTTGATTGGTTTGAAGAACCTTCCGGATTATTCAACCTCAGCAGCAGCCAACCCTTTGGTTAGGAAGTCGGTGAAGGAAAAAAAAATTAGTGTAGCAATCGGCTACAGTAAAAGCTATGGTGGCTACACTAAAAGCTACCATGGTTGCTACACTGTTCTGTGAGGGGGAGGGTCCACGGGAATCGTATATATTAATAATTTGTTTTATACCAAAATTTAAATGTTTTAAGAACTCATCCACTATCGCACATTGTAGGGGTACACTTCTAGTCTTGTTTTAATGTTCCTTGCCTTTGGTATTTTTATATTAAATACATATTTATTTAAACTATATATGAAATATATATATATATTTTGAATGACCAACAAATGCTAAAAAATAGAATTTTTCTGGAGTGACTCAATGATGAAAGGTCATTGCTAGCTGGACCAACCTCACCGTATGATGACCAAACCCATATTTACATTATTAATGACATATAAACACAATTCAGCTTGATGGAATTGAGACTTCTTATTGATTAATAAGTGTTTTGACAAACTATTTTGTGGGGAAATACAATTACCCGTACGATAATAATACAATTACCCTCCAACAGTATAAACACAATTCAGCTTGATGGAATTGAGACTTCTTATTGATTAATAAGTGTTTTGACAAACTATTTTGTGGGGAAATACAATTACCCGTACGATAATAATACAATTACCCTCCAACAGTAGTTAGAAAAAAGAGAAAAAAAACAAGGGCCGTAGAATTGCCCCAAAAACAGAAAACAAGGCTTTCGGCCTCACTCAGTCACCCCGCCAGAACCCCCCATAATAATATAATTAAATTAAACCAAAAAAATCCTTCCAATATATTTATAAAAAGGAAAACCAAACAAAAGGCTGTTGAAATCGTAGTCTCTTTACCCAGCTTATTCAGGTCAGTTATGAAAGATGGGTTCAAGAATAAAGGTGGCTAAGTATGTGCACGTGATCTGCACTAGTAAAAGTCCCACATTTAATTTGTCAGCACGTTTATTTTGTTCTGCAAGTCTCTTTTATTTGCACGTTTAGTATTGTTTAGTTTTGTGCTGGTTTTAATGTAGAATGAGTCTAGTACTGTTTAGCTTTGTCCTGGTTTTAAGGTAGAATGAGTCTGCTAAAGACTAGGTAAGTTTGTTATGTTATTTCCGTTCAAGTTATGGGTCATGTAAGCCTATAAAAGGCAGTTGTTTTTCATTGAATAAACGACGAGAAAATTGAGTGAGCTTGCTCTTGATTATTACTTTCTTTCAAGTGGTATCAGAGCCAGGTTGGGAGAGTTTATATTGAGAGAGATCAATGGCAGCAGAAAACGCAAACTTCCAAGTTCCGAGTGTTCCCAAGTTCGATGGTGATTATGAACACTGGAGCTTGCTGATGAAGACGCTGTTACGATCAAAGGAATACTGGGTTGTGATTGACCCAGGATATGAAGAGCCAAAGAAGGGAGTAGAAGTGAGTTCTGCTCAACAAGCGACTTTAGATGCAATGCGTCTCAAGGATCTGAAAGCACAAAACTATCTGTTCCAGTCCATTGACAAACAGATAGTGAAGACAATGACCCACAAAGACACTTCTAAACAGATCTGGGAGGCCATGAAGAACAAGTATCAAGGGAACACGCGTGTAAAGAAGGCTCAATTACAAAGGCTGCGGAGAGATTTCGAGACCTTAGAGATGCGAGAAGAGGAGGGTGTCACCGAATATTTCGGTCGGGTGATGACCATAGCCAATGACATGCGAAACTATGGAGAAGAGATGACAGAAGTGAAGATTGTGGAGAAAATTCTTCGTTCATTGACTGAGAAGTTTAACTATGTTGTCTGCTCCATAGAAGAATCGCAAGACACTGATAAGATGTCTGTTGATGAATTGCAAAGTTCCTTGCTTGTGAACGAGCAAAAGCTTTCAAAGAAACCAGGAGAGGATCAAGTATTGAGGATGGAACTAGATCCCAACAGTGGTCGTGGTCGGGGACGAGGCAGGAACTCTTTCACCAGAGGTCGAGGACGTGGAAGAGGTAGATCACGGAGAGAGTTTGATAAATCCACCATTGAGTGCTATAAGTGTCATAAATTGGGACACTTTGCTTATGAATGTACTCAAGAAGATAAACCTGTGAACTACACTGAATTTGATGAAGGAGAGGATCTACTCCTCATGATGCATGCTGATTTGCAGAAAGAGAGAAAAGCTGGTGTGTGGTTCCTTGACTCAGCCTGCTCTAACCATATGACAGGAAATAGAAAGTGGTTCATTAAGCTTGACGAAGGATACAAACATTCGGTGAAGTTAGGAAACGATGTTAGGCTCACTGTAATGGGCCTTGGAGACATAAGGCTTGAAGTAGAAGGAGTTTCTCAAGTCATCAGCCGAGTGTACTATGTCCCGGAACTTACTTCCAATCTTCTAAGCATTGGACAACTTCAAGAGAAGGATCTGACCATTATCATTAGAAGAGGAGTCTGCAAAATTTATCACCCTCATCGAGGATTGATAACCTCCTCTAACATGACAAGAAATCGAATGTTCATTGTGAATGCCATTATGAAACCATTGGAAGGAAAATGCATGCAGATTGAAGAAGGCGACAGTGAACAAACTTGGCATAGACGACTTGGTCATGTCAACAATAAGTCCTTGAGGACTATGCAATATAAACAAATGGTGAAAGGACTTCCAATACTAGCAGAATCATCAAAGGTTTGTGAGGTCTGCAACCTCGGAAAACAGCAAAGGGAAATTATTCCAAAGAAAAGCAAGTGGAGAGCCTCTAGCAAGCTGGAACTTATCCACACAGACTTGTGTGGACCCATTACACCAGAATCTCCTAGTGGTAAAAGGTATGTCATGGTATTGATAGATGACTATACTAGGAAGGGGTGGGTGTACTTTCTGGTTAAGAAAAATGAAAGTTTTGATATGTTTAAAAGATTCAAGTCCAAAGTTGAAACTGAAACTGGATTAAAAGTCAAAGGGTTGAGAAGTGACAGGGGTGGGGAGTTTACATCCAAAGAATTTTCTGATTATTGTGAACTTATGGGCATCAAAAGGCAACTGACAACTGCATACACTCCACAACAAAATGGAGTGGCAGAACGCCGAAATAGAACACTGATGAACATGGTTCGTTGCTTGTTGATTGAGAAAGAAATGCCCAGGTGGTTCTGGCCTGAGGCTGCTTATTGGGCTTGCCATATAATAAATAGATGTGCCACCACCTCATTAGAAAACAAAGTTCCTGAAGCAATGTGGTCTGGCCATACACCCAATATTGACTACTTTAAGATATTTGGGTGTATTGGTTATGTGCACGTCCCTTCTCAACATAGATCAAAGTTAGAAGACAAAAGCAAGAAATGTGTATTTCTAGGAATTAGTGCATAATCAAAGGCATTCAGAATGTATGATCCGGTTAAACAAGAGCTAATTATAAGTAAAGATGTTGTGTTTGCTGAAAGTGAAAAATGGAATTGGGATAAGAAAATCTTTGGCACTAGTGATCTGGCTGTACCAGATGATTTAGAAGATGAAAGTAAAAGTGTGGATATGTCACAATCAGAAGTGACTACTCCACTTTTGGAGTCTAGCTCTGCAACTACAAATGCAGGTACGGCTGCAGAAAGAGAAGGTAATAACCTTCATACTTCTCCTCAAACCCATGTCCCAATACAAACACCCCCTATTGATGGAAACTTGTAGGATCATACTTCAAAAAGAACAAAAACAGTTCCCACTTGGATGACAGATTACGAAAGCGGGGAAGGATTGTCAGAGGAAGAGGTAGACTTGGCTATGTTTAGCTCATTTGAAGACCCATCAACCTTTGAAGAGGCAGTAAAAGAAAACAAATGGGTCAAAGCAATGGAAATAGAAATGGACTCCATTATGAAAAATAACACATGGGAACTAGTTGATTTGCCGGAAAATGTCACACCTATTGATGTGAAGTGGCTTTATAAAACTAAGCTCAATGAGAAGGGTGAAGTTGACAAATATAAAGCCAGGCTAGTGGTGAAGGGGTACTCTCAGAAGAAGGGGATAGATTACAATGAAGTCTATGCCCCTGTGGCTCGTTGGGATACTGTTAGAAGCTTAGTTGCTGTAGCTGCTCAGAATGATTGGAAAATATACCAACTAGACGTGAAGTGTGCTTTCTTAAATGGAGAACTGAAAGAAACAGTTTTCATAAAGCAACCACCAGGTTTTGAACGAAAAGGTGAAGAATCCAAAGTGTGCAAATTGAAAAGGGCCCTATATGGATTGAAACAAGCACCTCGTGCTTGGTTTCATAGGATTGAAAGATTTTTTCAGAAAGAAGGTTTCAAAAAGAGTGAGTATGATCATACTTTATTTATTAAACGGAATGAAAAAGGAATGGTGATCGTGAGTTTGTATGTAGATGATTTAATCTACACTGGGAATAACATGGATTTGTGTGAATGGTTCAAGAGAACTATGATGCAAGAGTTTGAAATGACAGATTTAGGAACCATGAGGTACTTTCTAGGAGTGGAAGTAATTCAAAGTGCTACTGGAATTAGTATGTGTCAGCAGAAGTATGCCAAAGATGTTCTATGCAGGTTTCTGATGTGGGACTGTAATAGTGTAAGAAATCCTATTGTGCCTGGAATCGTGATCACAAAAGCTGGAGTGGGAAAAAGGGTAGATGATTCTGAATACAAGAGCTTAGTAGGGAGCCTCATGTACCTCACAGTTACAAGACCTGACCTGATGTATGCAGTCAGCTTCATTTCAAGATTCATGTCTGACCCACGAGAAGAACACATGGCTTTGGCTAAGAGAATCCTTAGGTATGTCAAGGGAACTTTCAATTATGGGTTGTTCTATGAAAGATGTGTTGGATCAAAGTTACAGGTCTATACCGATAGTGACTACGCCCGCGATGTGGAGGATATGAAATGTACTTCCGGGTATGTTTGCCTATTGAGCAAAGCTGCTACTTGTTGGAGTTCTAAGAAACAAGAAATTGTTACACTTTCGTCAACAGAGGCAGAGTATGTTGCAGCTACAGCTTGTGCATGTCATTGTGTTTGGTTAAAGGGTTTGTTAGAAGATATAACGAATGAAGAGTTGGGGTTGATCCAGATTAAATGTGACAATAGTTCCACTATAAAACTGTCCAAGAACCCGGTTCTACACCGAAGAACTAAACATATTGATGTTAGGTTCCACTATTTGAGAAATTTGATGAATGAAGGGAAGGTCCAGCTCCTGTTTTGTGGTACTGCAGATCAGATCGCGGATGTTATGACTAAGCCTGTTAAGTTGGAAGTGTTTGAGAAGATGAGAAATCTTCTTGGAGTCAGAGAAATCAATGATGATTAAACTGAAGAGAAGATCCCTATTCAGTTTAGGGAAGGATTTGAAAGATGGGTTCAAGAATAAAGGTGGCTAAGTATGTGCACGTGATCTGCACTAGTAAAAGTCCCACATTTAATTTGTCAGCACGTTTATTTTGTTCTGCAAGTCTCTTTTATTTGCACGTTTAGTATTGTTTAGTTTTGTGCTGGTTTTAATGTAGAATGAGTCTAGTACTGTTTAGCTTTGTCCTGGTTTTAAGGTAGAATGAGTCTGCTAAAGACTAGGTAAGTTTGTTATGTTATTTCCGTTCAAGTTATGGGTCATGTAAGCCTATAAAAGGCAGTTGTTTTTCATTGAATAAACGACGAGAAAATTGAGTGAGCTTGCTCTTGATTATTACTTTCTTTCAAGTTAATCAATTATTAATTTAATAAAAAAGTCATTTTGATTTCTAATTTCAATTACGTACATGCAACTAGTTTAATCAATGTATCTATCTATTGTGTTTGTAATATTTGTATCTATTTTTATTCATTTTGAATTGAATTGTTGATTATATTTAAATTTTGTAATATTGGTCATCATTAAATAAACAGACTAAATAATTTTTTTTATTGGGTGTGTAAAAGAGAGTGATGTGGCGCTCATTGAATCTTTGTGTGTTGGCTTTTAAAAGTATGAGACTTTTGGTTATGGTAAATTACGTTTATTTGCTTTTTAAAAAGTATGGTACTTGCAGATTGATATTTTATGAATTCAATAACTACATTGAACTAATTATAATTGCCAAATTTTTTAAACTTTTTTTTGTTGGAAGAGTATCAAATTTGGATGTCGTAATAAGCGGGACATAAATTGAAGTTTTTTAGCTATGAATGGGCCCTGTATGGTGTATGTTGAATTTTCGGATAAAATTGCAATATCAATTTCTGAATAAGTTTTAACTGCAGAAGAAGTCTATGGGGCAGACTGAGGACATGACTCTTGAGGATACGCACGATAAAGAAGATGATTTTGATGATGAAGACGATAGTGACGGGGACCTTTTAGAAAGATATATGTCGGTTGATCACTGGTTTTGCATCAACTGTACCATGGTGAATGTTGATGCTACTATTTATTGCCAAGTATGATTATGCCCACTCCTTTCATTATACGGTTTCAGTTACTTAACTAAAATTCTATATTTGTCTGATATACGTATTGTTGCTTGTGTGCTCTAGTAGTTTTGGTTTCATTACCTCATAGTGGGGGCTTATCAATATTTTGCAACACCTTTTATATGCAGATTTGTGGAGAGCACAAAAATTCTGGAATCCTTAGTCATGGCTTTCTCGCGTCACGTTATCACGAGGCAAACTCTATTAAGAATATTTCGTTGCAACGAAATAGGACTCCAGAAGGTGTAATCTATCACTCTATTCTTATTTTGTGTGCTTCTCCATGTTTGTGTTGCAAGAAAGGGTTTATTTCCAACTATTTATAAAAGCATTTTATAATTTTTTTTTGTTAAGATGGTCATGGAAGGTATTATTGTAATTAGGATGCTCTCCTCATGGATAAAGAACTAAATAAGTTAATAAGAAACAAAAAAAAATCGACTGAACTACCATAAATCTTTAGTCACTGATGGCCAACTATTATTCAATCAGTTCAGAAATTTCCCCAATGAAACTTCAGTAACGTTGTATCACATATTGTAGGGTCATAATCTCGTTAATCCTGTCATATCAGCATATCTTAAACGTAACAATGCAGGGATAGTCTAGTTTTGAAAATTTGAAATCAATAAACCGTTTTTCAGAAGCATGAGGATGAGCCAACAGTGAAACCGTTTAAAAATAGCGATGAGCGTCACACAAAATAATACACTGAAAAAACATTTTAAGCACATAATGGCCAGGGTAAACATATTTATGCTTTTGAAATTTAGGACCACGGGATTTCTTGGAATCAGAAATACTAAATTTTTTATGATTCTTCCGAGTTCCGATTAACATAAAGGGTTTACAAACTACTGTCGCGGTCGCTTTATAAAAACTCAATACATGCTGGGGAGTAATAATCCTATGCTTCTTTGTATTTTTAATCTTTAAATCTAGCTAAACCCAATTATTAATCCAATCAACTTCCAGAGTATGTCGCATGTTGTTTTAGATCCAAGGATTTATAAGGTTTTCTGCTTCCATGAAATGCAAAGATGAGGTAAGCAAATGAGAAATGTAAAGCCATAATGCTGCAACGATAAAGAAAGTAATTTTAGGAGTTACTAAACAATATTGTTTTAGGTAAAAAAAATTTATCATCGAATTAGAAAAATTGCCATTTCACATTTAAATGTTGATGTTTATCTTAACTTCCTTTTTTCATTCCTGATCTATTAGTTTTGATGATCTCTTTATCTATCAATGTAGCTTCTTGCTCAAAAACGTTAGCGCCGCATAAAATGACAGCAGTGGGTTTTGATGAGAGGATGTTGCTTCACTTTGAAGTAAGAAATTTTTCTGAGGTTTTAACTTTCATGCATGTCCCTAAATTAGACAACATGGCCCTTTTTACATTTTCTTAATGCTTATGTGGTTAAAAGGCTTTTTTCATCGTTTTTTCGAAATTGGTGTATTGTAATTTTGCAAATTAGATATTTCTTGGACTGCTGTAGTGAAATAAGGTTGACATGTGGTGGTCGCTTGTCATTGCTCGCGAATGACTGAATTGATAACAATGTACGAGTTAAGTTCTTAGATAAATCTCGGTGGATAATTAAGATTTTACAAAATGTCTTGGTAGAATATGTGAATGTAAAAACTAAAAATTTTATCCTTAAATAGAGAGTGGTTTACTGGTTTAGTTGTATTCATGTAATAGTGTAATACAAGAGTTGCCAGGTTCTTCAGTTTTATATAGGCTGTGTGAAATATGTTATGTATTTGCCTGATTCAGTTGGTTATGGATCTCCTAATTGGCTTACCTTCAACGCTTATACCAAGTTCATGGGTTCCGTAATTGGATGTACGTACTTGGTTTTAATGTTGTAGGTTGAAAGGAAGTCTCTACCTCACTCAGAAAGGCCAGACCGTCTTCGAGCAATTGCTGCCAGCCTTGCAACAGCAGGTATGTGACTCAGTCGATTTGTTGCATTTTTTATAGCTAATAATCTATATTTCACCTATTATCAATTGAATACAACCTGCATAGACCTGTTTCTATATCACAGTTTGTTGCTCTGCCACGTATGTTGCTTGGTCTTTCTGTTCTTACTCACCCTCATGTGTAAATCATAGGCATATTTCCTGGAAGGTGCCACCCGATTCCAGCTAGAGAAATTACACGAGAAGAACTCCAGATGGTGAACATTTCTCTCATTTGGTTAACAGTTAACTTGTAGGCGACCCTTTTTTCATAAATTATGCTATAAATTGTGGAATTTTTACTCTTGTTCGTATAACTATATTGATTTTATCTGAGGACAAATATTATTATAAAGCTAATTGCAATGGGATATAATTATATCTGAATAATTTCTACTTTATTAGATTGAGCCACTTATATCTGAAATCACTTCTTGCATTGGCTCTACATGTGGTGCTGTGCAGATCTATAAATAGTAACTTTGGTTTAACTTGAGCTATTGACTTCAAATTAACGTGATCCTTGTTTTCAGGTCCACTCTGATGAAAACATTGAATTCGTTGAACGTACAAGCCAATGTGTGGCTGGGTATGTGAAATAACAATAGTTAATAGCATTGCCCTGAGATATTTATTAATTAAATTGGTAATTAATGTTGTCTGGCAGTTATTTCACCACTGATACTTATGCAAATAAAGATTCTGCACTTGCTGCAAGGCTTGCAGCAGGATTATGTGCTGATCTTGCTAAATTAATATATTCGGGTCGTGCAAAAAACGGGTTTGCTCTGGTAAAATAGCATATAAAGATCATGGCACTACATTTCATCCGTAGCTACTTTATTAATAAGTTATCTGAGTGTGGGTGTATGTCTGTATGATGGGTCAGGTGCGTCCTCCTGGGCATCTGCGGTGTAAAACATGCAACAGGGTACTGCCTGCACAACAATGCATCAGCTGCTCAAGTTGCAGGAACTAAGAAAGTGTTGATTGTGGATTGGGTAATGCTTGATAGATTGTTTAGCTTCTCCATTTAGATTGATTGTTGTTGATGAAAGTAATAAACAAACTATATATCTCTCCAAACATTTTCAGGATGTACACCATGGAAATGGCACTCAAGAAATATTTGAGCAGAACAAATCGGTGAGCCTTCCATACCATAAAATAAAATGCATTTATTAACATTAGTTGCAAGCTCTTCAAGAAACTTGTTGCTGTCACTGCTGCTAATCTGACATAGAATGCTAGTTTTTTTATTGCTCATGATACTGATTTGTTGCAGGTGTTGTATATATCCTTACATAGACATGAAGGTGGAAAGTTGTATCCGTTTACTGGTGCTGCCACTGAGGTAACCAGATCTTGACCCTCAACTATTTCTTATATGATCATGTGGATAGTGGATGCATCCATATCCATCAAGTTTCATTTAATTCATCCTTGTTATTTGCTAACAGTGAATATAATATTTTTGTCAGGTTACTGTGTAAATGTTCCATGGAGTCGAGGAGGGGTTGGAGATAATGATTATATATTTGCGTTTGAACATGTTGTGCTTCCAATAGGTTATTTCCTGTTTCCTTTTCATATCTTTATTATTTTTTATTTCGTTATATCCTTGTTTTTTCTTGGCTTTGCTAATATAGTATATTGTTTTTTCACTTAATTTGTCTTGTTATGCATTCATGTGAGAACTATAATTTCAGCTGGATTTGATGCAGATATCCTTGGATGCTGTGATGTAAGCTCTACATTTAAATTTTAATATATATAATCTCTTACTAATTAGATCTCACATCTTGTAGGTGACTCCTGTCCAGTGGAAAGTTGCTTGTTATCCTTGAGGGCGGGTCAGTATTTTTCTTTATGCGATCACTTTTAATCAATTCATTCGCGTGATAGGTCTATGTATACCTTTTGCAGCTATAATCTTCGCTCAATATCATCATCAGCTACAGCAGTCATCAAGGTTGATACTTTATTACTAAGTACCCAAATGACTTGAACTGGGCTATATTGGGTAAATATTTAAACTTAATGGGTATATATGGGCTTTTAAAATTAGACACGGACGGGTATTTATTTAACACTCACAATTATTTATCAGCTCTAACGGGTCCAAGTGGGTAAGTGTGCGGGTCTATATTTGCAGCAACAACAACAAGCGATGTCCACTGATTTCACTAATTTTGTAAATCTGTAATTCACTTTGTCATCCTTCATACCTTCAATCTCGTCATCTTCATCCTTCATACCTTCGATCTCGCCATCTTTTCACAGGTATCTACTTTTTTATTTGGGTGTTTTTTTACAGTGATTATACAATAGTTATGGGGTTTTTACACACTGATTTTTGTGTTTTTTTGGGTTTTTATGCTTAATTTTCTTATAGTAATTTTAGGGTTTTTATTTTGGGTTTTTTTAACAGTGATTATACAATAGTTATGGGGTTTTTACACACTGATTTTTGTGTTTTTTTGGGTTTTTATGCTTAATTTTCTTATAGTAATTTTGGGTTTTTTAATGCTTGACTTGTGACAGTGAATTTGGGTTTTTTAGGCTAATTTTTTTACACTAATTTTAGGGCTTTTTAGATTATTGGGATGATGATATATTGAGCTGATTTTCTTGTACCCATTAACTGTTTTGGGCCTTTTTTATGTTTGATTTACTACACTGATTTTAGGTGTTATTGGAATGAGTAGAATGGTAGAAAATGATGGACATGATAGTATGGATGAAGTAAATGATGGAGATGCTGGTTCATCAACAGCCGGTACAGAGACAACGGGTCGAGAGCGTTCGGTTGTTTGGGTTTATTTCAAGAAGATAACAAGGGATGATGGAGTTAGAATGGGCAAGTGTACAAGTTGTGGGAAATTACTTAAAGCTAATCAAAGATCAGGTACATCAAACTTGAAACGGCACATTCACAAATGTTTTAATATAGATTTTGATGATGCCACTGCTCCTTCACAAAAGCGTATTAGATTAGATCAAATGATGTATAGAGAGAAGCTTGCACTTTCTATTATCAAACATAACTACCCGTTTAGTTATGTTGAGCACGAAGCAACAAGAGACTTGCATAAGTTTCTACATTGGGATACAAAAACAATAACAAGAAACACAGCAAAAGCAGATGTTCTAAAAATTTTTAGAGAGAGAAGAACCTTCTTAAAAAAAAGTTGGAAAGAATACCAAGTAGAGTATGTTTAACAGCGGATTTGTGGAGTTCTATCACCAGTGATGGTTACATGGCACTCACTGCCCATTATGTTGATGAAAATTGGGTTTTGAGAAAAAACGTTTTGAATTTTCGAGTCGTACCTCCGCCTCATAATGGTTCCATTTTGGCAGAGTATGTTGTTAACTTTTGTAAAGATTGGGGAATTGAGAAGAAGATTTTTACAATTACATTAGATAATGCCAAGTATAATGACAATTTGGTTGATTCTTTGAAGCTTCTTTTAGGTTTTGATGATGGTTTGATTTGCAATGGAGATTTTATGCATGTACGTTATGGGGCACATGTACTAAATCTAATTGTACAGGCAGGATTGAAAGTAATTGAAGGTGCTATTGCAAAGGTTAGAGAGTCGGTTAAGTATGTTAGGGGTAGTTCATCCAGGAAGTTTAAGTTTGCTGAATGCATTGCACGTCTTGAACTTCAATGTGGTAAACACGTTCGCCAAGACGTAGTTACAAGATGGAACTCTACATATTTGATGCTTGATTGTGCATTGGCCTATGGCCGTGCATATGCCCGATTGGAAGTATTGGATACGGATTTTAATACTTGTCCAACTGAGGAAGAATGGGAAAGGATTAAAGAGATCACTACATTTTTGAAACCTTTTTATGATATTACTACATTGTTCTCGGGAAACTCCTATCCTACTGCTAACCTATATTTTCACAATGTATGGAAAATACAGTCACTTATTAATGAAAAGGTGTCAAGTTCGGATGAGACTATAAGTGGCATAGCCAAAGGAATGAAAGTAAAGTTTGATAAGTATTGGGCCAATTACAGTTTGCTGAAGTTGCTGTTTGCTGATTCTGTTTGCTGAAGTTGCTGTTTGCTGAAGTTGCTGTTTGCTGTTTGTTGTTTGCTGAAGTTGCTGTTTGCTGAAGTTGCTGTTTGCTGATTGTTTGCTGAAGTTGCTGTTTGCTGAAGTTGCTGTTTGCTGAAGTTGCTGTTTGCTGAAGTTGCTGTTTGCTGAAGTTGCTGTTTGCTGAAGTTGCTGTTTGCTGAAGTTGCTGTTTGCTGAAGTTGCTGTTTGCTGAAGTTGCTGTTTGCTGAAGTTGCTGTTTGCTGAAGTTGCTGTTTGCTGAGTTGCTGTTTGCTGATTGCTGTTTGCTGAAGTTGCTGTTTGCTGAAGTTGCTGTTTGCTGTTTGTTGTTTGCTGAAGTTGCTGTTTGCTGAAGTTGCTGTTTGCTGATTTTTGCTGAAGTTGCTGTTTGCTGAAGTTGCTGTTTGCTGATTTGCTGTTTGCTGAAGTTGCTGTTTGCTGAAGTTGCTGTTTGCTGTTTTGTTGTTTGCTGAAGTTGCTGTTTGCTGAAGTTGCTGTTTGCTGATTGTTTGCTGAAGTTGCTGTTTGCTGAAGTTGTGTTTGCTGAAGTTGCTGTTTGCTGAAGTTGCTGTTTGCTGATTGCTGTTTGCTGAAGTTGCTGTTTGCTGAAGTTGCTGTTTGCTGTTTGTTGTTTGCTGAAGTTGCTGTTTGCTGAAGTTGCTGTTTGCTGATTGTTTGCTGAAGTTGCTGTTTGCTGAAGTTGCTGTTTGCTGAAGTTGCTGTTTGCTGAAGTTGCTGTTTGCTGAAGTTGTGTTTGCTGAAGTTGCTGTTTGCTGAGTTGCTGTTTGCTGATTGCTGTTTGCTGAAGTTGCTGTTTGCTGAAGTTGCTGTTTGCTGTTTGTTGTTTGCTGAAGTTGCTGTTTGCTGAAGTTGCTGTTTGCTGATTGTTTGCTGAAGTTGCTGTTTGCTGAAGTTGCTGTTTGCTGAAGTTGCTGTTTGCTGAAGTTGCTGTTTGCTGAAGTTGCTGTTTGCTGAAGTTGCTGTTTGCTGAAGTTGCTGTTTGCTGAAGTTGCTGTTTGCTGATTGCTGTTTGCTGAAGTTGCTGTTTGCTGAAGTTGCTGTTTGCTGTTTGTTGTTCTGTGTGCTGTTTTGTTGTTTGCTGAAGTTGCTGTGCTGAAGTTGCTGTTTGCTGAAGTTTTGTTGTTGCTGTAAAGTTTTGTTGCTGAAGTTTGCTGTTGCTGTCATTCTGTTTGCTGAAGTTGCTGTTTGCTGAAGTTGCTGTTTGCTGTTTGTTGTTTGCTGATTGCTGTTTGCTGAAGTTGCTGTTTGCTGAAGTTGCTGTTTGCTGTTTTGTTGTTTGCTGAAGTTGCTGTTTGCTGAAGTTGCTGTTTGCTGTATTGTTTGCTGAAGTTGCTGTTTGCTGAAGTTGCTGTTTGCTGAAGTTGCTGTTTGCTGATTGCTGTTTGCTGAAGTTGCTGTTTGCTGAAGTTGCTGTTTGCTGTTTGTTGTTTGCTGAAGTTGCTGTTTGCTGAAGTTGCTGTTTGCTGATTTTTGCTGAAGTTGCTGTTTGCTGAAGTTGCTGTTTGCTGAAGTTGCTGTTTGCTGAAGTTGCTGTTTGCTGAAGTTGCTGTTTGCTGAAGTTGCTGTTTGCTGAAGTTGCTGTTTGCTATTTGCTGTTTGCTGAAGTTGCTGTTTGCTGAAGTTGCTGTTTGCTGTTTGTTGTTTGCTGTTTTGTTGTTTGCTGAAGTTGCGGTTGCTGTCATTCGTATTTAACTTGCTGAAGTTTCTGTTTGCTGAAGTTGCTGTTTGCTGAAGTTGCTGTTTGCTGTTTTGTGTTTGCTGAAGTTGCTGTTTGCTGTTTTGTTGTTTGCTGAAGTTGCTGTTTGCTGTTTTGTTTTTGCTGAAGTTGCTGTTTGCTGTTTGTGTTGCGGTTGCTGTTTTTTTGTTTGCTGAAGTTGTTGTTTGCTGTTTGCTGAAGTTGCGGTTGCTGTCATTCGTATTTAAATTGCTGAAGTTGCTGTTTGCTGAAGTTGCTGTTTGCTGTAGTTGCTGTTTGCTGTAGTTGCTGTTTGCTGAAGTTGTGTTTGCTGAAGTTGCTGTTTGCTGAAGTTGCTGTTTGCTGAAGTTGCTGTTTGCTGAAGTTGTTTTGCTGAAGTTGCTGTTTGCTGAAGTTTTGTTGTTGCTGTAAAGTTTTGTTGCTGTTTGTTGTTTGCTGTTTTGTTGTTTGCTGAAGTTGCGGTTGCTGTCATTCGTATTTAACTTGCTGAAGTTGCTGTTTGCTGAAGTTTTGTTGTTGCTGTAAAGTTGCTGTTTGCTGTTTGTTGTTTGCTGTTTTGTTGTTTGCTGAAGTTTGTTGTTGCTGAAGTTTGTTGTTTGCTGTTTGCTGAAGTTGCGGTTGCTGTCATTCGTATTTAAATTGCTGAAGTTGCTGTTTGCTGAAGTTGCTGTTTGCTGTAGTTGCTGTTTGCTGTAGTTGCTGTTTGCTGAAGTTGTGTTGTTGCTGTAAAGTTTTGTTGCTGAAGTTTGCTGTTTTGTTGTTTGCTGAAGTTGCGGTTGCTGTCATTCGTATTTAACTTGCTGAAGTTGCTGTTTGCTGAAGTTTTGTTGTTGCTGTAAAGTTTTGTTGCTGAAGTTTGCTGTTGCTGTTTTGTTGTTTGCTGAAGTTGCGGTTGCTGTCATTCGTATTTAACTTGCTGAAGTTGCTGTTTGCTGAAGTTGCTGTTTGCTGTTTTGTTGTTTGCTGAAGTTGCTGTTTGCTGAAGTTGCTGTTTGCTGTTTGTTGTTTGCTGAAGTTGCTGTTTGCTGTTTGTTGTTGCTGTTTTGTTGTTGCTGTTTTGTTGTTGCTGTTTTGTATTTGCTGATTTGCTGTTTGCTGAAGTTGCTGTTTGCTGAAGTTGCTGTTTGCTGTTTGTTGTTTGCTGAAGTTTTGTTGTTGCTGTAAAGTTTTGTTGCTGAGTTGCTGTTTGCAGTTTGTTGTTTGCTGAAGTTGCTGTTTGCTGTTTGTTGTTTGCTGTTTTGTTGTTTGCTGAAGTTGCGGTTGCTGTCATTCGTATTTAACTTGCTGAAGTTGCTGTTTGCTGAAGTTTTGTTGTTGCTGTAAAGTTTTGTTGCTGAAGTTTGCTGTTGCTGTCATTCGTATTTAACTTGCTGAAGTTGTTGTTGCATCAGTTTTGGTGGTTATGAACTTAAGTCTTGGTGCTTATTCATAAACTTCAATCATGATACTTGGATATTGTATTATTCTAGGTGGTTTATTTAGATAGTAATGTGGTTATAAGTATTAGCCATGTGAAGAAATCTGAGCTTTATGATTTTAATTCTTTTCATTTATGCTTCTGATGGAAATGTCATTCAGCTTGCTAGTTTGGAATTAGCATTCTTATGGTGGAATCTGACTTTTTAATATTGTTGCTAATCATAGTGATTGTTGATATTGAAGTAACATTATATATATGTATGTATATGCTATTTAGATGGGCTATCATTGATGTAACATTGAATATATGTACAATGACGACGACAAAAAATAAAATAAAATTGCGGGTTGACCCGCACCCAACCCGCACCCGTTTGACCCGCAATCTTGAAATTACCCTTTTAGACCCGCACCCGTTTAGACCCGTACCCGTTTTGACCCGTTACCCAAACCCGCCCGACCCGCCCATTTTGCCAGGCCTATTTAGATTGCAATTTCGGCCCATTTACTCGGAATGGATCTACTTGAGTCATAACTTATCTCTAACTGGTCAAATAGGTAAAAAAGAAAACTTGAGCTAAAAAGGAAACGGGTCGAAAGATGCCCCAAATGTATTTCTAAAACATGCAGCATACTAAAATGTTTCATTATAAACTATAGATTATTACTATACTGATAATTTTTTGTAAAAATAATTTCCAAATACATTACTTGTAACTATTTCTAACAAATTGAAAAAAACAAAAAACAAAAAGGCTTCAAGTTTAACCCAAACCGACCCCATTTCGACACACATAAACAGATTAACTGTTTCAACTTGGTACTCAACCCAACCAATTTTCCACCTCTAAATTCTAAATCCCCACTGTCAAATATCTTTTCACGCCATTAATTGAGAACCAGAAACTAAAATAGTTTTAAGAGTTCTAAAGATGAAAATTTGGATAAAGGCGCTGATATAGCATCTTAAAATGAACAAAGATTTTCATGGGCATTGCTATAGTATCTTCTATTTCAATATACTGACGCCTGCATTTAATTTAAAGACTTGAAAAGACGACCTTTTTATGGTCCACTACACGTAACAAAAAGATACCTCAAATCATTTTCAAGAATATCATGCCACAGGATATCCGGATATGTGTCTAAGGTCAACAACACTTATAATCTTTTACGTAACAAGCTCGAATTTTATTGAAGTTGGTTTTATAGAAATTTTTAGCTCATAGCCGGAATAAAAGAAGGTTTCAAAAAAATCATGTATGGGGAAAGATAACAATTAACTCACTTATTTCCTGCAAAGGATGGATCCCAAAATAGGCCAGAAATTGTTCTGGATCTTCAAAACATCAAGAACAGTTTGAAGTCCAGATCTAGAAGGTACAACATTTTCCAATATGCTTGCAGGGTTTTCACCAAGCAAAACCTTCAATGCGAAGAAAGAAAAACTAGATAATTAAAATTAAGATTATACAACTCCTATAAGTATAGGCCACTCTTCATTTATGAATTTCACAGCTATTTTTCAATGATAGTTTAGGACATCTAGATCAAGTGCTTTCTACAGTAGTGCTCTTTCTATAAGCCAATTAGTTTCAATGAGTAATTCATCTTCCACTCACAGTTGAAGTATATAGAATGAAATATAGCTTTGTAGTTTAAATTAAAATTTACTCAGAGAATAAATAGTAAATCATACGTTTTCTCATTGTTTTGATCATTTTATTAGAAGAATGTTATATGAGCATCACAAAAAGGCATATTGTTATTGTTGAAAAACAAACTTTCTGTAATCTAGTGTAAGAAAAATTCTTTGCCTTGAATCATATTAGAGCAGATTATATAAACATATAGAAAGTGCATCAAAATATGTCAACATAGCAGTTGCCACTTGCTAATAGGATAATGCTTAGTATTAATCTACTTTGTGAGGCAACATGGGATCCCCAAAACGATTTCTTTAAAATTTGGGGGGTGTTCCAAATCTACCTTGACGAGTGTGGAAGTATGACCCTATTCAGATCTTGACTTTTAGTTTTTAATCTTCATCTTGCAGAAAAGAAGAGAAAACTCCGATCTATACCACTATGGTGGAAAGTCGAAAGAAAAAATTGTCTACATTACATTTTGTTACCTTAGTCACTCATTTTGTTACCTTTGTTTCTACCAATAATATTATTTATTTTTGATAGGGGATGCTGTGAGTCATAAGGAAAGTTCAAAAAGAAAAGTCGATGAAACAGGGATTCCTCGTCCACAGAAACCAAAGAAAGCACAGGGTTTAAAAGGCATTGAGTTGAGAGAGCCTACGGGTGGGGCATATAGGTGTCGGGATGATGGTAATGAGAATGTCGGCATGGATCCTGGGAGGGCTAAAGGAATGAAGGGCATTCACAAGCTTCCAGGCTTTGATTCAGAAGCTGTCAAAGATGTGCACAGCGGCTTCTCTTTTGAAGAAGCGACCAGAGGCTTTCAGGGCAAAAAGACTTCTCCCAATTTTACAGAGAGACCCATCGATACATCTGATCACCCTCTGTATTCTCCTTCGTTTAGAAAAGTATATAACAGTTTGTTAGATTTAGTAGGGGAGAGAAGGGATTATGTGGAGAATGTTATGATTCCGGGAAAGCTCCGTGAATTGATGATGATGACTGACGAAACCTTTAAAGATCACGTCAACAAATCTTTGATTCAGATGATCTCTGTACAGGTCTGTTATTCTAACTTGCTTTCGTGATTGTTATTCTTATATATCTACCGTTATCTTATTTTTTGCCCTTCCTTTTTAAATTAAATTTGTTATGATGTGTCCAGGATGAGTTTGTGAAGCGATTGAAGCTGGCTGATGAAGACAAAAATCGTTTGCTTTTAGAAAACAATATTTTGAAGAAGAAAATTAAGAGATTGGAGGAAAGTAAGAACGTTGAGTTTCAAGAGCAGCGGTTTAAGGAGCTTCAGACTGCCTTGATGCTTGAAGAAAAGAAGAAAGAGATGGCTGAGTCTAAGTTGAGAGTGGTGCGCCAAAAAGTGGATGCGCTGGCTTCAGAAAGGGATGAGTGGAGGCGTCGATGTGAAGAGTGGGAGGTTAAGGTAGAGAGGTTTGCACTGGATATGGTCGCAATTGGGGAGAGGGAAAATGGTTTGAAAGTCAGGAATAAGGAATTGGAATCATCTATGAAAAAGTTGTCGGAGGAGGAGGAAAAGGTTACAAGAGACCGAAAGTCCCTTGTGGAGGGTCTCACTAAGTTGGCAGGCTACACTCCCAAGGCTCTGGAGGAGCTTAGAGCTGCCGGTGAGCGCTTAGAGGAGAAAAATTGACTTTATTTCTCACTTGGCTGCCAGTTTGGAGCTTCCTGCAGAAGAGCTGCTTCAGATCGATCCTGCACCCTTTCCTCAAGATCAAGCTTGATTTCTTCCCTCTTGTGACATGTTTTTAATTTGGAAAATTGTTGTGTTTATAGCCTTTGTTGGCTTTTTGAACAATTTATGTTAATAGTCTCGGCTGGCAATTTAAACAATGTATGTTTGCAGGTTGACTTTTTCTGATTTGCACTTACTTATTACAATGTATGTTTGCAGGTTGGCTTTTTTCCGATTTGCACTTGCTTATCATGATGTGAATTATTGTGTTTGTATTGTTTGGTTAAGTCACTTGTTTCTGACAGGCGCCAAGTTTTCCTTGGGCTTGATAGGTTGCGGCCAAGTGTCCTTGTAGACGGAGTTTGAGCGAGGTTGGCCGTTAGATGTCTAGAGAACTGGTTTCTGACATCTGCAGGGTGCCCTTCGCCCTGCTACTCAAGGTCGCGAGCCTACACATTTGACTAGCAGAGTGTTTTGCTTTTCACACATCCTTATTCATGAAATATAACTTAACATCTGTAGGTTAGAGTCATTATAGATTCGTATAACTTAATATATATAAATCATAATTCAAAAGACTGGATGAAGTATTTGTATGGATGATATAATAACTTTAGGGTGGCCTAAGCCTTTTGCGTTCTGGTGTTTCTCATATATAACACTTTTTTAGTTGCACCCCATTCCACGTTCCTGAGAGGTTACTTTTTTTCCTAACAAATGTACCACTGGATAGAATTTAAATCAAAATTTCAGAAAGTGATATAAAAATGGGAATGTATATAGGAAGGAAATTGATTCTAAGACATAAACCTAAAGATATATTTTAAGATCTTAGATATTTTTGATATAGAGGAAGTGTTATTTAAGAACTCATAAATAAAAAAGAACGTGAGAACAATTCTGGGCCACATATTTTCCCCACCTTTCTCTCTCTTCAATTAAATAGGAAAATTCATCCAAATCATTCAAAATATTTTATCTCACAAACCGTAAATCGTTAGATGGAAAAAAAATATGGGTAGTCTTAAAATTTCGTCCTCTTTCATTAGAGATGCAATTCGATATACTTTTGACGACTTTTTAATTTTCGTTTTTTTTCCTTGTACTTGTGTACCTACACATGTGTAAGATCTTTGTTTTCACATTTAAATTAGTAAATAACCATCTGTACACAACAATGAAGGTTAAAGGCGGAGCCCGTCAATCCATGGCGGAGCCATGGTGGCCAAGGGCGGAG
The DNA here is from genome assembly GCA_034093135.1 of Erigeron breviscapus. Classification (NCBI taxonomy): domain Eukaryota; kingdom Viridiplantae; phylum Streptophyta; class Magnoliopsida; order Asterales; family Asteraceae; genus Erigeron; species Erigeron breviscapus. The sequence goes on along the minus strand of CM067168.1, from coordinate 122,810,095 downwards.
CCTGTCAGTCCATGGCGGAGCCATAGCGGCTAAGGGCGGAGCCCGTTAGGTAGATCACCCATCACCGATCACCCCTTATGACCTATCACCCTCTATGACCTATCACACTATGACCTATCACCCTCAATGACCTATCACCCCCACCAGCTACCCTTTATAAATATCCTTAAGGGCGAAGCCCGTTCCGAATCACAATTTTCGTTTAACTTACACATGTGTAGGTTATGTGTAAGTATCAAAAAGAAAACAAAAATTAAAAAAGTCGTCAAAAGTATATCGAATTGCATCTCTAATGAAAGAGGACGAAATTTTAATACTACCCATACTTTTTATTTCATCTAACGATTTACGGTTTGTGAGATAAAACATTTTGAATGATTTGGAAAAAATTTCTTATTTAATTGAAGAGAGAGAAAGGTATTGTTCTCGCGTTCTTTTTTATTTGCGAGTTCTCAAAATAACTCACCCCTTTTGATATATATATTATAAGTATTCTCTTTTTTACTGTAATTTTTACCATTCATTATGTATCATCATTTTATTGTTAGAGTTTTAGGTAAAATAAAACAAGTATTAAAGTAAAACAAATAAAACAATAGGTTTTTTTACTAAAAATCACCGTGCATCATGAAAATGTATGTATCAATTGCTTCGTGAATCTTCGTGCATCAATTTAACTATGATCTAAGGGTCAAGATCTTATCATATTTGTTTTACTTTAATACTTGTTTTAATTTACGATCTAAAGGTTAAAATCTTGTTTTATTTATTTTACTTTAATACTTATTTTAAAAACAACTTTTTATTGTTAGGCTTATTTTAGGCAGGGATAAAATACAATTACTAAGAGTAGTAAAAGACGGCTTTCGGCCTCACTCACCCACTCCGCTAAAACCCCCCAAAATAATAAATAAGTTAAATAAAAAAAATTCTTCCAAAAGATTTATATAAAGAAACAAAACAAAAACCCGTTGAAATCGTAGTCAAATTAAAGCTCTGTACTCAGCTTAATCAGGTCAGTTAATCCATTATTAGCAAATAAATTACTTAAATAAAAGTCATTTTGATTTCTAATTTCAATTGTGTACTTACAACTAGTTTAATTAATGTATCTATATATTGTGTTCTTGATATTTGTATTTTTGTATTCATTTTAATTATTATATTTTTTATATTTTAGTAATGTTATTCATGAGTAAATAAGCAATATAAATAAATAATTATAGTTTATTAAAAATACTTTACTTTATTTTGGAAGTTTATGTTTATGTGTAAGCTGAAACCCTCTACCTTGAGGTTTGAGAGTATTTTAGTGTGAGTCTGTGAGTCTGTGTATGTATATGCTTATTATATGTATATATATATATGTATTAAATGAGTGATTTTTATGTTTTTTTTCTTTGGAGAGAACATTGGGGCCAAGAGAATTGTCAAATGACATGTGTGTGTGAGAATATGATGGTAAATGATGAAGTCTAGCCTTTTAGTTATGTAAAAGGTAGCGTCTTACCTGCGGCGGATAGTTTTTTGTTACTTCTTGATTTGTTTAAATACAATTTTAAATTAAAAATGTTATATTTTGAAGAAGAAAATCAAATTTTCCGACGACGGTGGATGGTGGTGTTATCTACAATGGGGTGCCGGTGCCAGCATTGGATGATGGTTGATGGTATTGGTGTAAGAGCGAGGGTGAGAGAGGTTTACGTGCCACTTTTTTTTTATTCGGTGGGTAAAAGAGAGTGATGTGGCACTCATTGAATCTTGAAAGGGGAAGGGGGTGGGATCTTATGTCCCCTTGCCAATTATATCTAAAATATTTTTTGTGTTTCCTTTTAAAAGTATGGTACTTTCGATTATGGTAATTTATGTTTATTTGTTATGAGATTAAGTTATGTAAGCCAAAAAGGTAAGTGTTCATATTATAGCCCTTAAACTTAAGTAGAGAGGCACCGTGTCTCGCAAGGCTGGAGTCGTAGCTTCCTATCATAATGAAAAGGGGTCTAGTATACCTTAAACTTATTTGCTTGTATAGAATGATTGATAATTGAATTTTGGCGATTGTGTATGTTTCTATGTGCTTGTAAGGTTGTTCTTTATAATTGGCATTTTGTTTAAGTTTTCACGTGGCATATATGCAAATATGTTTACTTGACAACTTTAAGTGGGTCGTTTCTCAGCTTCGAAGCATATGGTTCTGTTTTAGATAGTTATATAAAGTAACACGCAGGTAATAGTTACTATAGCCAAGCTAGTGATAAATTCAGATTCTAAGATGTGTCATACACTCATACTGTCATGTTTTTGACTTTTTGGATACTATTAGTATTATCTTGTTTATAACAAGGGGTGTACATTTTGCTATTGGTTGATGTTTTTGATGGTAAATATATGGCATGCATAATTTCTTCTATGACAGATTCACTGACGGTTGCATTCTTAATGAAGGAATGATTGTGTTGGAGGGTTGTCACCCCGAGCACAAAATGGTCTCAAATACTATGCAAATCAACCGATTAGGAAATGGGGATGCGGCAACCAACATTCTTGTTCAAAATGATCCAACACTCGTACGGGGATCAAATGAAAGGAATGGAAACTTGGGATCTGGTGAAATCATTGCAAATGCATCCCATGACAACGAAGGGCCTGGGGATGTTTCGGGAACATCCACAGATGGAATGGCGGGCAAAGTAAGTGACTACTGCAGTTTGAAAATCTCAAAAAATTAAGTGTTGGTACGTTTGGCTTAGTTCCCAATTTGGTAAATATATGATGCTTCTGTTATTCCGAGAGGCAAGAATTACTTCTAACTCTCAATGCCAGTCTTCTTTTAACTTGCAGATTGATATTAGGAATTCAATAACTATATTGTACTACTTATAATTACCGATTTTTTTGTTGGATAGAGTATCAAATTTGAATCTTGTAATAAGTGGGACACACATTGAAGATTTATGGCTATGAATGGGAGCCCTCTATGGTGTTTGTTGATTTTTTGGATAATTTGCAATATCTATTTCTTAATAACCATTAACTGCAGAAGTGTATTGGGCAACATGAGGACATGACTCTTCAGGATATGTACAATGAAGAAGGTGATTTTGATGATGAAGATGACAGTGACTGGGACCCTTTAGAAAGCTATATATCGATTGTCCAATGGAATTGCATCAACTGTACCATGGTGAATGTTGATGGTGCCATTTATTGCCATGTATGACTATGCCCACTCCTTTCATGATGCGGTTTCAGTTACTTAACTAAAATTCTATATTTGTCTGATATACGTATTGTTGCTTGTGTGCTCTAGTAGTTTTGGTTTCATTACCTCATAGTGGGGGCTTATCAATAGTTTGCAACACCTTTTTTATGCAGATATGTGGAGAGCACAAAGAGTCTGGAATCCTTAGGCATGGCTTTCTTGCATCACCTTTAGAGGAAGCAAGCTCTATTCTGAATATTTCGTTGGACCGAAATGGGAAACCAGAAGGTGTAATTCTCACAATCTAATCTGATTTATGTGCTTCACTGCTTCTTTATGTTTCTGTTGCAAGAAAGGGTTTATATCTGACCATCTATAAAAGCATTTAATTTTTTTTTGTTCTGTTGGTCATGGAAGGTATTATCGTAATTAGGCTGCTCTCCATATGGATAAAGAACTAAATAAGTTAATAAGAAACAAAAGTTTAATTCGACTAAGCTACCATAAATCTTTAGTCACTAATGGCCAACTACTATTATCTTTTGTAGGGTCCTAATCTCGTTGATCCTGTCATATTAGCATAACTTAAATGTATCAATGCAGGGATAGTCTAGTTTTGGAAATTTGTAAATCAATAAACCATCTTTCAGAAGCATGAGCATGAGCTAACATGGAAACCGGTCCAATGTAGCGATGTGTCACGCAAAATTATATACTGAAAAACCGTTTTAGGCACATAATGGCCAAGCTTAACATATTCTTATATTTGCTTTTATGTTTATGGAATTTAGGACCAACGGGATTTCTTCGAAGCAGAAAAAGTAAATTTTTTATGACTTCTATATAAGGGTTTTACAAACTACTTTCCAAAAACTCAATTACATGCAAGGGCATAATGCATACACATGTCCAGTCATAATCCTATGCTTCTTTGTATTTTTAATCTTAAAATCTAGCTAAACCCAGTTATTAATCCCACCAACTTCTAGAGTATGTTGCATGTTATTTTAGATCCAAGGATTTTTAAAGTTTTCGGCTTCCATGAAATGCAAAGATGAGGTTACCAAATGAGAAATGTAAAGCCATAATGCTGCAACAATCAAAAGAACATAATTTTAGGAGTTCATAAACAATACTGTTTTAGGTAAAAAAAAATAATTATAGAATTAGAAAAAGTGCCAATTCACTGTTAAATCATGTTTATTTTAACTTCCTTTTTTCATTCCGGATGTTTTAGTTTTCATGATCTTTTTATTTTTTAAATGTAGCTTCTTGCTCAAAAACGTCAGCACCACATAAATCGACAGCAGTGGGTTTTGATGAGAGGATGTTGCTTCACTCTGAAGTAAGATATCTTTTTGAGGTTTAACTTTCATGCATGTTACTAAATTGGTCTTCATGGCCCTATTTTCATTGTCTAAATGCTTATCTGGTTAAAAGGCTTATTTTATCATTTTTTCCGAAATTGGTGTATAGTAATTCTTCAAATTTGATATTTCTTAATTGGATGTACTTACTTGGTTTTCATGTTGTAGGTTGAAAGGAAGTCTCTTCCTCATCCAGAAAGGCCAGATCGTCTTCGAGCAATTGCTGCTAGCCTTGCAACAGCAGGTATGTGACTCATTCGATTCGTTGCATTTTTTAGCTCATAGTCTATATTTCACCTGTTTTTAATTAGATACAACCTGAATAGACCTGTTTTTATATCACAGTTTGTTGCTCTACCACCTATGTTGCTTGGTCTGTTCTGTTCTTAACTCACTCTCATTTGTAAATCATAGGCATATTTCCTGGAAGGTGCCACCCCATTTCAGCTAGAGAAATTACGCGAGAAGAACTCCAGATGGTGAGCATTTCTCTCATTTTGTTGACAGTTAACTTGTAGGCGACGCTTTTTTCATCATTGTGGCTGTAATCGAGTTTTTACTCTTGTTTGTATTGCTATATTGATTTTACTTGAAGACCTGTATTATTATAAAGCTGATTGCGATGGGATATAATTATATTCTCTATTTTGTTATATTGAGCCACTATCATGTAAAATCACTTGCATTGGCTCTATATGTATTATCTATAAATAGTAACTTTGGTTTGACTTGAGCTATTGACTTCAAATTAACGTGATTCTTGTTTTCAGGTTCACTCTGATGAAAACATTGAATCCGTTGAACTTACAAGCCACTGTGTGGCTAGGTATGTGAAATAACAAAGTTAATAGCCTTGCTCCAAGATATTTCATTAATTATATTGGTGATCATTGTTTGTTTGGCAGTTATTTCACCTCTGATACTTATGCAAATAAAGATTCTGCACTTGCTGCAAGGCTTGCGGCAGGATTATGTGCTGATCTTGCTAAATCAATATACACGGGTCGTGCAAAAAACGGGTTTGCTCTGGTAAATAGCATTTAAGCTCCATGGCACTACATTTCATCTGTAGCTACTCTATTAATAAATAATCTGAGTGTGGGTGTATGTCTGTGTGATGGGTCAGGTGCGTCCTCCTGGGCATCATGCTGGTGTAAAACATGCAATGGGGTTCTGCCTGCATAACAATGCAGCAGTTGCTGCATCAGCTGCTCAGGTTGCAGGAGCTAAGAAAGTGCTGATTGTTGATTGGGTAATGCTTGATAGGTTTAGCTTCTCATTTAAACTGTTTCAATATACGCTAGAGTGATTCCTATTTCTCTCTCCAAACATTTTCAGGATGTACATCATGGAAATGGCACTCAAGAAATATTTGAGCGGAACAAATCGGTGACCCTTCCTACCATTGATATTATTTTCTTCTGCTTGTCGATACTATATTTATTAAAATAAAATGCATATATTATACAAACATATTGCTTTTGTGACTATTGAAAATTAGCATTAGTTGCATGCTCTTTAAGAAACTTGTTGCTGTCACTGCTGGTCTGCTGCTAATCTGACATAGAATGCTAATTTTTTTTATTGCTTATGAGATTGATTTGTTGCAGGTGTTGTATATATCCTTACATAGACATGAAGGTGGAAAGTTCTATCCTGGTACTGGTGCTGCCACTGAGGTAACCAGATCTTGCTCCTCAAATATTTCTTATATGATCACGTGGATAGTGGATGCATCCAATCATCCATATCCATTAAGTTTCATTTTATTCATTCTTGATATTTACTAACAGTGAATATAATTTCTATCAGGTTGGTTCTATGGGTTACTGTGTAAATGTTCCATGGAGTCGAGGAGGGGTTGGAGATAATGATTATATATTTGCGTTTGAACATGTTGTGCTTCCAATAGGTTATTTAATTCTATCCTCGTTTTTGTCTCTTTGCTAATATAGTATTTTGTTCTTTTTACTTAATGCTTTGTTTAATTGGTCTGGTTATGCATTTATATTCTTACTTCCAGAATTAATTTGATTGCAGCTCGTGAGTTTGCCCCTGATATCACAATCATTTCAGCTGGATTTGATGCAGCAAGGGGAGATCCCCTTGGATGCTGTGATGTAAGCTCTACATCCAAATTTCAATACATCACCATTCCATTTTTTGTATGTATTATCTCTAACTAATAAATTCTCAAATCTTGTAGGTGACCCCTGAGGGGTATGCCCAGATGACAAAAATGTTGACTTCTTTATCGAGTGGAAAGTTGCTTGTTATTCTGGAGGGCGGGTTTGTACTTTTCTTTATGCGATCCCTAGTTTTTTTCTTCATCAATTTATGTGCATGATATGTTTATGCATACCCTTTTGCAGCTATAATCTTCGCTCAATATCCTCATCAGCTACAGCAGTCATCAAGGTTGATACTATAGTACCAAGCATAATCTTATTAACTAGTGGCAACTGCCATTCGGAGATATTTGATGCACTTTTTATTATTTGTTTATATATTCTGCTGCTTTCTTACAGTAGATTACAGAAAGTTTGTTTTTCGATAATATGCCTTTTCGTGTGCTCAGTTAATGTTTTCCTAATAAAGCTATCAAAACAATGAGAAACCGTATGATTTACTATGCATTCTCTGAGTTAATTTAATTGTTAATCTACAAAGTTTCTGAAACTAATTGACCTATAGAAAGATCACTACAATAGAAAGCACTTGATCTAGAGGTCCAAAATTATCATCAAAAAGTGCTAGCTGTGAAATTCCTTAATGAAGAGTGATCTTTACTGGATTTGTATAATTTTTAATTTTCTTAATTTTATCTATTTATTAGTTCTTTATTCGTGTTGAAGGTTTTGCTTGGTGAAAACCCTGCAAGCATATTGGAAAATGTTGTACCTTCTAGATCTGGACTTCAAACTGTTCTTGATGTTTTGAAGATCCAGAACAATTTCTGGCCTATTTTGGGATCCATCCTTTCAGATCTGCAAACACTATGGGGATCGTATGCTTCGCAGGAAATAAGTGAGTTCATAGTTCTCTTTACCCCATACATGAATTGTTTGAAACCTTTTTTTATTCCGTCTATTAAATAAAAATATCTCTAAAACCAACTTCAATGAAATTTAAGCTTATAACATAAAAGTGTTATTGATCTTAATCACATATCCATGATATCTTGTTGCATGATATTCTTGAAAATGATTTGAGGTATTTTTGGTGTTGTGTAGTGGACCACTTGAAGGTCGTCTTTTCAAGTCTCTAAATTAAATGCAGACGTCAGTATATTGAAATAAAAGATACTCTAGCAATGTCCATGAAAGTCTGTGTTCACATTAAGATGCTATGTCAGCCCCTTTATCCAGATTTAAACATCTAGAGGATTCTTACAACTTTTTTACTCCTTTATCCAAATTTAAACATCTAGAGGACTCTTACAACTATTTTACTTTCCGGGTCTTAATTAATGGCCTGAAAAGAAACGTGATAGTGAGATTTAGAGGTGGCAAATTGGGTTGGTTGGGTACAAAGTTGAAACAGGTAATTTGTTTGTGTGTTTACAAATGGGTCGGGGTGGGTTAAACTCGAAGGACTTTATCTTAATTATTTTTTTTTATGTTACAAGTAATGTGTTTGTAAATCATCTTTAGTAAACAGGATCATCACAGTAATAATCTATACTTTATAATGAAACATTTTAGTATGCTGCATGTTTTAGAAATACATTTGGGGCATCTTTCGACCCGTTTCCTTTTTAGCTCAAGTTTTCTTTTTTACCTATTTGACCAGTTAGAGATAAGTTATGACTCAAGTAGATCCATTCCGAGTAAATGGGCCGAAATCGCCACATCTAGTGGGGTCCATTTTACTTTGTGAAGGCAACGTGGGGTCGTGGGGTCCATTTACTTTGTGAGAACATGGGATCCCCAAAACGAATTCTTTAAAATTTTGGACTGTGTTCCAAATCTATATTGAAGAGTGGAAGAATGTTCCTATTCAAATCTTGATATTTACTTTTTAATCTTCATCTTGCAGAAAAGAAGAGAAAACACCGATTTATGGTACCACTATGGTGGAAAGTAGGAAGAAAAAGGTTTCTACATCACATTCTCTCCGAGCAGCTACGCCTAAACTCAAGAAAGCGTATGAAGTCATCGTTATGGCTCTAAATTCTTCCTTAATCAGTCATTTTGTACTACCTTTGTTTCTACCAATAGTCTTATCTATTTTAATTAGGGGATTATGACTAATATTAAGTTTTGAAGATATTATTATCATGCTTTTGTTTTTCTTATCTTTTTGACATCCACAGACAATGATGTTTGACAGCTTAACTTTGGCAATCACCACCCATCTGTGTGTCACATTTTGGACCTCACAAAGTTGGAAGAGAAACCACCATTAGATTGTTTTGTATATCTTGCCTGTCCCCTCTTCAATCAAGTGCCATTTTTTCTCAAATCCAAATCAAGGTACAACTTTTATTGCTAGATGTACAATTCATTATTAGCTTTATACTTTCTGGTACAAATCTTTGCAAGGAGAAAGATTGTGAGATTCAAAAAATGTACAGCAGTTGGTGAAAATTCTTACCAACAGAAATTGATCATTAAAATGTTGCTGTGGTCCTACTTTTTGTCCTAATGAACCTTTCACAATCAAATTTTTGTGAAAGAAAAGCTCATCAATTGGACTGCATTGTCAAATGGCTAGGGGAATTATTGCATAAAGGGAAAAACTCAGAAAGATTTAGTCTTTATTGATGCATTGTTGGTGGTGGGGCCATCGGGTATGCCATGGGCATAACGTATGGTGGATGGTGGCTGTGAGGCATCATCACCGGAGTTCCAACTGCCGACGGCATATGGCCTGGAGCGGCAGCAACTGGGTGTCCCATTGGTGCTCCGTACATACCCATACCTGGCGGCATACTTGGTTGGTGGGGCCTATGTTTCATGGGTGCACCAACTGTTGAACCGTTTGTTGGGTTTGTACTGCCTCCTGATTGACCCGTAATCGGCATTTGGTGTGAAGAAACATCACCATTGTTGACACTAGTGATGTCGTGAATACTAGTTCGCCGTCTATCTCTGTTCATCGAGTTCAATCTTATGAAGTACTTTTGGGCATGGCTAGCAACTTGTGTGGGTGTTCTTGAAATCACATAATTTCTTGAAATGCTTCTCCAATCTCCTTTACCAAACTTATCCAATCCCAACAAAAACAACCTGCATTTGTGCAGACATGCATAAGAAATTAAGTAGTTTTCCAAGCTCAAACCATAACATAATATTGCACTAGATTCGTTGTTTGCTCTAGAAATAGGCAGATCTAGTCATGTAGAGCGTTTGGTTGTATATATATATATATATATTAAGGTGTAAGGAGAGTTGTTGTATCAAAGTTGTACACTCTGCAACAGTAATTGTACAATGCTCCTGCTACAATAATTGGTTTACTTCCCAATGGTCAATCATCCACATCTTGTACTGTCAATACATAAATGCTGTAATGATTTCATAATCAGAAACTTGTACTTATACTACTATTAAACAAAGTTATTTAAATGGTAGTAGAATTAAACTAAATTTAATTAGTTCAAAAGAACATAAAAAACCAAAGTAATCTAGTTGTTCCTCAGAAAATAAGCTGGAAATACTACTGACTGTATCTTTTAGGATCTGATATATTCTATTGGTTAAGCTATATATTAGCCCAGGTTCTATATTGATGTAATTTTCTGACTACTAGGATTAGAGGTAAATCAGTGTAAAAGAGCATATAATTTTGTTAGTTGCATACCTATGCTCTTCTTCTGTCCAAGGTATCCCTTTTCGCCGCTCTTGTTCTGCTCTAGAATTCGCTTTTCCGCCACCTTGCCCTGTGGAATCATGGCCGAATCCAGAAAACCCGTTAGTGTAATTGCACGATGAACGTCGATTTGAATTCGAACCATGGTGGTGGTTGTCTTTGGTAGAAGAGGAAGATGATTCCTCTCCAAGATACTTGGGAATTGGAATGACTCCACCTTCAATGTCATCAACATCTTCAACTAGTAATTGATAGTGTTGTTTCAACTCTGGAATGGTTTTGGTAGGTACAAGTGAAGCAATTGTATCCCATTGTTCTTTGGAATCCTCATTCCAATGGTTGGCAATGGCATTCTCAAAGGCCTTATCCTCTTCTTTGCTCCAAACTTTTGATGATGACATTCTTGTAATGCTTGTACTAAAGAGGTTGGTGGTTGATGATGGTTTGGAGAGAAGCGAAGAGAAGAGAGAAAAAGGGTGTTTTGTTGAATAAGGAGATGAAAAGCGAAGGGGCATTGAAGGATAAGAATTGGGTATCAAATGTATTAATGGAATAGGACCACTTTGAGGTTGAAGGGATGGGCTTTCTTGTCATTTTCTTCACAAATAATACTACTTCACCAACAATGGCTGGACATTTTTCCACGCCCAAAGCTCTTAAATTAGGACTCTTCCAAATCTGTAATAAATCTTCCTCCAATTTTACACAAAAGCTCAGTGTCTTATACCCCAACTATGTGTCCTAAGAAAACACAATGTTCTTATTTCGATTGATGAAACTTGTATACATTTCCATCGATAATTACCCGTGTTGGTAGATGGATGAGTTGAAATGGTTAGCATGTAAAAATCTCCGTTTTTCAATCGAGTCAAACTGGGTTTTATGACTGTTTAAGCAGTGTAAATAAGAAAATGGGTGAGGTGGATAGTGAGTTTTCGGCTGAAGAAATATCGATTTACCAAAAGTTTGATATTTCAATCCGGTGACATGAAATTTGACTTGCTAATCTATACTATATTATAAAGCAAATCTACTTTTGATTTTCAACATTGAACTTAAAATTTCAATATTGATTTTAAATTTCAACAATGTACACATTCTAATGCATGATGTACCATACATCATAGCCACATTACATCAATAACTTTCACTACTCACCGCCGCCACCGCCGCCAATTGCCACCGTCCACCCGCTCCGCCGCCGCCCTCGCCGCCGCCGCCGCCACCAATTGCCACCGTCACCACCGTCGCTACCGCCACGTGCCACCACCATCCATCACCGCCACTACCGTCGCCGCCATCGCCGTTGCCGTCATCACCGCCTCTACCGCCGCTCGCCACCACCACCGCCGCCACCTCTATCACCGCCGCAACGCACGGGTACCTTTCTTTCGTTCATTCATATGGGAATGGAATAAAGTAACAGTTATATTTCTCTTTGTTAATTGTTTCACATATAGAACAATGAAGATTTAATCTAATATGATTCATTGAATATTTTGATTAATACCCAAGTTTAAATTTTGTATTCTTTCTTATCTAGGTAAAAAGTGGGCATAAACAAACTAGTTCATGAGACTATGGTTTCTTGAACTAATATGCTTTCATAAACCAGTTTATTTTTCTCCACTTCACACGTAATCGATCCATGTATAAGAGAGGAAATACAATTTCGATCTCATGTAGTTCTATATAATCATGAGTTATTTGGCCTTGACTTGTTGAAAGTTTGATTCGTTTAAAGCTTAAACAGCTCAAGCCCTTTTGAACGAACTCAAGTGGCATATAAACTTGATTAGGCTTCTAAGCTTAAAAATATGTAAACAAGCTTCTTGTTTACACCAAAATCCACCATCGTCAACCACTGGTTACCAACCCCAATGTCTTTCTCTATCGACGGTACCCCCAATCACAAAATACTATATGATATCCCAATACTTGATGTAATTTTTAAATTCAAGATAAAAGACTGTCTAAAACTATATCTCACCAATACATCATGTACATAATATTCTGAAAATCTCATACCAACCTTTGTACACTTAGTTAAAAATATTGATCTCATTCTTTTCAAATATGACTATTTGAAATCAATACACCGGGTTCAATAATGGCACAAGATCTCCCGGTTATACTATATACATGAGTTAAAAAGACTCGGTATTTTAAAAAAAAAATCTTCTATTTATTTATATCAAATATATGATTTAAGACGTTAGTTTAATGGCTATTAATAATAAATTTTTTATGTAAAATGTTAAACGCAACCCTTAGAGCTGCATTTAACGTGCATAAAAAATGTGTACCTTCCATATCAGAAGCCCACCTCCTGAATTTTATGGTAAGTATACAACTATTTAATGCACCTTAACTGCAGCCCTGACTTGCGATAAACGTTGAATTCGACTTATATAACATTTTTGTCTCCGAAACTCAATAATTGGTACTGAATTTCGTCTTTCCTTGTCAAGTTCATACAACATGAATGAAAACAATATTTTTTTTCAAATTGGTATAACTTTACTAAAACACCCTTATATGATATTCATATCCACAAAAGTTCTTTTCACAGTGTTGTTTTTATTTAGCTTTTGTTTCTTTTAACAAATTCGAATCTTAGACGATATTATTTTTGTAATTTATGTTGTGTTAATACTTAATATATATATATTTTTCTTCTATTTTAATTCAATATAGTAGAGCGTATCTGTTAAGTTGATTTGGAACAATTGTTTTTTCTTCCCTCACAAACGATGAATTGTCGAATTAACATTTCATTTTATAAAGTAATAAAGGAACTCCCAATACATTATAAGAGCATACTTGATAATTATATACATTAAAAGTACGTTGTATATATTGATAATTTTTTCAGTATATAACTCGTATATTAAATAAAAAAATTTAATTTTTCTACAGAAAGTATATTAGCATTTCTTGTTGATGTTGAAACACCCATTGAAAGTATGTTGTATGCATTATTATTATTCTTTGGGTACGTTTTTTACATTAACAAAACTTTGAAGTACATTAGCTACGTTGATAGTTTTTCGAGTTTATTACCTAAATTGAAATACATTCCAAAATATATATAGTCAATATATAGCTTAAATTCTTTTGCCCTCAACTTTTATATTTTAGCTCATATTCGGCTTGTAACCTAGAGTTATGTGTGTTACCGAAAGGTCTTAATAAAAAAATCCCTGTAATATCAATCTAAAGGTTGTCAGACAAATCTGTGAATTAATGTGTGATGTTATTATCATTATTTGTCTTTTGAAAAAAGAAAAATCTGAAATAAAATGTTGGAGCGAGGCTACAAATCCGTTGATGTACTATTGAGATAATCATGGATATAAGATATGGGTTTTGCTAAACGAAGCCCTAAGGGCTTTCGTTAAGTTGTATTAACTAGTTGTACACTTACCATAAAATTCAAGGGTGAGTTTTTGATATGGAAAGGTACAACTTTTTTATACTCGTTAAGTAAAACCCTAAGGACTTCATTTAGCATTTTCCGTAAGATATATGCCCTACCCCTGAACTATTATCATTGTATATGTTATGTGCTGTTTATCTATTTTTATTTTTCATGCATATAATAGGACTACAAACAAAATAACTAAAACTATATTAAAAAGATTGGAATTATCAAATAAAAACTATAATCGAGACTTTATATTTCGATAGATAGATAACATAATTGTCATTCATTTGTCAATGCCGGAAGGAGGTCGGCCCTGCCCACTAGGCACCAGCCTAGCCTACCTTTATTTAAGTTAAAGTATTTTTTTTATTAGTTTTCTTTATATATAAAACAGTTTAATTAATAAACGATTTTCTAAGAAAAGAATACAATTCAGTCTGCTTTTACAATGATTTCTTTAGTTACAACTTATATGAAAACTGTAGTGTTTCATTATGTTTGTAATAGACCCTATTATGTATTGTATATAAATATATATTTATCCAATTTATTAAGTTTGATAATTTGTTGATAGCTATTGTTATAGATTTTTTTCTGCATAGATAGAATTATGTAGTGTATTGTACCATAAAGATATATATTTGGCTGTAAAATAAGAAACCGACAATGATTTATCTATTTATGTATGTAATAAAACAAAAAATAATATAAATAGTTTTATGGATAGCATTATTTTCTTCATATCATATCATTAAATATGTATCTCAAGTTTCAATTCTTTTCGACAATGACCAACTCATTATGGCGCCCTCTTGCTTTTGAAAAGATGATTTTTGTCTAATCTTATACGAGTAGTAATTTTTAGTTCTTTATTTCATTTATTAAGCTGTATTTTCTTGAATATGTAATGTTTATACTAACGATGAATGGGTTGAGAAAAGTCCCTTGGGTCTTGAGAAATCACAAAGATGCTTGAAAAGCACAGCCTATCACCGAGCCAAAGTGCCAAACTGCCAAAGTCGAAGGGCACCATCCTTTTCAAAATGAAAGATAAGGCGTAAATATGCAAAATTGATAAATCTATGTCATATTGCCTTTGGATGAATATAGTCTATGAGGTAAATTACACTTTTTTGTTTTGAAGTCGTATGTTTTTTTACTTTTCATCTTTTAAGTTAAAAAAGTTACTAAAAAACCTCACACTTGTCAGCTGTTGCAATTTTCGTCATTTGGGTCAAGGACTTCAACCTTTTGTTGTTAAAACCCCTCACTTTCGAGAGTTCTGAGTTTCATCCTAGGCATATGTGGTTCGAGCTCCACATAATGTCCAATTGGATGTCATTGTGGTGTCTCGAATGCTTACTACTCGTTGTTTGGAAGAAAAAAAAACCTCACTTGCGTTTCACGTGACAACAAAGAAAGTCATTTGACATTTTTCATACGCGTAAATTCCAGTTTTGGTCCTCATAATTCATAATTATCACCCCAAGTAAAAAAAAAAAAAAGAAATGTTTTATGATTTTTTTTTAAGAGTTAATTGCAAGAACCATGTGGTTTGTTCACTTTCGTGGTTTACATCTCTCCCGAAGAATCGGTTCATGGACAACCTTTTCTTATGCTTAAGAACATTACCTATGAAAATGTGAAGATCAACCGACAATGAGAGATTGAAGGAGGCTCAGTTAAAAACTTTTTTTAACAATGGCCATAGAAAGGTTGGCTGGATGAGACTGCTCACTCCACCACCATGTCAGGCGACAAAGGAATGCATTTCAATTTTAAGGTAAACATAAGCTTAGTGAAGAAGTTTTTTGGGAACATGAAAGGAGATTAGATTAGATGTAGAATTATTATACAAAATACCAAATTTAGTGGAAAGGAAAATGTCAAGAGGATTAAATGTTATTACAAGTGACCTCTTGAAGTTATACTAGTAGCCTTCTGTCGTTTTATGTTGATTGTTTGTATTCAACACATGGATAGTGGTTCATGTTTGATCTTAATTATGTGCATTAACTCCCAAGAAAAAGACATTACATAAAAAAAAATATCTGAACTTGTTAGGCAACCATACAATGATAATATATATCTTAAAATGGTGAATCACTAGAAAGCTATGCGTTGAAATTGCTCCTTCTGCGTGTTTTTTTCTTTAGAATACAAAACCACTCAATTAAAAACGAAGATGTTATGGACAATTGGTTAACCTGAAATGATGTCTAAAGAAAATCTTTATGAAGAGATGAATTCTAGAACATAAATTCATTAAATCTGATATCTCAATTGTTACTACATCGATACATGTTTACCTGATGATACCCGAGAACTTAATTCTGGGCAGACAATTTGCATAATACATATTCCACAAGCCCCAACACCCTGATCATGAAGAAAAACTCGAACAATTCATTTAACGAAAAGGAAACAGAGAGCATTTGAGAGATTTTTTAGTCATCAAGCTGTATTAAATCCGCCTTCAGTTATCTGGAAAAAAAGAGCCCATAACAGATTAATTGACCAGAATTAGAAATAAAAAAGAAGATAAAATTATTGTGTGCGTATGATTTACATAAAGATGGACACTACCTAGCATGATGATTATGGACCGAACCGAGAACTTTTTTAATAAGAGGAAACAAGTCTTCTAGTGGGCGTTTAAATCACTATCTATGTCAAAGTGGAAAAGTTTTTCCATTTCCCCTTTTATGTGTCATTGTAAAAGGGTGGCCCTCTCTGGGTTCATAAGTAGGAGATGTTGCATGTCTTTGGGAAGTACGTAGAAGACTGCCTTCAAATCTCCTTTGAGTTTATGGCAGGTTGCTTCCGAATGATCGGTAGAGTTTTCACATTGCTGCATGAGAGGAACACGTTACACAGAATAAATCAGTAACATTTGGTGTAGAATTATACTGGCAAATTGTTAGTCTACAAATATGTTTAAAACTTGTAATGGTACCTATAGACAAAGTTAAGCTTGGATTGACATATTACCAAAACAGGAAATGTTTCATTTGCTTAGGACCGCCCATAACAGAAAGTGTTGCTTTGGGGGGAGATAAAGGGAGTACAATATTCAAACCAAATTGTCCACAGTTGCCTAAAAAATTTAGCATAATCATTTAATAAATCAATAAATAAACAAAAACACTCACCTGCATTTCAACAAGAAGATGCCTTTCAATAGCATTGAATGTTTCTACGATTTCCAACTCCGATAATTTGTTGATAAATACTTGTATGTCAGCATTCATTCTGGCTTGCCTCCACAATCTATATTGCTCTTGCTCAGCCACGGCTCGCTTTCTTTGAAACCATGGCTTGAAGTTGTGCCCTTTCATGAACCGCCTAAAAGGATATGAAACTTTTTAATGTCAATAAAGTTTTCTACCTATGAGCTAGAACACCATATCACAACAAGTGAAAAAAATCGCAAGTAACAAAGAAATAGGCAAATGGTAATTGCTGGTTACTGCAACTCTGCAAGTCATTAATATTACTTTCTTAGAGATTAGAAGTAAGGTCTAGAGGCGGAAATTCTGCTGTTTACTTGTGATGTGCCAACTCGGGTTACGTCTTCTCTAAAGGATCAACTGAGTAAAAAAAATTGCTTATAAGGAAATGAGTCAAATATGATAAACATGTTGAAGGTTGCCAAAACTGTAATTTAATGCAAAATCCTCCTAAACTATTTCAATCAATATACTGGATTAATATTAAAAATAATATAACACTTTTCATCATACTCGACACACTAACTGTGAATAAAAAATTCAGAAATTTTGGAGTAAAAGTATCTTTAGGACAACCTTACCTATACCAAAATAACCCATCTTGACTTGTTGCACAACCCTTAGTCTCACCACTTTACTATCTATAGCAAAAGCCCTTATGAGGTTTGCTTCTTCAAAGTAAAGGCCTATCACTGTTCTTGAGATGCAGGTTACGGCAGTACTTTTATATTTTGTTCATTACAAGTTCCATAGAGGCCTTAATTCCTAAGTTGTGTAATACAGATACAAACACACATTATTCTAAGTTATATATACCCATAACCACAAAAGGTTTGCGAAATATTGGTAGAAGAAATCCAATAAAATTTTGATAGTTCTGTGATCTGTATTGCTAATCGATTATATAAAATTAAGACGATCACTACAATGTCTGGGATAACGATTATGCTAGTAGAATATAAAATATAGCAACTGAAGTATATACCATCTGGAAGCTGTAAATTATTACCTGTAGAGATCTAGCCAATTAGATCTCATCCTCTTTGATAGAAATTTCCCAGGACCTCTGGTTGATAAACTTCCAAGGAATTCATCGGCATCAAAAGCAGATAAAGGAGGAGGATCAACAAATGGAGATGACCCAACAGAAGGTGTATTAGCTCTAAAATATGGGCCAAACGGGGCTAAGAAATTAGTAGTAAGTTCCAAGAAATGGCGGCGCAATATCTCATTGTTAACAACTGACATTGATTCTTCCACCCTTGGTGACAACCCTGCATCAACAAGTCTATTCAGAATAGACGTATCTGGCTTAGTTATCGGCATGTAACCACTCCACACAGCTTCTTTATGTTCGGTCATGAGACAAAGTGGACCATCTCTCCTTAGTTTCACAGCATTTAACAAATTTGAAGGAGAAAACTTCTTCAAGTTTAGTTGGGGGAGAATAAAACCTTCGGGTCGGCCTGGAATTCTTCCGGTTGAAGCCCTAGAAGCAAAGGGGAGGCGGGTCGAATTGAGAGCCGGGCTTCCAACCGACACTATGTGGGGAATATTACGCAATGATTTTAGGAAAAACAGATTTGTGACACCTAGAACGATTGAAGGGAAGGTATCACCTTCTTGGAGTGAATTTAAATGAGCAAAATATGGGTCATGTATAGTAAAATAAGGCCTAAAATCGACACTAACAAAAAGTGGAGCAACTAAACTAACCAAACTAGCAACAGCTTCACAACACTGTGGAGGCGTTGGTGCTATAATTAGAATAGGCTCTCCAACAAGCAACAATTCCCATAACAACCAAAGCTGCAATAAAAGCCCTCTAAAAATCCCGAAAATATCTGAATCATGAAAAAGACCATGTGGGATTGACTGGTTCGTTGGAAGAAGTGGAGCCATGGAAGATGCAGACTCTTCAAGCGACACCTCACCATCAAACGATAAGCTATGGACTGGTGGCAAGTTGACCTTAAGTGTAGCATTTCCGATAGGTAGCTCCATGAGTTGACCAGGTAGAGGTGCAGGCCATGATGACATAGATGAAGCAACACAATCGAGAGCTTTTCTTCCAATGTCAAAATACAAAGGACCCATGATTTGTAATAGAGGTTTAAATAAGCTAGAATACGGACTATGTGACAAAATCACCACTGATTTCTGTTCGCCCCCTCGTTTTAGTCTCTCATCATGCCTTTGTCTATTAAACACAAAACCATACAGATATTTCAAGTCACGATCTTTTTCACCAAAACTCAGCCTCTTTGGTACCTTTTCACCGTTACTACCCGTAAAACTCCCCCTCCTCTGAATTCTAAAAAAGAACATGCAATCATGTATACTCGATCGGTTATGGTGTTGGGAAACCGAATCAGGAAATGAACTAAACGCAACATCAAGTTCCTCTTCAGGAGTAAGACAACCAGGTGGATAACACTCTTCAATAAGCTGACCTTGTTCAAGATCAAACCTAATTATACAAAACGCAACAATCCAACGTTGCACAGACTCGGGGTCAACATTTATATTGGGTTCCGTCCTTGCAGAAAACGACGGAGACCTGCTCATATCCAACTAACACTCACAAAACCCACCCTTCTGATATATCAACTCAATAACCATTCTATCTTGACCATCATCATCATCATCATCTACCTCCAACTATACTTAGAACCCCCGAATGCTGCACTGATCACAACATTATACAAAAATTACATATATTTTGGCATTCCAAGATTTAACATATTTACAACTTAAACACTAAAAAAGCAACTAACTTTCATCAATAATCGTGCCAAACAAATATTCCCAACAACACAATTCCCAATCAAGATTCTAATAGTTGACTATTATGGCCTTGTCACTCTATACTATCTGTCAAGAACTCAAGGGTAAAATATATATAATTTGATGTGGCACTTCTTGTTATTAGTACTATACATACAACATACTATATCACAGCAATCCATTACATCATTGTTATTGAAGGGTCCCATATTTGCATTAACATACTTATTTTTATATGATATGTTGGTATATGAAATAAATATAATTAAACCCCCACACACCAAAATACACACACACACTGACATTGGCAGATCAAACAGTGAAAGATGGAAAAAAGATTGTAATTATAATTACCTGATCTTATTTTGGAGATCTTGGAATGAAGAGACTGACAAGGGTTTTGAAGGGGATTTGGATTGTGGTTGGGTAGATAGATATAGATATAGTTTTTAACTATATGTATATGTGTGTAAAGAAAATGGTGTTCAATTTTGCGATGCGATATGAAAATTTTGACTGATTTTGAATGTAGAAGAATTGAAATGAAATGGATTTTAGGGACACGATTTGGGGTTTGTTGTTCTGCTGTTTCTATCAAGTCACTATTTTTGTGTTTTCAATTTTATAAAAAGGGTAACGATAAATCAAACTAAAAATCAACTTAATAATAAGGTGGTGATATTTGAAACATTCCAGTGATAAGATTAGGAAATAGAGTTAGGCCTTGTATTATTTTTTTTAGGCATTAATTGCCGAGTGCATTAAGTGGTTGAATGCATTAAAATTGTCTGTATGTGTTAAGTAAAATATAAGTAATTGACGGTTATTTTTGTTTATTAAGTCAAAAAAGAAACATGATATTTGACTGAATGATTAAGTTTTTAACTATTAAGTTTATTAAGTAAAAAAAGAAACAAGGCCTTAGTGAAATATACATGTCAAAGTTTTAAAGTTTAGGTTGATTTTTAGACATATCTCTAGGTCTATTTATCGTTTTCCTTATAAAAATAATGCAATAAAAGAGTTAGAAGAGGTAAATATTTGGATAAACTATCACCAAATATTTTAATGTTTTATCGGCTTAAGGATTTTTTTTTCCATACAATATATTCGGATAACCATGGTACAGTAGATTTGACTAAGATTTCTTCTCCTTATCTTTAGATGAGAGAGGTTTCGCATCGAACGGTTTAAATTGAATATCTATTAGACGAGAGAGCTCTCTAGCGCGGGCTCTGTCAAGACAAAATATGCTAGAAATCACGATATTCATATGGAGTATTTTTTTAAAAAATTCATGCAAGTTCAAAATTGCATCATATATTCATACATCACGACCACTGTTGGCTTAGCCTCAAAATTTAAACACGTTATATAAATTTAAGAAAACAAAGACTTAATTAACTACAAGAAATTACTTACAACTAAAAAAAAACCATTAATTATTATAATAAGAACTGTATAATTTAAACACGTTATATCAATTGAAGTTACTTTGTAGACCACAGAACTTGTTTTTTATTATGGAAAGGGATTACTTTGTAAATTAATTCAACTTAATGAAAAGGGGATGCTACTGACTTCAACAATAAAAGAGCTAATCAAGTTGAAGTTCGTTTAGACCAGACTTCAATATTTAAGCAAATGTTAGCTAAAACACCTTACATCTTTTGATCAGTTTCATACTTTCATGAGACGAGCATAAAAATTAGTTTTGAGCTCAACTTGTTTGAAATCACATTACTATTTCACGAGTTTAACGAGCTAATCTAGCTTAACATGTAGAAAAAACCTAACTCATAAAGATTTTGTTTCAAAAACTAAAAAAAATGTTAAAGGGCAAATTTGCCACTCTAAATACATGAAAAGAGTTATTTTGCCACTCTTTTTTTTATAAGGGTTTATTTGCCACTACAACTAATACATAAGTGTAATTTTGCCACTTTAAATACATTAAAGGTAACTCATATTGCTATTTTCGGTTTGGAATTTACTATTGTTAAGGAATATGACAATATTGGATGATCTGGTGCTATTCATGTTTGTAAAGAACAACCCAAAGTGTTCGAGGAAAGATATTCATGTTTGTAAAGAACAACCCAAAGAGTTCGAGGAAATAAAAGAAAACTAACTCATGAACGATGCACCCTTAAAGGAAATAGAACAACGGGTTTTGATGGTCATGCAAACGGTAACATACAAGCTAAAATTATGAACCAGTCAAGAACCATTCCCGTTAAAATCGGAAGTAGCACCTTACTAACCTCGGGTGCAACTTTTAGACAGAAGTTGCCTACAAAAAGCAACAAAACAAGATTTAGAAATAGTTATTATTTTTATTATTATCTTTTTAAAACTGATGGTGCTTGCTTTTCGTTGTAGTGACATTTGTGAGAAACGTTGTAGTGGAATTTATTTTCAAAACGGTTTTGTTTGTTTTCGGTTTTGGATCACACGGTTCGGTCCGGTTTTTCGGTTTTCCGGTTCCTTTTATCACACCCCTATCACTAATAGCAAAATTACACTTATGTATTAGTTGTAGTGGCAAATAAGCCCTTATAAAAAAAGGAGTGGCAAAATAGCTCCTTTGATGTATTTAGAGTGGCAAATTTGCTCCTTTTAACCTAAAGTTTTAAACCCAAAGCGCAGGTATATATAAGCTTATTCGAGCTTTCAGGGTATGTAACAGGTTTATCCAGCTTGCAAATGAACTCCTCAAGTATTAATTAAAACCAGATCATTCACCGAAATGCAAATGAGCGAGTTAGTGACGAGCTTAAACAACTATGAAATACTCGGTATAAAACTTTATCCAACCTAAAATAGAGTAATTATTAAATCAGCCGAGCTTAAATATACTTATCCTACCATTGACTGGCTCATTAAAGTTAAGCTACTAATCTTAAACCATATTCGACGACCTGTAAATTGCAACTAAACAGGTAAAAGTTCAGGTTACGTCTCTGTAATCCATGTACAAACATATGCATTTGTGCTTACATTGGTGTTAGGCATTTCATGATTATAACTTGGACAAGAAACAAAGATATAATCGGATGACATTTGAGTAACCAAACACACATCACGCAGATATAAATATAAATTTTATCCACCTGGATTGAGAATTCAGCGTTTTGTACATCTCCAGTGTCTTTTAGTTGTATCTGATCCAACAATATATCCCTTCTGATAATGCATGGGCACTCTGAGAAGCTTCTCGTAAGTTACATGGTAACTTAGTCACTTGAAGCTACACATCAAATACATACATGCGTCCCTTGATGATAACACGGCAAAAAGGGCATCTATGACATTTTTTACTGCACGTACTGTTAGAGAGGGAATCAAAGTTAGTACAACGGCGTAGAAATACATAACAGAACTTTTACCATAACAAAGGTAGAGAAAAGAAGTACCTGCAAAAGATATGCTCACAAGGGAGTAGCATCGTGTTTCTTTCATGTTCATAGCAAATCGTACATATTTTTTCCTGACATGTTCAAGTTAGGATCATATGACTCCAAAGGTATTAATCCAATAATCCATACCATTATATTATATTATACGCTCGGAATGATAACATGTTTGAAGATTCAAGAAGTATAAATCCTACATAAGATTTTCTCAAGTCAAATCACGATTCAGAAAAACGTACATTCTGTTGGCTGGATTCAGTGATTTCCGTTTGCTCATCAAGAGCTGCTTGGCGTCTCTAATGATGTAAAACAATTACAGATCAAAGCAACAACCACAAATTAACGATAACATATTTTTTCCTGACATGTTCAAGTTAGGATCATATGACTCCAAAGGTATTAATCCAATAATCCATACCATTATATTATATTATACGCTCGGAATGATAACATGTTTGAAGATTCAAGAAGTATAAATCCTACATAAGATTTTCTCAAGTCAAATCACGATTCAGAAAAACGTACATTCTGTTGGCTGGATTCAGTGATTTCCGTTTGCTCATCAAGAGCTGCTTGGAGTCTCTACTGACATAAAAACAATTACAGATCAAAGCAACGACGAAAGATTGACCAGCTCAGATTTTAACTTGGAAAACTGAAGTTGTAAATATGCAACAAGTATCTCCTTTAGACTCAAGGAGGTATAAAACCATATCATTATTTTATCCACTTGGATGATAAAATGTTTGGTGACTTCGGAAGTATAAATCCTACATAGTGCTTTTCTCAAGTCAAATCACGATTCAGAAAAACGTACATTTTGTTGGCTGGATTCTGTAATTTCCGTTTGCTCATTAAGAGCTTCTTGGAGTCTCTACTGACATAAAAACAATTACAGATCAAAGCAACGACGAAAGATTGACCAGCTCAGATTTTAACTTGGAAAACTGAAGTTGTAAATATGCAACAAGTATCTCCTTTAGACTCAAGGAGGTATAAAACCATATCATTATTTTATCCACTTGGATGATAAAATGTTTGGTGACTTCGGAAGTATAAATCCTACATAAGATTTTCTCAAGTCAAATCACGATTCAGAAAAACGTACATTCTGTTGGCTGGATTCTGTATTTCCGTTTGCTCATTAAGAGCTTCTTGGAGTCTCTAATGACATAAAAACAATTACAGATCAAAGCAACGACGAAAGATTGACCAGCTCAGATTTTAACTTGGAAAACTGAAGTTGTAAATATGCAACAAGTATCTCCTTTAGACTCAAGGAGGTATAAAACCATATCATTATTTTATCCACTTGGATGATAAAATGTTTGGTGACTTCGGAAGTATAAATCCTACATAGTGCTTTTTCAAGTCAAATGCAATACAGAAAAACTTACTTTTTGAAGTCTTCCATAGTTTTGTTGGCTGGATTCTGTAATTTCCGTTTGCTCATTAAGAGCTTCTTGGAGTCTCTACTGACATAAAAACAATTACAGATCAAAGCAACGACGAAAGATTGACCAGCTCAGATTTTAACTTGGAAAACTGAAGTTGTAAATATGCAACAAGTATCTCCTTTAGACTCAAGGAGGTATAAAACCATATCATTATTTTATCCACTTCGGAATAATAAAATGTTTGGAGATTCAGGATGTCTAAAATCCTACATAGGACTTCTACAAGTCAATCAATCACAAATCAGAAAAACTTACATTTTGAGGACTTCCATAGTTTTGTTGGCTGGATTCTGTAATTTCCGTTTGCTCATTAAGAGCTTCTTGGAGTCTCTACTGACATAAAAACAATTACAGATCAAAGCAACGACGAAAGATTGACCAGCTCAGATTTTAACTTGGAAAACTGAAGTTGTAAATATGCAACAAGTATCTCCTTTAGACTCAAGGAGGTATAAAACCATATCATTATTTTATCCACTTGGATGATAAAATGTTTGGTGACTTCGGAAGTATAAATCCTACATAGTGCTTTTTCAAGTCAAATGCAATACAGAAAAACTTACTTTTTGAAGTCTTTCATAGTTTTTTCGGTTGGATTCTATGATTCTCGTTTGCTCACTAAGAGCTGTTCGGAGTCTCCAAACCTTAATGATATAAAAACAATTACAGATCAAAGCAACCATCACACATTGAGCAAATTATATCTTAACTTGGCAAATTGAAGTTGTGGAAATGCTACAATTACCTCCACAGTTGGATTCTTCTTGGGTATTTCCCGAACTATTTCAGGTGGATTATCAGAAAATGTGTTGTATCTGAGATTCATGTACAGAATAGTTAGAAAATAATGGTAGAACAGTGACAACTACAAGAGTAAAGAAAATGAACTTGCCCAGAAGACCCATCGAGGAAAATGTGTGCTTGTTCTTCCCGTCCCCCTTCATCGGTTGACCACCAACCAAGCAGCCTACGTACAATTATAGTAGAAAATGTGGTGGGTTATCTTCTTTTGGCTTTCACATCACTTTAGAGGCAAATATACGGTAGTTTTGAAAGTCAAAACGGGTCAGATCAGATTGACCCACGGTATGTTTTATCCATTTAAAAAGTCTCCTATATTATTATATATATAGTCAAAAGATAAAATGAGAACCAAAATTTTGTCGAGAACTGTGAGAACTAATATCTAATTAACATGTGTAAGGATAATATGGTAATTTTATAAATACAATTAAAGTTATTAAATGAAAATAAAAAACCCTTGGATCACTCCTCTTAAATCGCAGAAATAGCAGGTACAAAAAGTTACCCCTTCCTAATTTCATGCTGGAGTCGAGTAGTCGATCAACCACTAACATGACTTACTTTTAGCATTAACATATTAAATCTAATAATTACTTTTACTAATATTACTTCTTTAATATTATTTCTAACACTTGACAATTACGCTATAACATAACATTTTAATACTTTTAAATACATTTGTAAATTTTGTTAAAAGAATACTATACAACTGAAAATATGGTTATACACATGTATACGTACTTCATATATGTGTTGCTTTTATATACACTTGTGAATTCTGTTAAAAAGTATCTATACACTAGTGAATAGGATCATTTACATGTGTACAACTCAAAGTGATTTTATATTCACTTATGAATTGTACACATGTGTATATGGTCAATCACATGTGTACGACTCGAAATAATTTTATATACACTTGTGACATCTGTTAAAAAAATGTACACATATGTTATTAACATCATTTACATGTGTACTAGTCAAAAAAATATGTACATATGTGAATAGGGTTACTAACCATTTTTATGCTTGTATATTCCATTATACAGAAGTTTTTACGTTTGAACATAATTCAATTTTTTATTACATGAATAAAACAAGTAATTTGGTTATAATGGCCAAAATAATACTTCTAATCAATTACTCAACTAATTAATTTATTAAAAACGGTTGACCAGTTTCAAAAATTGAAGATCCACTATTCTCGTGCATGCCCGTCTTTTGTATATTCATATTCCCATAATGCCCTTTTTTAAATTTTATGTATTTAGAAATTAGTCTTTATTCACATTAATTACATAAATGCCACCAAATTATCTTAGCCTTTGATCTAGTTAATCCAATGAACAAAAATAGTTGTCGTAATCTCACTTATATATATATATATATATATATATATATTCTCTATATATATACATATTGAATAATAATCTAACCTTTTTGACTTTGATAACTTAAGAGGACTTTTTAATAGGTACATTCATAAGAAAATGGATCGAAATTCGCACATTATAGATACCACAATCTATTTACCTGGAGTGAAAGGAATCACGAGCTCTAGCAGCAAATCTAACGTATCTCCCTGTAGCGGCCTCAGTACGTAATAATATGACGATTTTCGCCACCAAATTAGTTGCAGAAATAACTCCTATTACTTGAGCTAAAAATATAGGAGAGAAGACAGCATAAAGGGGAATAAATCTGCTAGCAGCAGGTGTTCCCTGAAATTCAAGGTATGTTCGCAAATCATTTTAAGAAGATAGCAATAGCAAATTCAAACAACAGCTTCAATGCTACAAATTTTGAAGGTTGTTCTACTTTTGTAATCATCCACATTTAGTTGCAAATGAGCAATTGTGCTGGTGAAAATGGAAAAGTTGCTATAAAAATAAAAACTTACGATATGAAACGAAATTGTAACTCGCGCGTATTAGCCAAAATATAGCATTCAGAAATTGAGTTTTTTTTCTATTTGCATTTTCATAAGAAACATGGTTTATTTTAGAGGTAGCAATTTCAACCCATTTACTTACGAGTTTTTGATATCTCTACCTGGTCAGACTGGTAATAAAAAGAACAAGTTTAAAGGAAACACATTAAAAATGGGTCGGATGTGTTACAACTCCTGGAAAATAATTTTACTCAAAAAGTTAGATTATATTATCATAATTGTCACACACTAATGGACAAAAAGTGTTTCGAGAAAACTCAACCAGACAGTACTTTTAATCCAGGACGTTTTTGTTTCGCAATCCTACCCCCACCGAACCCACCCAAATTTGCCTGTAGCTTATTTGCAATAAAAAGCCTGATATGATGGTTTAAAAAATGAATCACCCGAATTAAGATATTACCTCTAAACGCATAAAAAGAAGGATTTGAAAAACGAGTACGGGAATCACTGGATTAAACCACCTTATACAAGCCAGAAATGCAAAGCACTCAGCAATCCTGTTAAGCATGAGCTTGCTATATGTTAGATTAGCTATAACACATAAGAGGAGGGAATAAAAAAACAGCATGTAAAGCCATCCATACCCAAAGATTATGAACAATTCCCACCAGCCTAAAGAACTTTCATTACCTGAAATGGGAAAATCAATATTGGGTAAAGATTTTAACTACTAAACAAAGGATTTGCATGACAAAATGCACTAAGAACTAATATCTTAGATTAATGTTGGAACTGGTTGCTAGTTGATGCTGGAAAAGGGTCATGGAGGGATGTCAAATTAGGTAGCAAGTCAAATCAGGCTTTTTTTAGTAAGGGTCAGCCACGATGGGCACACATGTAAACACCTTAATATTTGATTGGTGAATAAGGTGTTAAATACGAAATTGAAAACTATATTATTGATGATCTCAACCCTTTTAATAAAACACTTTGGCAGGTTTTATTTGAACACATTTCAGATGACATTAGACCTGCTCGACCCTTTTGACCCGTTTCTTCTTTGACTTCATATTTTAGGTCACTTTATTTTATTCAATAAAAATAAAGCATAAGCACAATCGACCCTTAGTATGTAAATGAGTCGATACTGTAATCCCTAAGGGATTTCATACACTATACTTTAAGAAATTAGGACAATCCTTTTCAATAAACAAATAAATTTAAGAAGGATGTTACCGCATAGCTTTTGAAGGGTGAACACGGTAGCAGTTCCAAAGAAAATCATAGAGATTGCCACACAGAAATGCTGAAAATATATAATAATCATTTAAGTAGTTTCCTTTTAAGTAGGCAACCAAGATCTGTGGACCCATCGATCATCATTCATTATCAGAATAAAACTTGATGTTACTTTCTTGTTCATTATCAGAATAAAACTTGATGTTATTTCCTTGCCGTTTTATGACTTGAGACTTTTATATGACATATGATAGCACATAAAAGAAACAGAGGGATAAAAATAACAGGGTCAGAATATCAAATAGGGGAGTTGAGATCGCAAATTAATGAAGATAGATTTCTAGAAATTAAATATCTGACTAAAATATTAGGCCTCTATGGGTATTCTT
>CM067168.1:122673569-122776069 GCA_034093135.1 Erigeron breviscapus | reverse complement strand
GGTTGCCGGTGTTACGTTAAATGGGCGATGATGATACAAAATGTTCGTAAAAATGGGACTCGGATGATCCGGGGCGTATCTTGGCGGGTAAACCTTCGGGTTGGCAGCCATGGCGTCTTCGACTTCCGAAATTCCCGACCCCCAAATTCTAAGCCCAAGTATCATTTTTTATTAAAAACGGTCACTTTTTAAATTTTTCCGGCAACCTTTAATTTTTCCGGCATTGGCATTTTGGCAAGCTAGTTTTGTTGCACTAAACCATGTGATTTGGCAAGTTTTGGCTAGTTTTTGGCAAAAACACGTGGCGACATTTGATTGACCGAAAACTAGCCAATTTGCCAAGTTGTGGCACTACACCCTTGCCCCTAATTATTAACTGAACAACATTCTTTTGACTATTATTTACAAACATCATTAAAAATACAATCCCAATCAACCATTATATAGAAAGGTTTTGGTCATAAGTTGAGACAGTTGAATTAAACATGTGTTGTTATTATGTAAATATGCATGAATTGTAGCTGCATATATTCAAACGTGAATGTATGTATGTATGCATGGGTGTATTTTCGTATATATGATCGTAAGTGTTGAACATGTTAAAATAGAAGTCCAAAAAAAATATAAAAAAATATACAAAGAACTGAAGAAGTATCACTCTTGTTGAACATGTTAAAACACACTACGTACTCCTAGAGTAGCATATTTAATGCTTTACAAAGCAGATAAGTTTTCATATACATTTCGTTTTTGTACAAAAATGCTTACAATTCTATTTCTATGTATGTTGGTACAAATAAAGGATGAATAAATGAGTTTCATAGAACTCAAGCTTTAAGTTTAATCATGAATGACTGAACAAGTATCAATCTCGAACAACTGATCTCAAAAAAATAATTAAAAACTTCATCCAAGCTCCAAAAGAATCGAACTTACAGTGCCTACTACTCAACTCGACTAACTACATAAATATTTAGCTATTAACCATAAACCATATACACAAAAAGTCAAGTAAATCACACCTAATAAGTAGGAGTCCAGGCTCTGTCTCTGCATATCATGTACAATGGGATTGACTTCTGTTCCTTTAGTTTGACCCCATTTCATAAATGTATTTGGACAAGCAACAAAGATAAATATCGATATGAGTTGAGTAACCAATTACAAATCACACATTATATTCACACACATATATATACTTTATCCACAAACAGTGTTTCATGCGCCCCGACGTCTTCTAATTGCAAACGAACCAGCAGGCTATTTCTCCATTGATCATGTATGTGCACAGTTTGATAGGCTTCTCGTAAATTATATGGTAGTTTGATCATTTGAGGCTACACATCATCAACAAGCAACCGTTTCTCGATGCTCACTCGACATATAGGGCATTTTTGACATTTTCCACTGCAGCAACTGCTCAAATAGGGTATCGAAGTTTGTGTAACAATGTAAAGATACAAAATAGACCTCTTACCATGGAAAAGGAATAAGCAAAACATGTACCTGCAAAGGATATGATGTCTACAAGGGAGTAGCACCGTGTTTATTTCACGTTCGAAGCAAATCCTACATAGGACTTTTTCCTGACATGTGCAAATTAAGAACATATCACACGGGAGATGGGAGGTATATCCATATCATTGCTTTATACATCCGGAATGACAAAATGTTTCGCTATCAACCAACTTTTCTCAGTTCTCAAATACCCTTTGGTAATGCAAAATAAGAGAATTTTGTAAATGCAAATGAATGTCATTTGCATAACCATGACAATGGCCCACCATATATTCGAAACTAAAAATAGCAAAAACCAGTTTCATTTAGGACGAAAGGAGAACTCAATTTCAGATGGTCGCAATAGTAATATAAATGTAGTATTCAAGTCAATCAAGTTTCAGAAAAACTTACATTTTGAAGTCTTTCATAGTTTTGTACGCTGGATTCTGTGATATTGGTTTGCTCATTAAGAGCTGCTTGAAGTCTCCAGACCTTAATAATTTTAAAAGTTTAAAACATTTAAAGATCGGACTATCAAAGCAACCAGTAAGCATTGACTTGACTGAATCATAGTTTAACTTGGCAAGCTGAAATTTTAGGTATGCAAAGATTACCTCCTCAGTTAGATCCTTCTTGGGCATTCTCTTGACTATTTCAGGTGGATAACCAGAAAATGTGTTATATCTATATTCACATTCAGAATAGTTAGACAAAAGGGTTGAACACTGACAGCTACAAAAATAAGGACATGAACTTGCCCAGAAGACCCATTGAAGAAAATCTGTGCTTGTTCTTCCTGGCTTCCTTCATCAGTTGACCACCAACCAAGGAGCCTACACACAATCACAGTACAACGAATGGTGGGTTATCTGTAATTGGATTCACACATCACTGTAGAGGGGAAAAGATCACTGGGTCAAGTGGTTTAAACAGTCAAAACAGGCCAGATCAGATTGACACGCAGTACTTGAGATCCAATACTTTCCCCAAAATGATGTAATTCATAATCTAACCTTTTCAATATAATGATTCAAAAGGGTTTATTTTTTGGTAATCGTGCTGTCTAGCCTTTGGCGTCTAATCCACAAGGTCCGAGTCCAAATCCACACAAAGTCACAAACTCTAACCAGTAAAGTTCTCCCAAAGGGAGAGAAAGCTTGTCATTTGACTTTCGACTTGTTCAACCAATCTGACCCATTTCCTTTTAAGCCAAGTTATATTTTTTACTCAACATAACCAGAATAGATCCATTCATAAGGAAATGGATCAAAATTACAAACATTTACACGTCAGAGTCCATTTACCTGGAGCCACGGTGCAAAAAGCCAAAGGAGTCACGAGCTCTAGCAGCATATCTGAAGTATCTTCCTCTACAAGCCCCCGTACGTAGTAAAATGATGATTCTCTCCACCAAATTAGATGCAGAAATAAGGACTCCTATTCCTTGAACTAAAAATATAGGAGAGAAGACAACATAAAGAGGGATAAATCTAGCAGCAGCAGGTTTCCCCTGAAACCCATGGTATGTTGGCAAATCAATTTAAGAAGATAACAATAACATATTCAAACAATAGCTTAAGCTACAATTTCGAAGTGCTGGCTGACACTATTGATCACCGATTTTTTAGGTGTGTTTGGTATGAGGGATTGTGAATGTAGGAATGGATATAGAGTGATTGTATGTAGTTGTTTTGTATAGAGTGATGTATAGAGTGATTGTATGTAGTTGTTTGTTTGAGAGTTATCAAAACAATAAAATATGCTTTTGTATAAAGATGTGTGGAAGGTGGGTTTTAAAAAAGGGAGCTCATACTTTTACCACAATATTTAACACAATGTACAATGTCCAAATATACTTACAGATTGTACAAATATATATTGTACAATTGTGGTAAAATTATCAAAAAGTGTGGTACCTTTTATCAACTCCCTTTCAAAAACCATAGAATTCCGTTGAGTAAAATACAAATGACACCCACCTAATTACTCACATTCTCTTTCCTTTTATATTAAAAATCACATATTAGAAATTACATTTTTAGTAATAGTATATCCCAAATATATATAACAAACATATATGTTACAAGTTAAAACTATCATATCTTCCTGTCTCTTACTTTTCTTTCAAACCTATACCCATCTCCAAACCCTTACATAAACCAAACGCCACCTTAGTTGCAAATGAACAATAGTTTGTAAACAAAAAAGTACCACTACATATCACAAGGACATAAACTTTGGATAAAAGACATTGTACTCAGCATGTATTATCCAAAATTGGTCATTCTTAGACATTCCTGTGTTTTTCTATTTCTATTTTAATGAGAAAAATGGTGTTTATTTTAGAAGTGGAAATTTCAACCAATTTAGTAGTGAGTTGTGGATTGGGGTTACACTCTATCTCTTCTCTAACAAGTCAAACAGGTAGATAAAAGAGATAGATTCAAAAGATTAATATTTCAAAAGTCCTTGCAAAAAGTTTGATTATAAAACTACTTATATAAATTTATATTATCAAAAAGTAGTACATTTAGGACAGAGTGTTTCGAGAAAGCTCAACCCGACCAGTGCAGAATATATATTATGACCCAAGCCGATTATGTCTTGTTACACTCCCTGTCCAACCCACCAATTTTGCCCCTTTAGTTTTTATTGCAACAAAAATCCTGATGGTTTTAAAAAATGAATCACCCGAATGGAAATATACCTCCAAGCGCATGAAAAGGAGGATTTGAAAACCAATGATGGGAATTTTTATAACATGGCCACCTATATCTTGTACACCACACATGCCATGCTCAGATATATCATCAGAGGATGATGAGTTTGGTACATGTATTTGAGAAGTTCTGTGAATTACTGGATTGGACCATTTAGTACAAACCAGAAATGCAAAGCATTCTGCAATTCTGTAAAGCATGAACTTGGTATATGTTAGATTAGCTATAGCATATCAGATGCCAAAAAGGAAATTCAGTAAATCTAAAGCCAACCATACCCAAAGTTTATGAACAAGTCCCACCAGCCTAATGAACTTACGTCACCTGTTAAATGGGAGTACGGGTATCAATATTGTGTGATGACTTAAAGCACTGAAAGTAGGATTTGCACGAATATAACATTTATGAGTAGAATCCGCTGCAAAAAGTTTCCTAATTGATGCTGGAAAAGGGTCATGAAGGGATATCTACATGGGTAGATTAGGTAGTGGGTCAAAACAGGTAATTAATAGTACAGGTCAGCGGGGTTGGGCTGACCTGTAAAGACCTTTCTATGTTTTCTTTTAAAGTTGGATAAGTAACTAATGTGTAACACATATAATAAAAACTATATTATTACAATGGTGATGGTGATCTTAGCTTTTTTCAAATGATACAATTTAGGAGATTTTATGCACTTGAATACATTTAAAATGACTTTTAACCTACTCAACCCTTTTGCCCCCTGTTTTCCCTTTCATTTAGTCTTTTAACTCATTTAATTTGACTCGTCAATGATTAAGCGCTACCGTCAAAGATAAAGTATAACCACTAACAACCCATTGGTAGTATAAACGAGTCAATTTTGTAACCCCTAAGGGATTTCATGCACTATCTTTAGAAATTAGAATAATCTTTTTCACACAAAATATTTGAGAGAGTATATTACCTGATAGCTTTAGAAGGGTGAACACGGTGGCAGCTACAAAGAAAACCATGGAGATTGCAACCCAAAAATGCTGTAAATACAGAACAATCATTAGGCAGTATCATATTAAGCACGCAAACAAAATTTGTGGGTACGTTAAAGTTCATTATCAGAATAACACTATTTTTTCTTTCTTGTTCTTTTATGCACACAAAATATAGTAGCAATAGACACCTTGGCGTAAGCACTGTTTAGGCATTGATTTGCTTGTAAATCATGATACATAAAATTTTGGCCCAATTTTTTTTCTTTAACAAATATAGATACTTGCAGTTTAAGGACTTGGGATTTTTAACATGACCTTTAATAGCACACATATGAAACAGCGGGAACACAAAATTGTATAATAGATAAGGGAGCTGAAATTGCAGATAGAATATTAAGCATCAATGTGTATTTATAATCAAACTCACAGGAAGCGTCTCCCATATTGCATCATCGCTAAGATTTACGTCATCTCCTGGAAGTAAAGCCTTGCACATTCTACACACAATAAATTATCAGAATTTCAAGGTGTTGCTATTAGCACATTTGGGCCAAAAAAGCGGCACACAAACAAACATTACCTGAAATTGTCGACGAGAATAGTTATTTCAAATGCCAACAATGGAAGAAAGACAAGCTTCAAGCTTACAGTCGGAGCTTCCCTAACTGTGCAGAAAATTGAACTGATTTTGAAACCTTGAATATACATACTAGAAACAGCTAAGATTAAACAGTTTAACTATTTTATGAAGTAATGCAATCTTTGCTTAAAAATGTTACATTGGATATCAAGAAGCTAATGAAAATATAATAAATTCAAAATATGCGAAAGTAGTATAGCACGAACAATCAATACTTACCATGTGCAGTCTCCAGAAAGACACATAAAAGCACTTCAAATGCAACAAGCAAAGGAGTCGCAACAATCGCATGAAATGGTGCCCACTGCACAAACGTCACATAAAAAACAGCTTGATTATTCACCTGATTAACAAAATCTTCTCTAGTCCTACACAAGTTATCCTGTTAAAACTTTAATCACATAACAATTCATAACAACAATAAAGTAGAAGAAAGATATATCATACATGACGGCCATGGGGAACCGATGGTGCAGGTAAAGAGAACCTTCCTCGGGCAACAACCGCGTGAAACAGGAAAAGCGGAAGGAAGATAATCCTATAGAACATGCCGAATTATGTTACATTTTGCAAAAATGGACTAAATACATTAACTAACATATTTCAGTTTTTTTAATGTAAAAACATTTGGATGATTCTAATTCTTAAAAAGAGGGGAGAACTAAACTCCTTGTATTGTATACAAGGTTATAGCAAAATAAACTTAGGCGATGCTTGATTACGACTTAAATGACTTAAAAGGCGGGTGGCCTAGCTTATTTTCGAAGGGTATGTATGACTTACGAGTAGTTTTGTTTAGCTTACTTTTGATGAGCTTGGTTTTTATGGCTTATATTTTGGCTTCTAAGGTTATCATGACTTAAATACGGAAAATAAGCTCCTTAGCTAGAAAATAAGCTCAAGATAATGAAAATAAGCAATAAGAAGTCGTGGTTTTTTCCATCAAGTCACTAACTTTTTTTCAATCTTTGGCTTTTTGCAAACATCATTTATAGGTTTCATTCAAGAAACACAATTATATATTATTGGGTAAAATGGTAATCATTCAGATGGTTAATTCAGGAGCATATAAAACAAACAGTAAAACAAGAATTAAAACAAACAGATGGAAGATATGTAAGTAGTAAAAAGAATTAATTACCACCAAGAGTAAAGGGAAAAGAAGCGATGTTGGAGCTTCAGAAGGAGTAAGAGAGTGAAAGTAAAGAGTAAAGTGTGAGCTGAGAAAGCCTGCAATGATTTCGATATCCCTCTGTTCCACCTCATAATTACCCCCTCTCTAATTCAATAAGCTAATAATAATTATTTAAGAATACTGTGATTACAACACTCATACTTAAAATCACTAAATTTTCTTCTTCTTCTTCTAGCAGTGTGTGTTCGCGCGTGGGAGATAATAATTTTGATAGACGACCGCGCAATGCGGGCGAAAATTTACAATGCACAATACGCCGTGATTACGACAATTTAAAAAGCAATACTTAATTTGTACGCCGTGTAATATACTTTTTTCTGTATATCTCGAAAAAGAAAAAAAATTTGTTAATGCATACGGATAAACTCATTTTAGTCATCAAAAGTTCGTTAGTTTGATGATTCAGTTTGAATAAATTTAAAATTTAAAACTACTGATAAAAAAATATGCAAAGTCATCTTTTTAAAAAAAAAAAATTTTAAAAAAAGGTATTCAAAAACATTTTTGATGATTCAAAGTCATCTATCTCTATCCTATAATATAATCTATAAAAGAAAGGAAGAAATATATGAAAATAAAGTTATTGATAAAGTTTACGTAGTACATAAGTGGGCCCAAACCTAACAAATAGTCCTTGACTCCTTTCAATCTTCTTTTCGTTTTGCATACCCATCAGGCATTAGGCCATCACTATTACAAAACTCAACTTCTTTCCTCCACTCTCTGAAGTCTCCATCTATCATCTATTGTCTCAAAATTTTCTTTTTTCATTACAAAAACTTAAACCTTCATCGGAAAATAAATCACCATCACCCCTGGAATTCAAGCATCACCACCATCTATATGAAAAATAATCCAAAAGCCACCCTACTCCGGCGATATACCCATCTCCCGCTGCATATCCAACTCCGGCGACCCAGCCTACTTATTTATATAAAAATTCAGATAATCATATCGGGGTATACCACCACCACCGCCGGTGACCTCCCCTCCCTCTTCTCTTTCTCCTCTACTTTCCCCTCCTCCCACAACCACCGCCGGCCACTGCTCTTTCTCTCTCTTCTCAGATCTGTTCATCGCAACTCTAACTCCTCTGCCGGCCACCTCTTCTTCATCATCACCGTCGTTGACCGTTGGTTGCAGACGTTTTTCACTTTTCTGGTTTTTATTTTCCGGCGAGTTTTTGAATTTTCCGGCGAACCTTGAATCGGTTTTTTTTGGCAAGGGTTTATGCGGATTTTGTTCCTGAGCATTTTGGTGACAATTTCGAGTTCCAATTCGAAAAAACGGAGGAGAAATCGTAGATCTAAGTTTTCCGGCGAGTTTTCGAATTTTGCGGCGAACCTTGAATCGGTTTTATTTTGGCAAGGGGATTTTGTTCCTGAACATTTTGGTGACAATTTCGAGTTCCAATTCGAAGAAACGGAGGAGAAATCGTAGATCTAAGTTTTCCGGCGAGATTTATGAATTTTCAGGCGGCGGTGGTGGTGATGTAATGCCGGCGGTGGCGGGTGGTGGTGGTGAGCGGCGGTAGCAGCAGTGTTAGCGGCGGAGATTGGTGGCGCCGACGGGTGGCGGTGGCGGTACGTAACGGCGGCGGTGGTGGAGGTGCGGTGGAGGAGGTGGTAACGGCGGCTGGTGGTGGTTGAAGATGGCGGCGGCTGGTGGTGGTTATAGGTGGTGGTGATTGGAAAGGTTTTGGGGGTAAAAGGGTAATTATCTAGAAAAGGTAGGGGTAAATTAGGTAGATCAACGTTGTAATTTGAGAAATTGAAAAAGGGCTTCCTCTATTATAAAGGAGTATAGATATAGATAGATCCAGTGTATAGTGTATGTGTGTGTGTGCGCGCGCGTGTTTTATGATGAGTGGATTGGATGGACGTCGTGTGTAAAGTGTAAATAGATATTTTTTCTGTTTCTTCCGGGTTTTTTTTTCTTTTCCAAAAGTTCTTTTTATCTTTATTCTTTTTCCTATTTATAAAACTAGTATTGAAGACCCGCGCTTCGCTGCGGGATAGTTGCTTACGTTAACTTCGATTATTTGTTCATTTATAAATATGATAAAGTGCAATTTTTAAAGTTTTGTTAATTCGTTTATCATTTTTTGGTTTTATAAACCATGAGTCGGTAATTATCTATACTCCGTTATAATAATTACTCACACTATGGTGAAACTTAAAGAAAACAAATGAGACATGTGAAATGATTAAACTACCCTTTATGAAATAAATCACCACAAATGACCAACGTACTCTTTATGAAATAAATCATTTTAAATGACCAAGCTACCCTTAATGAATTAAATCACTACCAGTCTTTAATTATTAAATTATATCATCAGTCTCTTATATTATAAAATATCTCTACTACCCTTTTTAAATCAAACACTATTTACATAAATTATGCACACCATTTGACGTTGTCACCATCATCGTCGCCGCATTGCGCAGATATTTTTGCTAATAATATATTATGATTATTAATAATAATATAGATAAATATAGATATCTTAATAGAAAACCTATCGTTAATGTCATATTAAATTTGTGTTTTATACGTTATTATTTACTTTATGTAAAACAAAAAAAGTTTGATATACCAAAACAAAAAGAAAGAAAGTTTGATACATTATCCTCAACTTTTACTTATTTATTTATAGGGTAAATTACAAAAATGGTACCTGAGGTATGTACAAAACTACACTCATAATACCTACAACTCAAAAATTACGCGAGACATACCTAATCTTGTCTAAAACCCACACTGACCATACCTAACCCTAACGGAGCGTGACGGATCGTTAAAAGGGGGTCACATGCCAGTCACGTGAGGGGGTAAAACGGTCTTTCCACACTACTTCTTCTTCCTTATATGTTGTTTCTTCAAACTCTCTGTTTATCCAAAAAAAAGAAAAAAATTCAGCTAGATCTTTTTTTTCCCCAAGAGATTCAAATAGATATTGTGTTCTTCAACAAAAATATACAGGAAAATCACAAAACCTTAAAAACCAAAACTCATAAATCTTATCTTACTTGTTATAAACAAAATCTATATCTATATCTATATCAATCTCTATATCATTCTTTATACCATTGAAATCATAACTCTGAATCAAAAAGAAAACCCAGATCTATATCTATATCTATATATCAACAACAACAATAACAGTTTCAAATGGCCTCCAAATCCAAATCTAAACTCAAATCAAACCAAAAATCAAAACCCCGAGACCACCACTGTGCCGCCGCAAACCACCGCACCATGTATGGCCGCCGATCAGATGGAGCAAACCTTGTTCAAAAGCCTAATCCTGACAAGCTCATAGATGGTGTTTAAATTTGATTATTAATGGTATGTAAGGATTATAGATCTTGGGGAGAATCCTTAAATTCATGTTAGATTAGTTATGAGAAAAGGGTGGATAGATGGCAGGGAAGGGAAGGTATAACACCACCACCGTCGATGACCAGACCACCACCACCGCCGATGAGCATAACCGGAGCTTCTTTGTTTAATGGGTCTTTTATTGGATTTCATTGGATTTTTTGTGGTTTCATTCCATCACACATACATACACAGCAGCATATATATATACACACAGAGAAAAAGAGAGATAGAGAGAGAGAGCGTGTGTGTGAGAAGTGCAGATATGTATAACAAAGGATTTGGGTGTGATATTTGATATATAAATATTGATGGGGTGTATGGATGGATTCATGATATAGATTATTTGGGTTTGGAGTTAGAAGAAGAGAAAGGGATGAAAAAAAATAATAATCTGCTAATGAAGATGATGATGATATGGGGGGTAAAAGAGTCTTTTACTCGCTCACGTGACTGGCATGTGATACCCTTTTAACGTCCAGTTAGCTTCCGTTAGGGTTAGGTATGGCCAGTGTAAAAAATTGGAAACTGTGGGTATGGCTCGGGTAATTTTTGAGTTGTAGGTATTATGAGTGTAGTTTTGGACATACCTCAGGTACCATTTTTGTAATTTATCCTTATTTATATAAAAATACTACTACTAATCGGAATACGTGAGGTGGGGTACTAATTATAAACACCAGTCATCATGTTAAGTCACACCAAACCACCTACTGGTTTTTGAATACCATGTATTGGTTTTCCACTTTCTCCTCCTTCCTAATCTACCTACTTTTCACATACCAATTAACAGCTGCTTCTTTTTTAATCGCAATATTTATGCTTAATCAGATAAACTCACGGTATTATCGATAGGCTGCAGCGCCGCACACCACTCTCTTTCTATGTCTTATGTAGATTTGTGTATAGATGTGGTTTTCGAGGTTCTTGCGGTGGTGTTTGGTTTCCATTGTTATAGATTCGGATGAAGTTGGCTGCCGACGGTGGCAGTCAAGATTTGTAACTGGCAGACTCGGTGGTTGTCGAGGTAGGTGGCCGGCGGTGGTTTATCCTGGTTGACCAATTTTATTTTATTTTTATCTCCGTTAATGGTTGGGAAGTGATGGGATGATGGTTATTTTTCTTGTTTGTTCGTTGTGGATGTTACCGGCGACCCAGCGAGCGTTACCAACATTTTTTTTTACCGTCGACTATCACGGGCGGTGGTTCCTTTTGTGGTGGTTGCTGAAGAATTAGTGGTTTTCGAAAAATGAAGATTGAAGAAGAATAAGAAGAAGAAAACCCTGAAGAATGTGAAAAGCTCCCAGAAATTCTACATATTTGTTTGTTGCTACAGTCCGAGTTGCTATCGTCCGGGTTGCTACAGTTTTTGAGTTGCAACAGTAGCGAGTTGCTACAGTACCGGTTAACCCGACCCGGTACTGTAGAAACCGACTTTTGGATTGTTATATATATATAATTGGTAATAATAAATAGAGAAAATTTCATTAGATCACCCTGTGGTTTGCTGTTTTATCAATTTTCGCCCTGTCGTTTTTTTATTATTACTTCACCTTGTGGTGACTTTTTGCTTCATTACATGCCCCTCTCTCTAACGGACGTTAGGGTGGCTCCGTTAAGGTCCTCATGTGCATTGCACATGAGAGTATTTTTGTACTTTTTCATCTAAAACACATTCAATGTCTTCTTTATTTATCCTTTTTTCAAATATAACCACCAAAACACTTCAGAACTTATCTTTTTCAAGATCAAACACATTCCCTTTATTCTTTTTCAAGATCAAAGTTATTTTTTTTTCTAAATCCAAATTATTTCACTAACAACACAAATAAATTACAACAGTGAATGTATCACAAACACCACCGTGACATATCACTTGAGAAAGATTTTTTATAGATGTTATTAGATCTCACGGACCCAAAAACACATTAAGCAATGGAAACGGTGGTGCTAGTACCTTGAAGCCGCCAACATTTCCCGAACAAAAACCAGTCGCTTGGTTTTGGGATTAGAACAATAAATCCCAACATCATCTGATAATTTGGTTTTTGTTTTGTTGCTCGAGGACCCCCACTAAGAAATTTGGGATTTAATTTCTTCAGCCACTAATAACATGACACATCCACTTGTGTCATGATTTCTATTCTTTTGTTTGACCGAAGTGCAAATATCACAGACGACCACAACCAACAAACAACCGCCACATCTGAGTGCAAAATCATAATAGCAATCACATCTGGAAATGGGTGACTGCATACAAAGTTAATCAGCTTTGAGGTAGGTTTAATCAGATCTGAAAATGAGTGTTATTTTAAAATATCGATGTATCACCAATTAGAAAAGAGTTTGAGAATTCAACCGTAGTTTTTGGTCTTTTGATTTTCGAATCAAATCTTGAATGAGCAAAATTCCTAACTAAGATTCTAATAAAAATGAAATCTTTAGGGTGAAAGAAATTTTGGTTACTAAGATTTGGAAATTTGGGGTGTTGTAATTTATTTGTGTTGTTGGTGAAATATTTTGGATTTGAAAAAAGAATAACTTTGATCTTGAAAAAGAATAAAGGGAATGTGTTTGATCTTGAAAAAGATAAGTTCTGAAGTGTTTTGGTGGTTAGATTTGAAAAAATGATAAGTTTGATCTGGAAAAAGAGAAAAAGAAGACATTGAATGTGTTTTAGATGCAAAAAGTACAAAAATACCCTCATGTGCAATGCACATGAGGACCTTAACGGAGCCATCCTAACGTCCGTTAAAGAGAGGGGCATGTAATGAAGCAAAAAGTCACCACAAGGTGAAGTAATAATAAAAAAAACGACAGGGACGAAAATTGATAAAACAGCAAATCACAGGGTGATCTAATGAAATTTTCTTTAATAAATAATAATGTTACAATTAACTAATTTAATGTTGAAACGATTGCGTTATATTATTGTATTTGTATCGAACCTTTAAAAGCCTAATTAATAATCATTCTTTTATTTAAATTTGTCATATCAAATATATTTATTAAAGAGTAAAAACATTAATTAATTATCGTCTACGCGTTGCGTAGTTTAAATTATTGTGGTTATATTCTGTTATTGATGATGTGTCGTTATACATGTTTGCTAAAAACTTTGTGTAGTTACCGTCGCCGTTATTATTATTGTCGTCGCATCACGCGGGTGAAGAGCAGAGAAAGCGAACTTCTTTTGAATCAAATCAAAGCATATAAGAAGTGGCTTGGAGAACACCTTTTGGATTTTTTATAATTTGAAAGGCAACTAGTGCTCTTTGAGGAGAAGGGCTTGGGCTTGTTGTCGAACGAGATGGGGGGCTTTTTTCCTTCTTAGTAACGGTCTTACTCTATAAAATGACTATTTAATGTATTACAATCAATCTCAAGATGTATTGAGTTATTCATATGACTTGCTAAAAATTTTCTTTCTATGTATACATCCCATCTCCATCGACCGGGCCCTTCTTATCTTAGTTGATAGAGTCGAGACTTGGGAAACTGAGGGTACCGTGAGACGCGCCTTCTCCCACCCTACTTGTAGGTTTACGGGAAGGCCGAGGTTCTTGTTGTGGCAGTAAACCTCACGTAATAACAAGTGGTTGCTTCTACTCGCAACCCA
The DNA here is from genome assembly GCA_034093135.1 of Erigeron breviscapus. Lineage (NCBI taxonomy): Eukaryota > Viridiplantae > Streptophyta > Magnoliopsida > Asterales > Asteraceae > Erigeron > Erigeron breviscapus. Next base: position 122,762,058 of record CM067168.1, on the reverse strand, counting down.
CGAGTAGAGCATCTAAATCATTAATTTATATCTTATTTATAAATATAATAATGACATTTCGAATTGATATTTTCTTTTTATTGCAATGCACTGAAATTATATTTGTCAACTCAAATCTTTATTTTGTGATAAATCTTATGAAGCGCATCTTACACTTTTTTTTAACATTCAATATTATTAAAAAATTTTTTTAGCGAAAAGTCAGAAGTACAATCAAGTTAGTTACGCCTATTGGGTCAATCTATATGGAGACTTTGGGATTAGTCTGTTAGGGTGTAGGGAATGTATCCTCACTTATTTATCACTCTCCTCTTTTTCCCACTTTTATGCAAAGAATGCTCCTCTCTTCTTTAGCTCATCACTCACCTTCTTTTCAATTAAAAGTAATCATTAAAAAAAAAAAAAAACATGGAGAGAAGATAGGTGATAGAGAGAGTCTATAGTCACCAATCTTCGGGTTATAGATACATTCTCCAAAAAATTGTGTTCATCGACTTTGTTTCTTGAATGCAAAACTATGAATCAAATTTTGTTGATTCATAATTCATAATAATAATGTACCAAATATTCGGTCATTTAATTTCTGAATCTAGAGATTTTCTACTATAATCAAATAAACCTAGCTTCTCCCCTACATCGTTTATTTTTTATTTAATTACCAACAATAAATGTACATATATATAACTGTATAAAACATATATTTGTGGTGAATGATTAAAAATTTACATTATGTATCACTCTCTATCTATACTCCTTTATAATAGAGGAACCCCCTCCCAATTTCTCAAATTACAACGTTGAACTACCCAAAATACCTCTCTTCTTTATTCAATAATTTAAATATCTCTACCTAATATACCTATAATACCCTTAAATCTCAACCACTTATTTTCCTCTCCCTCCTCAAATCTCAACCACTCATTTTTTCTCTCTTCTCCATAAATCATTTTATTCCTCTAATTCATTCAAAATCTTTTATCTCAAAAACCGTACATCAATAAATTATAAAAATTATATGGGTGTTCTTAAAATTTAATGCTCTTTCATTAGAGATGTCATTCGATATACTTTCGACGAATTTTTAAATCCGAGGGCGGAGCCCGTACGGCTAAGGCATTTGGCTATCACACTCTATGACTTATCACCTCATATGACCTATCACCCCCACCATCTCACCGCCGCGACGCGCGGGTTTTCTCTCGTATAAATCATGAGACTTTGATCAATCAGATCACCCAAAATTATTTTTTTTCAGTTTTTGTTCTTGAATCATGTCTCAATAGCCGAATTCCATAAACTACTTTTGATGCAATCTCATTCATTGTTATCATTATTATTTTATTATTATTTAATATTATATTAAATATTAAACGCTTTAGAACTTTTACGGACACATTTACATTGATATTGAATAGTGCATAGAACCCTAGCTATTTAGATAATCTACTACTGTAAACCATATTGAGCAAATCTTAGGACGATATTGTTCTTGATTTCAAACAAGAACATACAGTAATTAAGTACAGTAGTACATAACTTGTATGTGTTTTGGAATCAATCGAGAACCATATTGCTACGTCTACTGATCATCATTCAACACTTTGTTGTCTTGTTAATTTGTATACCAGATCTCATGTGTGTATATATATAGATAGATATATATCTTCACTACTGTGCATCCACAAATTAATTATTCTGCTTAATTAACCTCAGTACTAATTTCTTCCAAATTTTTATACAAGGTAGGTTCTTCTAGCTACGGCTCGGATGCAGTTAACTATAGCCAGAAAATATAAGGATTCAGGGTAAGAGATTTGTATCACCTTTAGTTTTATTATTCTGTGCCACTTTATGCCCTAATTAATAGGTCAACCATAATCGAATGAGTGCCACTTAAAAAGTTAATAATGCCCTAATTAATTTCTTATTTCCATATTAATTTTACAACTTCATCATATAATTGTAGTAGACAAGCGACGAGCTCGTCCAAGTGGTCTTCCAGCTCGTCATTTTTCGACCTTAATGCTACCGTGCTCGTCTAACTCGTCCAAGTGGAGGTCGTTCGGATTTAAGAAGGGGCTGGACGAACTTGTGTGGGGCCGGGGAGAGAGATTGTGAGAGAGAGGTGGAGTTTTTTAATGTTTTTTGTTGAGGAAGAGGTGAGAAAGAGATTTAGGAAGGGGCCTTAGTGTGAGGGGTAGTTCTTGGAGAGGGAAAAGCTGACGTGGCAGTGAGGAAGAGGGGATGAAGATATTTAAGAAGGGGGAGGCCTAAGGCCCTCTAAATGAGGAGATTGATTTTGACTATGTAAAATATAGAGGGGGACAGAGAGGGATATGATAGAGAGAAAATGAGAGAGAAGTTACTGGTTTTTGTTTGTATATTGTTTTTTATATACTCGTATATTTTTTATTGGAAGATTATATAGTGAAACAGCAGGTTTGAAGACAGACTTCCTAATTAGCGCACAATATTTGGGATTACTGTACGTTAAGTTGTGGTCAAAATGAGAGTTAATTTGGATCGAGCGCAAAATTAATGGGTGTAAATGGAGTGATTGAGAATTTAATTTGGTTTCCTAGTTGTTATAAAACTCGACGGCACTTGGACATGTATTGATTTCCCTAGAATCTTATATATACTGGCTGCAGGCCGGTGATTCCTTCTTGATGGCTTAATTATATATGATCAAATATGTTAGTCTCAAATTCATTTTGTGGCTGCGGTTGGCCGGTTTTCTGGGCACTATATAGGGATTTCTCCATCTTTTGCCATCAAGTAATTAGCCTAGCTATATATTTCATCCGTCCTATCCTATACATATGCAACTGACAGTGTTAACACCCATAGATCTATAACCATGTCAAATTCAACTTGTGTACATGAAACTCAAAGTTTTTTGCTTAAAGATGGGAAAATTAATGATCATATCGCCATTAATTCCATTGTTTTAAAAGATACATGCAAAAGGAGAACTTCTGGAACTTGATTAGTTTTCTTGCTAATACAAGATGAGCTCTTTCCTACCCCTAAATATATTCCCATAATATATAACGGTGATGTAATTCACTCTCTTTTGGGGATTTACCCTTAAATCCGTATTATTGACTACTTCTACCCTGTTTGGCTTCTCTAGCTTCTTGGTAGTATATAGCAGGTATGTACTTAATTTCTTCTTGGTTGGAGTCCTATATATAGCTAGTTTTGAGAGCTAACTTGATTAAGATATGCGCCGATCATTAAAATCATCTTATCATACTATGCCAACGCGACCACACAAAAAAAAAAAAATTTTTAAAATCGTTTCATTAGACATGGGTTATTATTCTGCCATTAACAATATTACAATATTACGATTATATATAATGACACATATGTATTTGTTTTATCAAATTTTAGTAATTGATCATGCCACACCCAAGTACGTACGTAGTTGTAGATTTTGCCATTCGTCCATCTATTGATGCGTCTATATATGCTGTCACTGATTCACAATCCAGGTTATCAATCCGAGTCAGGACGGGATATCTCATGAATCACATTTATAAACCAATAAATCATCAATTATACTCTAAATAGATATCCAAATAAGTTAAGGAAAATGCTAAAAGAAGCTTTTAGGGCTTCACTTAACATGCATAAAAAGGTTGTACATTTCCATAATAAAAGTTCATCCCCTGAATTTTATAGTATGTGTACAACTAATTAATGCACCTTAATTAACGAAAGTCCTTAGGGCTTCGTTTAGCAAAACCCAAAAGTTAATTATACCCAAGTACATAAGTTTTGTTGGATATGTAAAGAAAATAAAAATGTAAGCAAAGTGGGAATAATAAGTGTGCAAATAAGGTGTTTGAATTATATTGTTTGCAAGTTAGGTCTAGAGAGCAAAGAATATGTTCTTTAGGCACTGTTTAGTTAGTACCCTCAAATTGTGCACACTGTAGCAATATAAAGTAAACTGAAATGAAAGCACTAATTTTAGGTTTCTATATATGATTTCGTTGTCATCCACCCAAGTATGGCGTACTACATTTATAAGTAGCGTAGGACCTCTTCTTTCAAGATATTCATCTTCTTTTAAGCTATATATCATAGTACTATCTATCTATCTACTCCCATCCCATGTGGTCCTAATAAGTGGTCATAATTCAAGTACAAAAATAATATGTTTGTATTAAACTCATTAGGATTTGATAGATTTAAAGGTAAACGATATAAGACGGCATGCAAATATGGAAAATGAATAGTAGTTTTTGGAACAAGGAGGTGTGTTTGGTTTTTGAGAATTGAGAATGAAACCCGTCAATCTATTTATATTTCAAACCTATCCTGTTTGATGGATTTCAAAATCGATTCCCACTCCCATAAAAATTGGAACTCATGAGTATGTTTGGTTGGACTGAATGTAATGACGACAGAATGGAATGAACGTGGTAATGAAATGAACATCCTAATTGAATGAGTCATTACTATTATTTGTCATGTTTGGTGGTCATGATAAAATGGAATGAAATTAATAAGATATTGACCAAAATACCCACATAAATAAAATGTAACATTAAAAATAAATTGCCGTTATTTTTAACTTCTTTTAGGCAATGAGAGAGTAGTTGGTTACCAATTATTTAGGACTCATGTGGGGACGTGGGGTATATATGTCTTTCACATTTGATTCATGCATGGAATGGGAGAAAAACTAGGATGGTGGGTTGAATGAAAAATGGTGAATGTGATTCAATAGGTAATGACTCTTTCCTTTCCAGAGACCTAAACAAACAACATTTATATAGATGAATGGAATCATCCTTTCCTTTCCATGCCTCATTCATGTCTACAAACAAAGATTGCTCGAATAAATTTTTTTTGAAGATCAAATCTACTTTATTACTCGTACTACACTATAAACTCCATAATTATACACCATTGCCAGGATTTGAATCCTGGTCTTTTCTCCAAGAGTCCAACGCCTCTACCACCCCACCTAAGTGGTGATGGCAATTGCTTCGAATAAATCATGTATGTGCTTTCATTGACCCGGTATTCACTTAGCTAGGGTACGTTGTCATTTATATTAAGTTGTGCGCAACAAAGACTATTTATTGAAGAACATTATGTCATTCTATCCTAGAACAAAAAAAATGAATATGCCTTTTTAAAATTATTATTTTAAATATTGGAATTCGAAGGAATGAAATTTGACAAAATGTTTTTGATTTTTTGAAAGTGACAAAAAATGAAATTCCTTCCTCCATCCATAAGGAATGGAGATTCCATCAAATGATGGAATGTTTACATTCCTACGGAATGAGATTCCCCCTTCTTTGAACAACCAAACGCACTAAGGAATGGAATTCAATTCCAATTCTATCAGATTTCATCAAATTTTGTGAACCAAACACGACCTTAATGTCTATAATTAAAAGGGGTCTTATATTACATTCATTGTTTAAGAAAATACTTATTTGATAAGATTTTTTTTTTTAACAAGCCTTATTGATGTGAATTAAGTAGCATTTGTAGATTATGTAATTAACACCATTTTCCTTTGGAGACTAAGGTCAAGAATCATTAACTACTTTTTTATACATGTTAATGACCATGCATAGATTATCATTAGCAAGATCCAAATTTAATTCGACAAAAATAGAACTTTAACACTTCTGTTTAACATATACGACTACAAAATGTAGACTTGTAGTATAGCTTATCCAACTCAAAACGCAACAGAAAGCCACATCAGACAAGCACACTCACTTATGATGGATCACTTCTCTCTCTCTCTTGCACACACACACATGCACCCATTCATAGACCAGTGAGAATGAATAAATTGAAGTGGCACAATAAGAAGTGATTCTCCCTACCCACTCGATCGCTTTGGACTAAACTAACATGAAACTCCCATGTGAACATCTGTCATTATATATCTTCTTTCAATTCCATTCCCAGCCAATCAATGGTAGCCAGAGTTGTTAGTACGAATGCACAAAAAGTTGCCTCACCCTTATACACCAAAAAGAGCATAATAAATCAAGTCTCTTTAGTTCTCAAATAAATCCTCTCTTTAATTGAGCATTATAATTAAATAGATTCAACATGTAACATAGTGGGTGTTGTACATAAAGGAGATTATCTTTAGTGGGTTTTACCTTTTGATTGTCACACAAAACAATAACCCTTAACCCTCTATATATAGGGTTAATGTTTAGGGTTATTTAACTTGGTGAACAAGTTTGTGTTAGGTTACAAAACCCACCCCAAAACCGGCCCCCTATTAGGATAATTAGGAAACATCCCTAATTCTTAATTTTCACTTAAGTCCATCTCTTTTCAAACTTTTAATTAATAAACGTATATTTTAACATTTAACAAACGTTTATTTAATTATTTCGTGAACATATTAATTAATATACTACATTAACATATTAATTAATTACATAGTGTATTTGTGTCAATACGTGTGACCCCGTAGGCTTAAACATTTCCGGACATGTGTTTATTTAACGTGATCATATTCCAACAGAATCAACGTTAGTTGATCAGATAGTTAATTGTCATCATCGTGTCATGTATATATATAAGTTGGATATTGACATAGTTCTTCTAACTGTAAAAGTATTAACATAGTTTTCCTAACTGTAAATTGTTGAATTATCAATCAATAATACGTTAACTTTTCGCAAATATATATATATAGCTAGACTTTCCTTATTTTGAGAACCAATATTTTTTGTAAAACCATGAGAACACTCAAATTATGTATTGGATCACATGTTTTTTTTGTTCATTCACATGTGAAATAAATGATATAAAAAAGTATGTTGTAGAAGAAACTTTTTTAAAAAACCTTCAAAATAGCCTTTTGTAAACTTGTGAATGAATATGTTCACGTTTTCGTTCATATGTGAACAAACGGCTATATATAAGATTTTGAACAAAATTTTCTTCTGCAACATATATTTTTTATAACGTTTCACATGTGAATGAACAAAAAAAAATTTAATCAAATACATAATTTAAGAGTTTCTTAGGGTTCTTACAAAAAATTGGGTTCTCAAAATAAAGGTCCCCAAAAAAGACTTTTATATATATGTCAAACAACAAGGTTATTATCCTATTTCTTTCCTATTATTATAAAGCTTGTCATATAGATTTTGCTTAACAATCACTAAGTACATTCAAAATTCAAGATATTTATATATACTATCTAATAAAACAAACCATCATCTCATTTTAAGCAAATTAAATATTTTTTTATAAATATTTTCAAGATACCCCTAATCACTCCTAACACATCAAACACAGAATTACGTCTCTTTTGCTCACACATACACACACATCAACACCACCATCACCGTCCATCATCACCGTCGGTTGCTGCCCCACCGCCACCGTCATTACATCGTCGCCACCACCACCGGCGCACGCCACCACGACCCGTCACCGTCACCACTAGCGCCGCATCGCGCATGTACTATTTTAGTATACCATAAAAGAAGATAATATTACAGTCAACAAAAACACCTTAATTTAGCAACAAACAATCATTCCTTGGAAGCCTGCCTACTAGTTACTCTGTCTGAATAATAAATAATGGGGAATTCTATTTACACACATCAAGTTTCTATTTAACACATGACCTAGACGCAGCGTATAGCAATGTACGCAGCGTATAAGAACCTAAGACGCAGCGTATGATCCTATACGCAGCGTATAGCGACCTAGACGCAACCTACATGCAAAGACGCTGCGTATACCAGATGTGTGAATAGAAAACAACTCGTAAGCTGCCACGTGTACCACCAAAACGGAGCGTATGAACATAGACGCATCGTACACTCTGAACGCTGCGTATAGCTCTATACGCAGCGTCTTAGTTGTTTTGTATAAAAAATAATCATTGCAGCAACTTTAAAGGCCAACTCATGTTGGTTTACATACTTGCTTCTTATATATATCCGTCAATGTATGATTTAGTTAATTTGCAGCAACGTTAATTTATCTGCATATATAGATAGGACTGACCGTCTGGATGATTGTTTCTCATCATGATATACTCATTCTTGAGCCGGTACATAACTGAGCTAGCATGGAAGTGTTGGGCCGTTTTAGGTTCATATCTTAACTCTTAAATGAATTAATACAAGGATGATAGATCATTATGTACATTTAACAAAGAAAACATGTTATCATTGAAAACATAAACTGTTACCACAAAAAGTGTTGTAAAGTGTTTTAAATAAATGTAATGTTTTATTTAGTTTGTATTCTGTTTTTAAGATTATTGAATGATTAGGGTTCAATTGGTAATTAAACGTTTGGGCAGATAAAACGAATGAAATTTGGCAATTCCACGTGGCAACTTCTTATTGGAGCAAAACTAGCCAAAATGAAGGATGCATAGCCAATGCTTGCCTCTTCACCCTTACCCCTTACTAGACTTTCCAATATAAAATCAAAAATCAAATCGAAAAATTGCAAAAAAACAAATGGGTAATGAAGATAGTTTAGAAAAAAATACAATTATAATGTAAATTAATTAATTAATGTTAACAATTTTGCATCTTTATTTTAACTAATTTTTCAACATAGGTGCATAATCTCTCTATTTTTTTGTAATTAATTAAAATCATATATATTACTTCCATGGACATTAATTTATATACACAACAAATGAAAGTGAATACTTACTTTAACCAAGTGGTCTGGTGACATTTGATGAAACGGAAGTATTTTTATTAGATTATTATATATATATCTTTAAAACTCGTTATATGTATATTACAACAATTTGTTATTATAATGTACCTACTTTAACAAAGTGGTCTGCTGACATTTGATTGTATGTTTGTAACATGTGTTAGGATATAAGCATATTATCAAATAAATAATCACGAGTACGCAGCGGAAAGAAACGTATATGTAATATAATAATTAACAAAGTAAGGAATTGAAAGTGTACCTTTTAGCTTAGCTTCCAATAAATTAATAATAAGATTATTATTATAAGTTAGGGTTTAAAGTAAAACTCTTCTACGATCGCACACTTGACACCCCTATGATGTATGCTAGTACCCGATCACGAACTCACAAACCCGGTTGTGTTTTCCCTTTGTTGAAGTCGAAACCCAAGAACCGAAAAACCCTATGGAATTGGGTTTTCGGTCGAACAAGGAAAAGAGAGAGAGGAGAGAATTACAAGTCTAATTGTCTTGTGTGTGTATCTAAAACCCTTAACCCTTAAGCCCTATATATAGGCTTAATTGTTAGGGTTTTAAACTTGGTGACCAAGTTTAGTCAAGACCCTAAAAGGCCTTGAAATTTTCGGGCCCCATTAGGTGAATTAGAGTCCGACACTAATTCCTAATTTACACATAAGTCCTTCGTAGTAATTATTATGCAAGATCATGCATACTTACAAATTACTTGTAGTAATTATTATGCAAGATCATGCATACTTACAAATTACTTGTCCCATTCCTAAATAAGTGTTTATTTAAAACAAACACAAAACTTTGACAAATTTTAATTAATGCAGTGTGGTCCTGCGGAGTAATAAAAGGTTCGGGTGGGAGGACGAAATTTTAATTAATGCAGTGTGGTCCTGAGTAATAAAATACTCTCTCTGTCCCACTAGTAGTGTCATGTTTTGAATTTTTAAAGTCTAAATTTTACAACTTTGACCATATATAAATTTCTTTGTGTTAGATGATACTTGATAAAAGTTATATGAATTGATTATATTTTAAAAGTGTTTTTGTTAGGTCCAGATTTACCGGACTCGCTCCAGACTCGACTACTGGAGCCTTACTGAAGATCTGTCCAGAAATGATAAATACTGGACCTACTCCAGACTTGGAATCTGGAGTCCCTCTGAAAATTTGTTCAGAAATAATGGAAGACCAGTGAGCAAATACTTGTATAGGAAATCTGGAGTATTCTCCAGATTAGCTCACTGGACTTCACCCCAATCCAGATCTATTCTACTGAAGACATTCTCACTAAAGTCAAAGACTGAAGTCTGAAGAAAGAAGGCTGACAAACAGTGGAGCCCACTGACAGTCTTACCAGATCTCCCGACTGGAGCTTTTATTAGTGTTCTAGACCTTACAAGTCTGAACACTGATATCGAGGAATTGACTTTATGCCTTTACACACTTTTACCCGGACATCCCAATTGTCTATTGATAAAAGTACATACGTGTGTAAAGGTGGTTGGTTAAAAGGACTTTATCCTTGTACCTTAACCAATGCATTTAATAACCTTGTCGGTTCATTAAATGCATGCAACCATATTTGTACGGCAAATAAATTCATTGTTGAATTTATCTGCCTATAAATACAAAGTCATATTTCTCATTCAAATTACTTTTTAGCAATTTGGTGAACTTGCTTAAATACTCTCGATCTAAACAGTTATACTTCACAACTCTAAGTATATCGATCTAAGGAGATTATTTAGCAAGTATAGATCACTTGTATTTCAAAGATTGTTTAGATAGTTACATACTTGTAATATCTAGGTTCCGCAACAATCTTGTATTTTGTTTATCATCAATAAAGAAAATACACTTGAAAATTACATTCGTGTTCCATCATTTATTTACTTGTTTAAATATTGCTTAAAGTCGTTTATTGCTTTATTTATATTCTTGCATTTATATTTAAAGTAATACTAGTCCGATTCTAGTTCATACTTGACTTGTTATTTTACACTCGTGGGTTAAACCATCGTGTGAGGGACTTTACATTTGGTATCAGAGCAGAAGGTTAATATACTTACCTAGATTTGTTTCGCGATGGCAATCCCAGAAAATACTCAAGAAACTCATGAAACTAATCTTAATGAACCACCCACTGGAAATAATAATCCACCACCTCCTCCTCCTCCTGCTTCTCCACATGTGCATGTGCATTATTCAAATAATCATGTTCCTAAATTCAATGGGAGCAGTGATGAATTTGGTACGTGGAAAGCTAGGATAATATTGCATGTTACTGGTATTGAAAGGAATATGATGAAAATCTTAAATGAAGGACCCTATGTGCCAAGACTTCCTATCAATGCACTTCTTGACCCTACTGGATCAAGAAGTGGAAGGGAAAAGAGAGAGGAACACTGGTTCGAAGAGGAGAAAAGATTGGTAAATCTTGATACACTTCTTAAAAATATGATCCTCGGGGCTGTTCCAGAAACTCTTATTCCCACATTAGTTCTCTATCCCAGTGCCAAAAGCATGTGGGATGAACTGGTGAACCAGCATGAGGGAGGTGATGATACTGTTGTTACCAGAAAAGTCTCCTTAAACAAAAAGTATGAGTCATTTTTGCTCTCCCCAATGAGTCTCTTACTGGTACTTACACCAGATTTATGAGTATTATTAACCAGTTAAGAAGACTAGGGGTTGATAAAGACAAGGATATACTTTTGGAGAAATTTTGTGATATTCTTCCAACAAAATGGTCTCACATGATTCTGGTCTTGAGGCAAGGTAAAACTTTGCATTCCCATACTTTGTCAACATTGTATGGAGCCTTCAGATTCACTGAAGAAAATCAAGCCCAGAGGATTGAGGCAGAAAAAGATTCTTTTAATCATGCTTCCAGTAGTTCCACAGTGGTCACTAATACTGTACTACCTTGTGCGGCATTAATATCTTCTGAGAATGTATTTTCTATGAAGAAGATGATGTTTGAACTAATGGATTCTGGAGTCTGTAATGATATCTCTCCAGACTGTGATGAAACTGACAGTGATGACCTGGTTGCAATGATGGCCAAAAGTTTAACCGTTTTAAGGCCAGAGCAAATAGGCCCACTGGACAACATGCACCCAGTTCTTCCACTGACAAGACCAATCTGACATGCTTTAAGTGTAGCAGAAAAGGTCATTTCATGAAAGAGTGCAAGTCCAGTCAGTTTGTCTCTCAGTCTGGTCCAACTGCTTCTTATAACAAGCCTGATGATAGCTATAAGTTGAAATACAAAAAGCTTAAGGCTCAAATTGCTCTCTTGTCTAAACAAATGGAAGATAATAATAAATGCATGATAGCAACCACTGAAGAAGCATGGGTTCCCTCTGATGATTCGTCTGTCGATGAAGAAGAGGAAAGAGACTGTTGTTTTATGGCTCTGGCAGATCAAGAGCATCTGGTGAAGGATGATGTCACATCTGGTCGATGGGTAGACATTGTTATTAAAAAGTTAGTGATTATGATAATGAAACTGATCCTGAACTTAAATTGGACATTGCTGAAGCTCTAAATTCTGATTTAAGTTTTGTGGAAACTGTTAGATTTGACAGTCTAAATGGCTTAGAAACAGATTCCTCTGAAATAGCTGCTTTAAAATCAAAATTAAAAGAACTTCAAGATATTGAACTGGTATTTCAAGCACAAGTTTTGGTAACTGAACAACTGGTTCAAGAAAAACATGACCTGGAAATAATTTTGCAAAAAGAAAAACAGGTTATTCAATCATGGCTTGAAACAAGAAATCCATATGATGCTGGAGTAAACCAATTTCCATCCCAAAAACGTGCATATCTGGATGGAAATACTCATGTTGCAGCATTAATACCAGTAATTGACCGGTTACCAGAGGAGGTTAAACCTAGTACCATATATGATGAACCTTCTACCCCAAAATCTTGTATTATACCAGCTCAATTTTTGGAGGTCAAGACTGGAGCATCCCAGATGACTGCTCCAGTTAAAAAGGTCAATAAGCATAAACCTTTGCCTCAGACTGTTTCTAATGAACCCCAGGTTCAAAGGAAAAAGAACTATTCTCTTCCTAAGCCAAAAGTCCAGTCAACTGGAAAGGCTCAGGTTTCATCTGAAGAATCTATTTTGTTAAGGTTGGAGAGCCAGTTCCAACTACTGGCTCGTCAGGTTCAAAGTTGTCATGCAAGATTAAACAACTTTGAGGGTACTTCATCTGACCCTATACAAAATACCAAACCTTTTTCTAAGAAAGAGAAAAATATTCCTTTAATTGAGAAAAAGAAAAAGGTTTCTAAACTATCAACTCCAGTAGTGTTTTCAACAAAAACTACTGTTGAAGAAAGTGAACTCAACCAGATACCCCCAAGGATCCATAAGGGAGGATCCAGTGAACCCATCAGTCGATGGGTTCCCAAATCTAACTGATATATCTGGTGGATGTGCAGGGCGATCGAAAAAGCATACCTGGTATCTTGACAGTGCAGCTGGTAGGACAATGACCGGACGTAAGACCCTGCTGGAGGAATTCATCATTTCTGATGGACCCTCCATTACTTTTGGAAATGATGGTTGTGGAAAGACTGAGGGTATGGTGTTCTGAACAATGGACAAGTCAAATTCAGACGTGTTACATATGTGAATGGTTTGAAATATAACCTGATCAGTGTAAGTTAACTGTGTGATGATGGCTATCAAGTTCTATTCAATATTGTTCATGGCATTGTATTCAACAAGGACTGGAAGGTAGTATTGATTGCCCCCAGAAAAGGGAACGTGTATGTGATGGATATGGAAAGCTCCTCTTCAGAGCAATGTTTCTATACTCAAGCTGATGAAGACACAAACTGGTTATGGCATAAAAGGTTATCCCATTTAAATTTCAAAAATATTAATAAGTTGTCTAGAAAACAACTGGCAGATGGGATACCTTCAGTTTCCTTCAAAAAGGAAAGGCCATGCCCAGGATGTGAGATGGGAAAGCAGAAACGTGCCAGTTTCAAGACCAGACAGAACTTCAGCATTACTGAACCACTTCACATGTTTCATATGGACCTCTTTGGTCCAGTGAATGTTCAGACTCGTGCTGGTAAAAGATACACCCTGGTGATCATAGATGAATTCTCCAGATATTGTTGGGTGGTCTTTCTCAGGTCTAAAAGTGAAGCTGCTGCTGAAATCATCTCTCTTATCAAGCAGATTGAACTGAAGCATAAGCGAAAGGTGTCAGTTAAGAAGTGACAATGGAACAGAATTCCAGAATGCAACTCTGGAGAAATTCTGTACTGACACTGGCGTCTCCCAGAACTTCTCGTCAGCACGCACTCCAGAACAGAAAGGAGTGGTAGAAAGGAAAAATCGAACGCTGATAGAAGCTGCCAGGAGTATGCTAGCTGAATCTGGTCTTCCTACCAGTTTCTGGGCTGAAGCAATTGCAACTGCTTGCCACACCCAGAATCGATCAGTGTACGTGAAGCGACACAAGAAGACTTCCTATGAAATATTGAGAAATAGAAAACCAAATATTGGTTATTTTCACGTTTTTGGATGTCCAGGTTACATCCTGAACGACTCCACTCAGTTAGGCAAATTTGATGCCAAAGCTGATGAAGGATATTTCTTAGGATATTCAGCCATTCGCAAAGCCTTCAGAGTCTACAACAAGAGACTGGAGAAGGTACAAGAGTCCATACATGTTACTTTTGATGAATCAAATTATGCAATCAATAAAAAGCCTGCCCTTGATTCTCCCTCAGTAATTCCAATTATCTTGGGTGAATCTGATCCCATTAACTGCAAAAATTCACCTGAAGAAGTTTCCAGTCATTCTGACTTGGAACCAGTTCGTAAGAAGAAGATCCTCAGTTGTACACCTTTCTATCCTTCAATAAGTTTCAAACTACCCAATGAACTTGTTATTGGATCAGATGTACGTACTACTCCCCCAGTATCAGTATCAGTTGAAACTATTCCTGAAATGTTTTCATATGAAGAATTTCAAACTGAACCAGTACTTCAGGAAATGCCTTCCATTGAAGAATTTCATGATGCAAATCGTGATCTTACTGATTCAGATGAAGATATTGAAATAGTTTACCAGGATCCTCATCCTGAAACTCAACTGAACTCTTGCACTGATATTGTTGTCAGTAACAATCCTGGTCAGTACTCCAGATGGACAAAAGCTCATCCTATCGATCAGATCATAGGTGACTCCAGTAAAGGAGTTCAGACCAGAAGAGCCTCCAGTGATCAATGCTTATATGTCAGTTTCTTATCACTGAATGAACCAAAGAAGATTGACGAGGCTATGGAAGATCCAAGCTGGGTGACGGCTATGCAAGAAGAGCTTCACCAGTTTGAAAGGAACAAGGTTTGGTACCTGGTTCCTTTCCCAGTTGGAAAGAAAGAACCAATTGGAACAAGATGGGTCTTCAGAAACAAGGTAGATGAAGATGGCCACGTAATCAGAAACAAGGCCAGACTGGTAGCACAAGGTTACTGCCAGTCAGATGTCGATTTTGATGAATCATTTGCTCCAGTGGCTAGACTTGAAGCAATCAGAATATTTTTAGCATTCGCTGCTCATCATCAGTTCAAGGTCTACCAGATGGATGTAAATAGTGCTTTCTTGAATGGAAAGCTTGAAGAAGAAGTTTATGTCAGACAACCACCGGGTTTCGTTAATGAAAAGCATCCACATTGGGTATATCGTCTGGAGAAAGCGCTTTATGGCCTCAGACAAGCCCCACGTGCCTGGTATGACACTCTGACTAAACATTTATTGAAAAATGGTTTCAAAAGAGGTGCAATTGACAATACCTTATTTGTTCTTCATGAAAAAGGTAATCTGTTAATGGTACAAATTTATGTTGATGATATTATTTTTGGGTCTACTGATGAAAACATGTGCAAGAAATTTTCTAAAATAATGTCAACTGAATATGAAATGAGTTTGATGGGTGAATTAACATTTTTTCTAGGACTCCAGATTAAACAGACCAGAGATGGTATTTTTATTAATCAAGAAAAATATGTTAGAGATCTTTTAAATAAATTTGATATGAACTCTTCACCATCTAAACCAACTCCAATTTCTGCACCACTGACACTGGACTCCGATCCAGATGGTAAACCAGTGAACACCACTGTTTACAGAGGTATGGTTGGTTCACTGATGTATTTAACTGCCAGTAGACCAGATATTATGTTTTCAACATGTTTATGTGCCAGATATCAGTCTAATCCAAAGGAATCTCATATGCTTGCTGTAAAGCGCATACTGAAGTACTTTAAGGGTGTCCCCAGTTTGGGTCTTTGGTATCCCAAAGGCTCAGGCATGGATCTAATGGGTTATTCAGATTCAGATCATGCAGGTTGTAAGATAGACAGGAAATCCACTATTGGTGGATGTCATTTCCTTGGTGGCAAACTGGTCAGCTGGACCAGTAAGAAGCAAACTTCAGTTTCATTGTCCACTGCTGAAGCTGAATACGTGTCTGCAGCCAGTTGTTGTGCTCAGATACTCTGGATGAAGAACCAGTTGCTTGATTATGGTATTAAGTACTCAAAGACCCCAATCTTTTGTGATAATATCAGTGCCATTGCTATCTCGAACAATCCAGTCATGCACTCCAAGATGAAGCACATTGATCTCAGGTATCACTTCATTCGTGATCATATTATGAAAAACAACATCGAACTCCATTTTATTCCCACGGACAAACAACTCGCTGACATTTTTACTAAACCTCTGGATGTCAAAACTTTTGAATATCTTGTTGGTGAGTTGGGAATGTTAAACCCTTAAATCTGGAACCTTGGTATTGAACGCCATTGTGTACTACTGAGGATCTTTGATTTAAAGATTTATAAATTTATGACTGCTCAGATATTGAACGCCGTTGTGTACTATCTTTGCATTAATAGATTTCTGGATCAACATTCCAGGGGGAAAGACTTGAAAGATATTTTTGCTCTTAAAAATGTTTTAAGTTCAGGGGGAATTTTTTTTTCTAATTTATTTTCTCTCTGGACAAATTCTTCAGAAAATATTACTGGTACTTTGTAAATATGTCCCTCTCACTGGTAATTGGACAGGTTGAAGTGCATGTTTGAGGTGACTTTTGTCTCCTTGTAAATGTGTCCCTCTCATTTGTCTGTATTAGTTGACGTGCATGTTTGAGATCACCAGTCTCTTTCAAATGGTTTTCACTGGTACTTTACTGGAGTATCCCTCCAGTGTACCATCAGTACATGCGTCACTGGACTAATCCACCAGTGATACTGGAGTGTCCAGTCAACCTCCAGATGCACTGAAATGAGTCATAATATTTTTTAAATACTTGGTCATTGTGCGTGCCACGTAAGCAAACTTTTAAAGATATTTATCTTATAATCCTACGTGGCATGTAAATTTTTCAAAGTAATGATGGTATTTTTTTACCTTGGGAAGACAAAAAGTGCAACTTGATACTGTTTGTGGGCTGTAAACCGTTACACATTTATGTGTGATGTGATGTAATTAATGCGGATCTCAGAACCCCGATCAAAATTATATTTGATAGTTTCAAATAAACCGTTTGAGTTCCACATTCTCTCTCCTATATATACCCACTTTCACTTTCAATTGCATTTACTTCGAACATATTTACTCCCAAATCCTTAAAATTCCTTCATTTACTTCAATTCATTCAATTTCCAATCATAATCATCTCTCATATTTACTCCATTTCCATTCAATTCTTCATCAAATCTTCATCAAAACCCTAAATATTCAATTTCATCTTCATCTATTAATATTCAAATGGCACCAAGACAATCTAACTCTCCTAAAAATCTGCTTGCTGCAGAATATGCTCCGGTTGCCAATGTTGAAAAGGCACCCCATATTACTCTTGAGGCTAAGGCCATAAGGATAAATATGAATAACTGGATGGCAAAACTCTCACTTTCCAGTGTTCATAATGCCCGATCCATTATTGGGAGACTAAATACATTCTTTCTCTCATGTCCATTATATGGTGCTTTGACCTTAAATCCAGGGAGGATGTACCACGATTATCTATGTGAATTCTGGTACTCTGTAATTTATAATGATGAAACTTCATCAATTACTTATACTCTCAAGGAGGTACCAGATCCTTGAGTTTCTCTGTTAGTTTACTCAGGTCTGTTCTACAATTGAATTATTTTGAACAGAATGAGTTGCCCATCGAACTTCCCTCTGGTATAAATTTCAGGGAAGTATGCAGATTGATGGGGCATACAGAAATTATGGATGAGCATGGCCAGCTATCCAGAAAGGGAACAGTCTACATGAGCAGGCTGACAGACTCATGGAGATTATTCTTCACGCACATTGTTGAATGTTTGGGAGGCAGTTCTGGAGGGTTGGACCAGATAAATCAGACTCATCTCCAGATTGCCTACTGCCTCTGGTTTGGTTATAGAGTGGATTTTGCTCAGATCCTATTTGATGATCTGGTAGAGCGTCTTAAAGTGAAAGGTAGAAAAGCCTTTGTTCCATATATCCGTTTTCTTTCACTGTTGTTTAAAAGCGCTCTAGGAGACCAGTACGATTTTGAAACTACTCACTTTTCTGTGAGTGAGTATATGAGGGATCTGACCAACCTAAGATCTCCACTGAATGAGGTAGATATTCCTCAGTCTATGCTCTCTTTTCAAAGGGAAGAAGTAGAAGTGGCTCCAGGTAGAGGTCAAGTTGGTGAAGGACCCTCTGGTGACCAAGATGTTCAGATTATAGAAGCTGTACAACCCATCAGACAAGTGGCTCCTGAAGGTCAACAACCAAATGTTGAGCCTTCCAAACGACCAAGATCAAATAGGCGTCTGATTAGAGATGGAGTTCAGGTGAATCCAGAAAGACATCCTGGTGATGTAATGAACATTGATGGGTCTCCTATTTTGAAGAGGAGAATGTTGAAAATATACAAGTTATTGAGCAGACAGAAAATGTTGTACAGACTGTCGTGCAAGAAGAAAATGTGGCTCAGATTGTTGAGCAGGTAGAACAAATTGTTCAGGCTGATGAACAAGTATCTGGTGAGCAAGAGGCTCGAATCAATTTGAATGTTGAAGCAAGTGAACAGGCTGGTGAACTGGTTGGTGCTCAGGCTGGTGATACAACTGTTGGTGAAATGTTTTGGATGAGGCTGATTCTCCCATGTCAGAAGATCAGAATTTTGATGTCAATATGAACTTTCTGGGTGAGGATGTTGTACAAGTTAAAAGTCTACCAGAAATGCCACCACCTCCACCAGAAACAAATATGCCGCCACCAGAATCAGAAATGCTACCACCCCCACCAGACTCAAACATGCCACCACCACCAACACCTTCAATTCGAGAAAATACTCAATACTTCACTTCTCCAACCATTCAAACTTCACAATCTCAACCTCCACCACTTGAAACTCCAGTCAACGTATCTGAACAACGTGTGCTGGACTCAACAGTTTTTACTGATGAACTGCAACTGAAGAGGTCTGGGCACAAGTACCCTTAATGAACAGAATGACTTCAAACCTTGAACCTCCCAGTGGTCTCTCCACTTCGTCTTCAGCCGAGGTCCAAGGCCTTTTAAGTAAGGTGGCGGACCTGGAGAGATCACTCCAGTCATCATCTCAGGTTGTTTCCGATTTTAAATCTTTATTATCAAACAATCTAGCATCTGAAATGAATATATTTGCTGGGAATGAAAATCTTGTTTTTGAGAAGCTGGATGAGCTGGTACTGGCCACTAATAACAACACTGAAAACATCAAAGTGGCAGTCCAGGGATTGGAGACAGGGCTGGTGAATGCTGTTCAGACTGCAGTGAAAGGTGAACTTGTTCAACCACTGACAGGTCTGAAGGATGAGGTTCAGAAGTTGGTTACTAGGGTTAGTTCATTGGAAAGCAGGCCCACACTTGATCAGGCTGCTGTTGTTAGCACGATTAATGATGAATGTGCAAAGAAATTCAGACTTAGTATGTTGAAAGAAATATCTGAAGAAATTTCTGGGTCTGTTCTTCGAACTATTCAAGATGGGCTGTTACCCCAAGTGGAGAAGTTGATAGAAAAAGAATGCCAAAGCACTTGCCTCAAGAAGTTGAAAATGTTAAAAAGGAAGTGTAGGCACTCCGAAAGAATGTGAATGATACAACTCCAGTGACTGGAAGAACTTTTGGTGCACTGGACAGACACATGCTAGAACAATTATGGAATGATCTCAAGTCCAAAACTGGTGATCATTCCAAGGGGGAAAAGTCGTCTGGTGTTCAAGAAGGTTTGATTAGAAAGAAGAAAGAAGTTGTGGCCAGTGCTGTTGAAAAGGCCTTTGCTACTGAAAGCATTGTGCAACAAAAACAAGTGACTGGTACTGATGCTAGTGCACGATTAGCACAAGAGAGCATTTGGCACTGAAGCCACTGAAGAAGCTGCTGGTACTGAAGCCAGTGAGCCCCAGTTTGAATCTTTCCCAGATATACCAACTACTCTGAAGTCTGTTAAAGGAAAAGAACAAATGGTATATGGAGAAGAAGAGCAAACTGTTGAAGAATCATCAGAGTTTCCCACTGCTGATGATGAAACCTCTAAGAAGCTGGAACAACAATGCATAATGATTGAAATCTTCAAGAGAAATCAAAGAGATGAACTGCTGGCCCATCATAGGGAGATGGCAACTATGGGGACTCTGGATTCTTATAATGCTGGTAGGTTGGGCATAAACATTGATGTGTACAAAAAGATGAAGGAAGACCCCAGAGTTCATCAATGTCTGAATGCATTGAATGATGTTCATGTACGCTCCTTTTACGCTGAAGAAGAACAAATTTATGATTCATAATTTATAGTGTTAGTGTACCAGAACTTATCAGGCAGAGAAAGGAGGAACTGGTGAACCTCCAGAAGAAGATAAGGAAAAATGTTGGTGCTCTGGAGTTAGAGTACAGGAAGAAATTGACTGGCTTACCTAAGCTTACTGCCAAACAGCTCAAAGCAATTAAAGATGCAGATGTGAGCACATTCATTCCCTTGGACACTTCTCTGAAAATCAATCGTCAACAACTCCAGTCTGCTGTAGAACAACAGAGAATGTCAAAGGAAACTGAAGCAATGATCCAGACAGCCAAATGGAAAGACAAGTATAATGAAATGTTGAATTTCAGGGCTGATGTTAGAAGGATCACTGGTGCAGAGATTAAGCTTGCTGATAATCATGAAGGTATGTCAAAGTTTGAAATAAAGTTGACCAGGGAAGGTAACTTTACTGATGAAAGAAAGAGTACTTCAGTCCAGGCGTTTGGATGGACTGAACTGAAGGAGATTGCCTTAACGTTCAGGGGGAAGACAGATTTGTCGACTGAAGTTAAAGCATTTCTGAAGAGGGTTGAGAAGGTATGGAGAAGAAAGCAACAGATGGAAGTTGCAATAGGCATGAAATCACCAGAATCAGTACCATCTTCTCCATCACCAAAGAGAAAGGCTTCTGAAGATGCTCCAGGACAGACATCGAAGAGAAGGGCCTGACTCTTATATCATTTACTTATTGTAATTTATCGTTTGATAAAAATTGTAACTATTTATCAGTTGATGTATGTAATATTAGTTGCAGTTTTTAATTCATAAAAGTAAATGATCAGATTTAGTCTAAGTTAGTATTAAAAGATGAAACTGGAACACTGATGATCTATAAAGTGTTTTCCAGTAACTTAGATTTTTTAGACAAAGTCAAAACTTGTGTTTTTCAAGCATACAAAGTTGTATAGATTTAAGCTTGAAAACACTTGCATTATTTCTAAACAAATAGGGGGAATTTGTTAGGTCCAGATTTACCGGACTCGCTCCAGACTCGACTACTGGAGCCTTACTGAAGATCTGTCCAGAAATGATAAATACTGGACCTACTCCAGACTTGGAATCTGGAGTCCCTCTGAAAATTTGTTCAGAAATAATGGAAGACCAGTGAGCAAATACTTGTATAGGAAATCTGGAGTATTTTCCAGATTAGCTCACTGGACTTCACCCCAGTCCAGATCTATTCTACTGAAGACATTCTCACTAAAGTCAAAGACTGAAGTCTGAAGAAAGAAGACTTACAAACAGTGGAGCCCACTGACAGTCTTACCAGATCTCCCGATTGGAGCCTTTATTAGTGTTCTAGACCTTACAAGTCTGAACACTGATATCGAGGAATTGACTTTATGCCTTTACACACTTGTACCCGACATCCCAATTGTCTATTGATAAAAGTACATACGTGTGTAAAGGTGGTTGGTTAAAAGGACTTTATCCTTGTACCTTAACCAATGCATTTAATAACCTTGTCGGTTCATTAAATGCATGCAACCATATTTGTACGGCAAATAAATTCATTGTTGAATTTATCTGCCTATAAATACAAAGTCATATTTCTCATTCAAATTACTTTTTAGCAATTTGGTGAACTTGCTTAAATACTCTCGATCTAAACAGTTATACTTCACAACTCTAAGTATATCGATCTAAGGAGATTATTTAGCAAGTATAGATCACTTGTATTTCAAAGATTGTTTAGATAGTTACATACTTGTAATATCTAGGGTCCGCAACAATCTTGTATTTTGTTTATCATCAATAAAGAAAATACACTTGAAAATTACATTCGTGTTCCATCATTTATTTACTTGTTTAAATATTGCTTAAAGTCGTTTATTGTTTTATTTATATTCTTGCATTTATATTTAAAGTAATACTAGTCCGATTCTAGTTCATACTTGACTTGTTATTTTACACTCGTGGGTTAAACCACCGTGTGAGGGACTTTACAGTTTTCAATAATATAATTTTCATTAAGTTATATATAACACACAAAAATATATTAAGGTCAAAGCTGTTTAACAGCAGCAGTGTTGGTTTTTAAAACGACCAGAAGTCACCTTTGAAGGACAATTCACATATTGGTCACTAAAGATAAAATGTAGGTATATGTGTCATGTAAATTTGGCCACTGGAATGAGGTCAAAATATTGTGTAGAACTCAAGTTATGGTCATTTGAAGTCAGTAAGGTCAAAGCTGTTTAACAGCAGCAGTGTTGGTTTTTAAAACGACCAGAAGTCACCTTTGAAGGACAATTCACATATTGGTCACTAAAGATAAAATGTAGGTATATGTGTCATGTAAATTTGGCCACTGGAATGAGGTCAAAATATTGTGTAGAACTCAAGTTATGGTCATTTGAAGTCAGTAAGGTCAAAGCTGTTTAACAGCAGCAGTGTTGGTTTTTAAAACGACCAGAAGTCACCTTTGAAGGACAATTCACATATTGGTCACTAAAGATAAAATGTAGGTATATGTGTCATGTAAATTTGGCCACTGGAATGAGGTCAAAATATTGTGTAGAACTCAAGTTATGGTCATTTGAAGTCAGTAAGGTCAAAGCTGTTTAACAGCAGCAGTGTTGGTTTTTAAAACGACCAGAAGTCACCTTTGAAGGACAATTCACATATTGGTCAC
The DNA here is from genome assembly GCA_034093135.1 of Erigeron breviscapus. NCBI lineage: Eukaryota > Viridiplantae > Streptophyta > Magnoliopsida > Asterales > Asteraceae > Erigeron > Erigeron breviscapus. The sequence continues at coordinate 122,738,830 of CM067168.1, read as the reverse complement.
TAAAGATAAAATGTAGGTATATGTGTCATGTAAATTTGGCCACTGGAATGAGGTCAAAATATTGTGTAGAACTCAAGTTATGGTCATTTGAAGTCAGTAAGGTCAAAGCTGTTTAACAGCAGCAGTGTTGGTTTTTAAAACGACCAGAAGTCACCTTTGAAGGACAATTCACATATTGGTCACTAAAGATAAAATGTAGGTATATGTGTCATGTAAATTTGGCCACTGGAATGAGGTCAAAATATTGTGTAGAACTCAGGTTATGGTCATTTGAAGTCAGTAAGGTCAAAGCTGTTTAACAGCAGCAGTGTTGGTTTTTAAAACGACCAGAAGTCACCTTTGAAGGACAATTCACATATTGGTCACTAAAGATAAAATGTAGGTATATGTGTCATGTAAATTTGCCACTGGAATGAGGTCAAAATATTGTGTAGAACTCAGGTTATGGTCATTTGAAGTCAGTAAGGTCAAAGCTGTTTAACAGCAGCAGTGTTGGTTTTTAAAACGACCAGAAGTCACCTTTGAAGGACAATTCACATATTGGTCACTAAAGATAAAATGTAGGTATATGTGTCATGTAAATTTGGCCACTGGAATGAGGTCAAAATATTGTGTAGAACTCAGGTTATGGTCATTTGAAGTCAGTAAGGTCAAAGCTGTTTAACAGCAGCAGTGTTGGTTTTTAAAACGACCAGAAGTCACCTTTGAAGGACAATTCACATATTGGTCACTAAAGATAAAATGTAGGTATATGTGTCATGTAAATTTGGCCACTGGAATGAGGTCAAAATATTGTGTAGAACTCAGGTTATGGTCATTTGAAGTCAGTAAGGTCAAAGCTGTTTAACAGCAGCAGTGTTGGTTTTTAAAACGACCAGAAGTCACCTTTGAAGGACAATTCACATATTGGTCACTAAAGATAAAATGTAGGTATATGTGTCATGTAAATTTGGCCACTGGAATGAGGTCAAAATATTGTGTAGAACTCAGGTTATGGTCATTTGAAGTCAGTAAGGTCAAAGCTGTTTAACAGCAGCAGTGTTGGTTTTTAAAACGACCAGAAGTCACCTTTGAAGGACAATTCACATATTGGTCACTAAAGATAAAATGTAGGTATATGTGTCATGTAAATTTGGCCACTGGAATGAGGTCAAAATATTGTGTAGAACTCAGGTTATGGTCATTTGAAGTCAGTAAGGTCAAAGCTGTTTAACAGCAGCAGTGTTGGTTTTTAAAACGACCAGAAGTCACCTTTGAAGGACAATTCACATATTGGTCACTAAAGATAAAATGTAGGTATATGTGTCATGTAAATTTGGCCACTGGAATGAGGTCAAAATATTGTGTAGAACTCAGGTTATGGTCATTTGAAGTCAGTAAGGTCAAAGCTGTTTAACAGCAGCAGTGTTGGTTTTTAAAACGACCAGAAGTCACCTTTGAAGGACAATTCACATATTGGTCACTAAAGATAAAATGTAGGTATATGTGTCATGTAAATTTGGCCACTGGAATCATGTTAAAAGAGTAAGTAGAACTTGAGTTATGCTTGTTTGAAGTCTGTTAGGTCAAATATGAAAATGACGATTTTGATATGAAAGTAACTCTTGGCCAATTGAAAATGATATAAGAAGTACATGTTATGTGAACCAACCCAAGATTATTATAAGATTGTAAAAGTTGGGTTGGGCATTGAAATGCTAGTAAAGGTAGTAGTGTATGGCTTGTTAGCCTTGTGTTTGAGATAATTGAGCTTGATGACCTTATATGTGTGAATTGTGAATTATTGCTAGGTGAAATGCAATATGATTGTTTGATGGTCATCTTGATTTTGGTTGTCGCGAAGGAGGTGAGTACTCTTGCATACCTTTATGTATACGTTGGGTCAATTACCATGAGACGTGGATATTCCGAGCATGGTAATTGATTTGGCTAGACCCGGGTGGGGTCAATTGTTATGAGGCCTAAGAACCTCTCGGGGCCTAAGAACCCCTATTGTTGTTGAGAAAAGGCCTAAGAACCTCTCGGGGCCTAAGAACCCCGATATTCTCTAATGGATCCATATATGTTGTTTATTGTACAAAGGTGAGCATGTAGGTATGGCACGACGGTGTCATGGGTTACATGTAATAGTCCTTTGTGCGTTGCCCTCCTTCGTAGGTATAAACGTATGCAAGATTATTCACTAAGCTTTGCTTACTTTTTAGTTGTTTACCCTTTTTATAGGTTGTCCCGGATGCGGAAGAAAGTTAAGTAATGTAAAGATTGAAGTTAAAGATGCTTTTTGGTTATTGATTGCTTTAGCTAAATGCGGATAATGGAATTGGTAATAGGACCCATAGCGACCCCTTTGAACTATCGGCTCTTTGTACTCTTGTTTTGTCCTTTTGTAAATTATTGTGATGTCTAGTGTTAGACTCGAGTTTTTGGGTATTTCAAATGGGTCGTTTTGTAGTCGTAATGTATTGATTTTGTTTAAATGTGTTTTGGAGAACTCATAATCCGTAACAGGTTTGGATGATGATTTTACGAATGGGTCATGCCGAAATTTCCAATTTTTGAATGTCGTCTTTTGTAATGTGTCAACTTGGGTAAATGACCCGTTTGGTTGTAAAATGATTGCTTGGTCAAAGGATACTTTGTTATGCTTATTTCCGAGTCTAAAACTTATTTGAACTTAGAAATGTGGTAAATATGAAGTTTGGTTTTGGTTCGGAATGTTATAAGTCGATCTAAGTGTCAAATGAAGTTTTGGATTACTGATCTGGGTGCTCACTGCGCCGCAGTGGGAGTCCTTCAGACCCACTGCGCCGCAGTGGGGCTTTTGGTCTTTCTGGTCCGTGGGTTTCCACTGCGACGCAGTGGATGTGTTTTGCATCACTGCGCCGCAGTGGGGTCCTGTAAAAAAAAAAAAAAAAAAAATTCTCTTATTTTCCTAAAATGAGTTCGGGTTCTTTCAAGTGGTATCAAAGCCGTGGTTTAAGGGATTTAGGTATTTTATTATTACACGGATACCTAGACTTAAACCATAGACGTGACTTGGCCTTATGTGTATAGTTCGGTTTCTAGTGACATACGGAAGTATTTAGCGAAGTTCACTTGAGGTGTCATAATAAGTAATTATAATAATGACTGCAGCGTTATTATGATCACATACTATAATAGCTCAAGTTAAGTCCGTTAAATATGGAAGTATGTTAGTGTGAAGCCATAGGTTGGAGACCTTATTTGGCAATGTGAATTGTTTTATGATTTTACTCGTTGATACCTAAGTATGATAGAATATGAGCTTTGCATGCTAACTGGTTTATTGAATGGTAAGAATTGAAAATTTGAGATTGGTTTATGAGTTTAATATATTGCTTGATGATAGTAAAGAAGAAGGTATGATAGATACATAGTAAACGTGAAATGTATGCTAATGTGTATTTGCTTGTTTATATGCGAATGCGATAGAGCAAAAGTTTGCTTGAATAATCGGCAATGAGGCCATAAAAGTGGAAGTTGATTTATAAGTTAAAAGATGGTTGTCACTTATAAGGAGAAAGTATGTCGAATAGTTGATGAATGTTGAATGTATGCGAATGAAGTGTGTTATTATTTAGTGTAAGACCATTGGGTAGTGAGACCCATGGCATCGTTATTATTTTGTGTAAGACCATTGGGTAGTGAGACCCATGGCATCGTTATTATCTGGTGTAAGACCATTGGGTAGTGAGACCCGTGGCATCATTATTGGGTTAAAGGACCATATAAAGTTTGGTGATGAGAATCAGTTGTGTATTGATATGATTTAATTGATGGATTAATGAAAAGAATGCTTATGATATGAGTAATATAAAATGTTAGGATTGGAGATTCCTATGATAATTATGATTGTGTTAGTGATATGTTGAAAGATTACGAGATATGGCAATAAGAACTATTTGTATAGTCATATGTTTAAAGTGATAGTATAAAATTGTAAAATGTGATGTCTTGTTTTGAAGATGGTTATTTAAGTGTATGTTAAAAGACCATACGGAGTATGGCGAATGTGTTTTGATCTTGATTAACATGCTTTTCTTGAATGAGTATATGATTACTTGAGGTTTGATGATAGACACTAAGATGAAATTTGCATAGTGAGAACATGAGGATGATATGGTTACAATGAACTAGTTAATGATAAGTATGGTAGTTATAAAAGTTAAAACCTGATTTAAAATCTTTGAACCAAATTGTTCTCTTTTCCTTCGGGAGCGTACGATATAATGTTTGAGAATAGATAGGCTAAGCGTGAATGATTCCTAATTTCACAAAGGGAGGAGGAGACCTAGTTGAATATTCCTAGCATAAAGAAAACAATTGTCTTCGGCGGAAGAAATGAAACGGCCGGTTTCTGTTGGTACTTTTGCTCGTGCGTTTTGATAATCGTTGTATGATAGTCAAGTCTCTTATATTAGAATCATCGACGCCGAATGGAAACCACGGTCTATGGAGAATCTTCTTGTTATTCGTGATTTTCCCAATTTCTTTCACGTAAATTATATTCGTTCTAGCTGTTTCAAGTGATTTCCTTTGTTTCCAAGAGGTACGATTTTCTAATTTAACGAAATGAAAGAAAGTAGGAGGCGTGTACGTTTAGTCACTTGTGAGCTCAATAAAGTAACAATCGGAGACGAGTACCCGTCGACAAGAATCATGTTCTACTCGATTTTCTTATTATTTTAAGATGAATTTTCATTCCTTTTAATCATCAACTTAAGACGAGCGATGAAGATGTTTCCGGAAAAGCTATCTATACTTGTTTTGAGAAGTTTGAATTTGTAGTTATGCTCTTCGATTTTATCCATGATTTTGCAAATTTTCATGAGTCTTACGAACCTCAATGGTTTCGTTATCGTAAATGTTTTCATTGACAATGTTTATTCTAAAAGTCAACACGGTTACTAAGTTCGTTTACGCGAAGTAAAGGAGATATTATAAAAAGGGAGACTTCCCTGTCAAATCGTCGGATGAGCAGATTAAGAGAAGTGAAATTATCTCTATCGTGTGATTACCCAAAGGAGGGATTGAGGTCGATTCGGCTTGGAATAGTGCGGTGATGAAGTGGAGACGGCCTACAAGATCAATATAGATTAGAAGTTTCGTAGTTGACAGGTGATAAATGCCGCGTTACTTTCGGCTTTTTGAAGATAGCCTCGCCGTTGACCGAATTAATTAGAAAGAATGTGAAGTGAACTAGGAGAAAAGAATGAGAAGTGGAACGAAATACTAAAAGAACTCAATAAGAATCGTTTCATTCGCGGTTTAAAGTCCACCGGAGTTGTTTTCACTCTAAAATTTTGGTGTTTTTACAATTAAAATGTCAAACTTACCACTTGATTTCGATCATATGAGTCCTAAGTGCTTTCTTTTCTTTTCGAACAACTGTTTTAAGAGTTGACTAACTCTTTCCAAAGATTACGTCAATGAAGTTTGGTGTTACCCCGAGGTGACTCAAGTGAAGATTTTGCAACAAGAACCTAAACAATCGAGAATTCGAATCACATGGAATGTTTTCTAAATAGTTATGCAATCTTATTAGACGTCATGATAGAACTCAGAATTCTCACCTTAACGAAGTCAAAGCGATTTTGCTCCATGAAACCTATAAAATTTGAATACTTCTTTCGCCAGTATGACAAGGATGTGTCAAGATCTTAAGAGCGGTTATTAGTGATCTCAAACGAAGCGGAATCTTGTAAGCATAAATAACTGCTCTTTAAGGGATCATAGAATTTGCTCACGATCTCGTTAGAAGTCCCAGTATAGCACTAGCTATCGCCATAGTATTCAGATTTGCCTCCGTATGAAAGTTGTTTGATCAAAATGTAGATTCCCTATTCGTGTTAGAAAAGTGGGACACCAAGAGTTGTGTAGCACGAATATAGTGATAAAGATTCCTAAGAAGATTGAAATGATAAAATAACGACCTAATAGTCAAGGTTGCCAAGAATTTTACGCAGATAAAGGAGGGAGACTTATCAAGTTCAATTTTGGTGATTGTGTAATATGAAGAAGTTATCTTTAGGGAGACGTGTTACAAGTTGCATATATGGAAAATCTAAGGTCTCGGTTTTCGATTCTTCCAAAATACTTGCTCAAATCAACAAGGTTACTATTTGTTTGGAATTTCCCGCAGAACTTCCAGGAATTTATTCTACCTTTCTCGTTTCTTGTTTTATAAAGTTTTATACCGTAAAGATTCTACGTGTACTTTTAAAAGAAGTCGAACTTCATAATGAATTAAGATAAGACGATGTCGAAGAGTGATGGATTTTATGAAGAAACGTGTAAGAAGAAGATAAGTCAAGACCTACACGGTAGTGCAAAAGCATGGAAGAATGTTGTATGTGTTAATGAGAAACTAAGAGAAAAGCTTTATTTCAACTTCATCACTAGATGCGGCTTGGATCACGAGGTCGTGATCCGTTCCAAGTGGGGGAGAGTTGTAACATCCCGAAATTTTAAGGCAAATAAAATAAACATTTATTATAGTTTTAACATTAAAATAGTTTCCTAGTATTTTATTTTTGGATACGGGGTTAATTTAGTTGGAGCTTTAACGGATAGCGGGTATTTTACCCACCTAATTTCCTTTGATGCGTGGCATCAAGATGAGATGCCAGCCAAATTCTTTTCTTATGACTCATTCTTCACCCATCTTCTTCTCAAACTTTTCACTCAAATTCCTTTCAATCTAAATTCTACTTTTAATTCATCCAACAATCCTACTAGTAAATAATAATATCATTCAAGAACATTCAAGAATTAATCATCAAAATTAAGAGAAATTGAGTGTGTGGGTAGTGTGGGCTGATTTTCAAGAAGAAAAAGAGGAGAAGAAAAGTGTAATTTCAATCTCAATTTTAGTTATTCCCTTGAAGGTAAGATTACTTTAACCTAATTTTGATTCTTGCTAAATTATCTTATAAAATTAGGGTTCTTGAATTGGAAAATTGGGGGTTTTCTTTATATTGAATTAATTTTGATTTAGGGTTCATGATGTATTGAAATTGGGGGTTTTCTTTATATTGAATTAATTTTGATTTAGGGTTCATGATGTATTGAAATTGGGGGTTTTCTTTATATTGAATTAATTTTGATTTAGGGTTCATGATGTATTGAAATTGGGGGTTTTCTTTATATTGAATTAATTTTGATTTAGGGTTCATGATGTATTGAAATTGGGGGTTTTCTTTATATTGAATTAATTTTGATTTAGGGTTCATGATGTATTGAAATTGGGGGTTTTCTTTATATTGAATTAATTTTGATTTAGGGTTCATGATGTATTGAAATTGGGGGTTTTCTTTATATTGAATTAATTTTGATTTAGGGTTCATGATGTATTGAAATTGGGGGTTTTCTTTATATTGAATTAATTTTGATTTAGGGTTCATGATGTATTGAAATTGGGGGTTTTCTTTATATTGAATTAATTTTGATTTAGGGTTCATGATGTATTGAAATTGGGGGTTTTCTTTATATTGAATTAATTTTGATTTAGGGTTCATGATGTATTGAAATTGGGGGTTTTATTGAATTGAGTTAAATTGCTATAATACAAGTTAGGGTTATGGTAATTTAATCAATTTGGGGTTTTAGTTGGGTTGCATGAAGACTTTGATGAATACTTGTGTGAACAAAAAACTGGACAGATTCTGACCCCGACCTTCAAACGAGTTAAACACCCTCATGACAGAGTTTTCACTGGTTGAGTCCTAAAAAGAAAATGTAGCTTATTGTGTTAAGCAAATTTTGCCACTGGAATGAGGTCAAAATATTGTGTAGAACTCAAGTTATGGTCATTTGAAGTCAGTAAGGTCAAAGCTGTTTAACAGCAGCAGTGTTGGTTTTTAAAACGACCAGAAGTCACTCTGGAGGGATATTTAACATGTTGGTCACTAAAGATAAAATGTAGGTATATGTGTCATGTAAATTTGGCCACTGGAATCATGTTAAAAGAGTAAGTAGAACTTGAGTTATGCTTGTTTGAAGTCTGCTAGGTCAAATATGAAAATGACGATTTTGATATGAAAGTAACTCTTGGCCAATTGAAAATGATATAAGAAGTACATGTTATGTGAACCAACCCAAGATTATTATAAGATTGTAAAAGTTGGGTTGGGCATTGAAATGCTAGTAAAGGTAGTAATGTATGGCTTGTTAGCCTTGTGTTTGAGATAATTGAGCTTGATGACCTTATATGTGTGAATTGTGAATTATTGCTAGGTGAAATGCAATATGATTGTTTGATGGTCATCTTGATTTTGGTTGTCGCGAAGGAGGTGAGTACTCTTGCATACCTTTATGTTTACGTTGGGTCAATTACCATGAGACGTGGATATTCCGAGCATGGTAATTGATTTGGCTAGACCCGGGTGGGGTCAATTGTTATGAGGCCTAAGAACCTCTCGGGGCCTAAGAACCCCGATATTCTCTAATGGATCCATATATGTTGTTTATTGTACAAAGGTGAGCATGTAGGTATGGCACGACGGTGTCATGGGTTACATGTAATAGTCCTTTGTGCGTTGCCCTCCTTCGTAGGTATAAACGTATGCAAGATTATTCACTAAGCTTTGCTTACTTTTTAGTTGTTTACCCTTTTTATAGGTTGTCCCGGAAGCGAAAGCAAAGTTAAGTAAAATAAAGATAAAAAAAAAAAAAAAAAAAAAAAAAAAAAAAAAAAAAAAAAAAAAAAAAAAAAAAAAAAAAAAAAAAAAAAAAAAAAAAAAAAAAAAAAAAAAAAAAAAAAAAAAAAAAAAAAAAAAAAAAAAAAAAAAAAAAAAAAAAAAAAAAAAAAAAAAAAAAAAAAAAAAAAAAAAAAAAAAAAAAAAAAAAAAAAAAAAAAAAAAAAAAAAAAAAAAAAAAAAAAAAAAAAAAAAAAAAAAAAAAAAAAAAAAAAAAAAAAAAAAAAAAAAAAAAAAAAAAAAAAAAAAAAAAAAAAAAAAAAAAAAAAAAAAAAAAAAAAAAAAAAAAAAAAAAAAAAAAAAAAAAAAAAAAAAAAAAAAAAAAAAAAAAAAAAAAAAAAAAAAAAAAAAAAAAAAAAAAAAAAAAAAAAAAAAAAAAAAAAAAAAAAAAAAAAAAAAAAAAAAAAAAAAAAAAAAAAAAAAAAAAAAAAAAAAAAAAAAAAAAAAAAAAAAAAAAAAAAAAAAAAAAAAAAAAAAAAAAAAAAAAAAAAAAAAAAAAAAAAAAAAAAAAAAAAAAAAAAAAAAAAAAAAAAAAAAAAAAAAAAAAAAAAAAAAAAAAAAAAAAAAAAAAAAAAAAAAAAAAAAAAAAAAAAAAAAAAAAAAAAAAAAAAAAAAAAAAAAAAAAAAAAAAAAAAAAAAAAAAAAAAAAAAAAAAAAAAAAAAAAAAAAAAAAAAAAAAAAAAAAAAAAAAAAAAAAAAAAAAAAAAAAAAAAAAAAAAAAAAAAAAAAAAAAAAAAAAAAAAAAAAAAAAAAAAAAAAAAAAAAAAAAAAAAAAAAAAAAAAAAAAAAAAAAAAAAAAAAAAAAAAAAAAAAAAAAAAAAAAAAAAAAAAAAAAAAAAAAAAAAAAAAAAAAAAAAAAAAAAAAAAAAAAAAAAAAAAAAAAAAAAAAAAAAAAAAAAAAAAAAAAAAAAAAAAAAAAAAAAAAAAAAAAAAAAAAAAAAAAAAAAAAAAAAAAAAAAAAAAAAAAAAAAAAAAAAAAAAAAAAAAAAAAAAAAAAAAAAAAAAAAAAAAAAAAAAAAAAAAAAAAAAAAAAAAAAAAAAAAAAAAAAAAAAAAAAAAAAAAAAAAAAAAAAAAAAAAAAAAAAAAAAAAAAAAAAAAAAAAAAAAAAAAAAAAAAAAAAAAAAAAAAAAAAAAAAAAAAAAAAAAAAAAAAAAAAAAAAAAAAAAAAAAAAAAAAAAAAAAAAAAAAAAAAAAAAAAAAAAAAAAAAAAAAAAAAAAAAAAAAAAAAAAAAAAAAAAAAAAAAAAAAAAAAAAAAAAAAAAAAAAAAAAAAAAAAAAAAAAAAAAAAAAAAAAAAAAAAAAAAAAAAAAAAAAAAAAAAAAAAAAAAAAAAAAAAAAAAAAAAAAAAAAAAAAAAAAAAAAAAAAAAAAAAAAAAAAAAAAAAAAAAAAAAAAAAAAAAAAAAAAAAAAAAAAAAAAAAAAAAAAAAAAAAAAAAAAAAAAAAAAAAAAAAAAAAAAAAAAAAAAAAAAAAAAAAAAAAAAAAAAAAAAAAAAAAAAAAAAAAAAAAAAAAAAAAAAAAAAAAAAAAAAAAAAAAAAAAAAAAAAAAAAAAAAAAAAAAAAAAAAAAAAAAAAAAAAAAAAAAAAAAAAAAAAAAAAAAAAAAAAAAAAAAAAAAAAAAAAAAAAAAAAAAAAATTCTCTTATTTTCCTAAAATGAGTTCGGGTTCTTTCAAGATAATCTTTGAATCTTATCCATTGATTAAAATCGAATAGTCAAGATCTCTCCAACTTAACACACATCAACTTTCTATGGACACATAAGGTTTTGGGCCGTTTGTATAACTTAAGATTTGTATAACTTAAGGTTTTGGGCTATTTAGAAAATATGGGATTTTGGCCATATACCTTTAAAAAAGACGTTGTGTATATGAACGTACGCTACGTGCAGCCAAGGACGCTGCGTATAGCAACGACGCTGCGTACAGACAAGGACGCTGCGTACAGACAAGGACGCTGCGTACAGACAAGGACGCTGCGTACAGACAAGGACGCTGCGTACAGACAAGGACGCTGCGTACAGACAAGGACGCTGCGTACAGACAAGGACGCTGCGTACAGGACAAGGACGCTGCGTACAGACAAGGACGCTGCGTACAGACAAGGACGCTGCGTACAGACAAGGACGCTGCGTACAGACAAGGACGCTGCGTACAGACAAGGACGCTGCGTACAGACAAGGACGCTGCGTACAGACAAGGACGCTGCGTACAGACAAGGACGCTGCGTACAGACAAGGACGCTGCGTACAGACAAGGACGCTGCGTACAGACAAGGACGCTGCGTACAGACAAGGACGCTGCGTACAGACAAGGACGCTGCGTACAGACAAGGACGCTGCGTACAGGACAAGGACGCTGCGTACAGACAAGGACGCTGCGTACAGACAAGGACGCTGCGTACAGACAAGGACGCTGCGTACAGACAAGGACGCTGCGTACAGACAAGGACGCTGCGTACAGACAAGGACGCTGCGTACAGACAAGGACGCTGCGTACAGACAAGGACGCTGCGTACAGACAAGGACGCTGCGTACAGACAAGGACGCTGCGTACAGACAGGACGCTGCGTACAGGACAAGGACGCTGCGTACAGACAAGGACGCTGCGTACAGACAAGGACGCTGCGTACAGACAAGGACGCTGCGTACAGACAAGGACGCTGCGTACAGACAAGGACGCTGCGTACAGGACAAGGACGCTGCGTACAGACAAGGACGCTGCGTACAGACAAGGACGCTGCGTACAGACAAGGACGCTGCGTACAGACAAGGACGCTGCGTACAGACAAGGACGCTGCGTACAGACAAGGACGCTGCGTACAGACAAGGACGCTGCGTACAGACAAGGACGCTGCGTACAGACAAGGACGCTGCGTACAGACAAGGACGCTGCGTACAGACAAGGACGCTGCGTACAGACAAGGACGCTGCGTACAGACAAGGACGTTGCGTTCAGCTGAAAACGCTGCGTACATGCATGGACGCTGCGTACAGGACAAGGACGCTGCGTACAACTAAGGACGCTGCGTTTTCTATCTACACAACGTGTAAACGCAGCGTATAGCAATGTACGCAACGTCTTGTGACCTTGACGTTGCGTACATCGCTATACGCTGCGTTTAGGATAGGTGTGAACAGAATCTTGTGTGTGTAAATAGTATAACCCTAAATAATAATAAGAATGTGCAATAATGAATATAATGGTCACTCTAGCTTTCTCCCTGTCACAATCCCTCATCACATAATATAAAGTCATGACCTTCAATTCGGCTATTTGTTTCTTTCTCATAATCTCCTTTCTACATCAATTATATGTACAACAAACATTTATACATAAATAGATATAGTTATATATAGATATAGATATAGATCTGCACAGGGTATACTAAAACAATGCATCCTTCTTTTTTCTGCAACTACAACACTGAAAATCTTTCAAAACACAATAATCAAGTTCATTACAACCCTCATTACATGGAAGATCATCAACCTATCGTTCGATCGGTTTCCCAACAACAAAAGCCATTTACCAATAATGATCATGAAAACTACTCAAATCTTAAGAATATTATAAATGTGCAGAAATCCAGCTACATTAATAACAATTATGTGGTTGTGGAAGATAACAAGTGTATACCGATGAGCAAGAGATCTTCAAAAAAGGACCGACACAGCAAGATCAACACGGCTCGAGGCCCAAGAGATCGAAGAATGAGATTGTCTCTTGATATTGCTAAGAAGTTTTTTAGGTTACAAGACATGTTAGGGTTCGATAAGGCGAGCAATACCATCGAGTGGCTGATAATAAAGTCAAAACCGGCTATTCGAGATCTACTTTCCCAACAACATTGCAACAGCCAGAGAGCTAGCTGCAGCCTTATAAGAAGTTTAAACAATAGTGCATCTTCTGGTTCAGAATGTGAAGTTCTATCTGACATTGATCATGATCATCAGTCTTTGGACAAAACCGGAGAGGATCAAGCAAGTGTGATAAATAATGAAAATTTGATCACTTCTGGCAAGAGTAACAAAGAGAAGAAGAAGAATGTTGAGCATAGAGGAGCAAGGAAAAGTGTGTACATTGATCAAACACTGGCAAAAGAAACAAGGGAAAAGGCAAGAGAAAGGGCAAGAAAGAGAACATCTGAAAAGAGAAATTTCAAGTTTGGTAGTAGTGATGATCAGTATACAAGAGTACTGATTAGACCGAGTTTGGATAAGGTAATCGATCAAAACACGAACCGATTAGGGTCTTGGATTCCCTTTGGAGAAAACCAACTTCATACAACTACGACTACTGATCATCAGCAACCCGAATATCCAAGCAGCTCCCATACTACTCAGTTTAAGCAAACAGGGAATATTGCTGGCGAAAATTCATCGGTGATGATGATGTCAAACAACTGGATGCCATCCAGCTTGTTCAATTATCACAATAATCCTGCAGGATCATCTTCTCATGAGGTAATATATACGAGTAGTACTTTTATATACCTATATATATATATAAGCTCAAATATACTACTTCCTTAAGTAGTGTACGTAGTTGACTACCAAGTTAAAGATTATCAAGTCACTGAGCATATAGGCCTTCACAAGAAATGATATATCTTCATATATATTTTCATAATGTTGTTTGCAGCATATGCATCATCATCAGTTCAGTGGCTTTCAGATTCAATAAACCATATATATGGGCAGGAATCCACAATTAATTAGTAAGACTTGCTTCTTCATATGCATTTTCCATTTTTGTTGGTTTCTCATTAATTGTAATATAAGTTCATATGTATAAATGAACGTATTCTGATCGTTAATAATTCATTTAAAATCATTCTTGTGGTACGTTTAAAGCTAGCTCGTTATTTCAATGAAGTGATTAAAATTAAGTTCTTGTGGTTTAAAATCAAATTGTGTTTAGCTAGAATTGGATATGTTGTCATAATCCCCTTTTGAATTGGCTTGTCCAGTTTTAATACGATCGAGTATAAATTTTCAAGATATGATGTAGTACACAGTTTTCTCTTGGTCATTTCCTCATCTATGTACAAGTTTCCTATTAATTATATCCTTGAAAAAGTGAAGTTTAAGATATATAGCCAACTTGATTCCAAACTGCTTTGTGAAAGTCCCAAGTTTGCAACGATTAAGTAATTAACAACTAATGTAAATTACACAAGAACATAAGACAATAAAGTAAGAAAGTTTAATCATAAGTAACATTGATTAAACAGTGAATACATGGTCGGTTTTACAAAGAAATAAAAGAGAAAATATTGTTAAGTTTTTTGACACACTAAAAACTTAACAATTAACAATTATACAAAGAGAAAAAAACACACTAAGTGTAATATGGCACACACCAACGGTTTTTCGGCTAGGTCAAGTGATGCTTTATATAGGGGAGAAAAGACATCACATGACAACCCAATAGATGTTGACACATGAGGGTTGTCAACTATCTATTGGTGTGTAAGACTGGTCTTCAGACATCTCTGTTTGCCATCTTGTTTCTTTCCCAAAACGACATGAAAGAGAAACACCTTAGTACCAAAATGGTACAAGGTCACATGTCTTCATCTTGATCTATCAACACGTGTCCTTGGGGACCAGCCTTCTTATCTTCATTTTCCCGCCCATATTTGACTTACAAGACATGGCGGTGAGTCATTGAACTTATCCTTTAACTCGAAGATAATGATCGCTGAGAGCTCGCTGAAGAAGCCTCTCGCTGAGTCTTTCAGCGAGTACTTGACTCAGCAAGTCTTCAGCGAATCCATGACTCAACAATCTCCCCCTATTCGCTGAGGAGACTTTGCTGAGTAAAGTCGCTTGAACTTACAAGAATTTAGAAATTGAAATGAGGGAATGCTGATTTTATATATATGACAAACACCTTTACAATAAGCAGCATTACAAAGATTACAAGACTACTTAATCCCATTGAGATTCTTGCTTGGCCTCGATAAATGCTCTATCTTGTTGTCTTTCAGGCTTCAGCAGCTCTTGATCAATCAGTCTTATAAATTCTGGATCATTGGAAGACTGAGCACAATACTTCCTTATTTTCAAAAGGAAGGCAGAAGGAGCAATTCCAATTTCATTGGTCCTGAAGAAGAGTTCATGACCATGGACATTGCAAAAACAGAAACCTCCCAGTTTCTCATCATATGTACCTTCCATGAAAAGAGTTCTGGAAGGCATCTTCAAGTTTAGCAGCGGCTCCTCATCTATATCAGTTTTGGGAACCATTCTGAGTATAGTGGGGAGACGAGAAACCTGGGATCCAGACGCTGATCTCTTTGATCCAACTCTGGGTTGCTGAGGATGAGGGAAGGGATGTCTTGCAGCGCTGAGCCGAGAGTCTTTGACTTTGTATTTTTGTTCCATTTTGCGAATATGTTTTATCTGCTCACCTGCCATCTTAATCAGCGGTTCATAACTTACAGCTGTCTTGTCCTTGATCAGCTTGTAAATTTCGATCCATTCAGTTGGCCCAAGTGTATCTTTAGTAACATTTTTCAGAGTATACAACTTGGGCACTCCTTTTCTTTGTAGGGAAAGATTCATCCCTTTTTGGGTTAGAGAGGCCCTGACCGACGTGATCTCTTCTTTTCTTTGCCTTATTTCTCTTGATTTGAGGTAGAGCCCTTGACCTTCTTCAAAGTTTTTCTTTTTCTTGGCATAGAACTCTTCCTCATTTTTCTTGAGTGCTTCAAGACCACCAGACTGCTGAGCCAACATCTTTACTTCATCATCAGCATCTTTTAATTCTTCACTAACAACCTGCTCACTTATGAATTTTTGAGAGAGCTCCTCTTCTCTCTTTTTCCTTTTTAGCTCCTCCTGAAGCACAACTTCTTCAGGAGTAAGTTCAGCAGTTGCCTTTTGAGATGGTGAAGGCTTAGGGAAAGCTCCAGCCATTAACTTTTCTTGTTGTTCTCTTGCTGTGGTTGGAACTTTGGGTGGCTTACTTTGAGTAGCCACAGCTGCTTTACCCTTATCAGCATATTTCTTTTCAAGGGCAGCGTGGAACTCAGCGGTAGGCTTGAAGATAGAGACATTGATTGGTTTTGCTGGCACATTCTCAGCAACAACTAGTTTTTCAACTCTCGCTGGCACCTTTTCTTTTTCAACTTCAGCTGCCGGTTTAACAACCTTCTCAGCAATTGTTGTTTTTGTTGTTTGCTCCCCCTCAACGTTTGCTGTCGGTTCATCAACCATCTCAGCATTACCAATGTTTTCAGTGAGGGGAGCTTGGGGAACATTAGATGCTGGATCCTCCTCAATATTTTTCTCCCCCTTGGAAGTAGCTGAGGAACTAGCTATTTCCACCTTATCTTTCTTGAGGAGGCTCAGCATTTCAACCATCATGCCCTTTAGATTTCCAACCTCTTTTTCAAGCTTCTTGGTACGGTTGACAGATTCGTCAAGTAGCTTTTTGTCAACAGCTACTTGGAAAGGAGTATGAGAGAAGATTTTGTCTTTGAGAGAAGTAATTTCTTGGGTGATAGAAGTGCGAAAATCATCTTGATGTTTCGAGAAGAAGGAAACGGTATGATTTAGTTGACGGAGGTGAGCAGAGAAGAGGATATTTGATTGGGAGAGGTCTTGGAGCGCTGGTAAGAGTCCAGGCACCTCAGCAGCCGTCGTGGATTTAGCAACTTCTGCTTTCAATTTATCCAGCGAGGCAGCGATAGAAGAGTTAGAGGTGCTAACCTTTTTCATGCTCTCGTGTAGCAAGGTTTGATTGCGTCGAAATAGTTGTGCATTGGTCCTGGTGTCAGTAACTTGATTCTTGGTAATACCAAAGACCATGCCTTGAAGAGTAGCCAGCTCATCTTTCAAACCTTCATGTTCAGCGGATAGCCCTTGAAAGTTAGCCAATGTACCAATGTGCAGTTCAGCTACCTTATTAACCAGCCAGGCGTACAAATATCCATGTCTATTCCCTTGGCTTTGACAGATTTGCACCCTTCTCAACAATTCTTGTAGCTGACGAGTTTCAACATAATCCAGACCAGGTATATTGACAGCAGTAAAAGCAGTGGTGAGTTCTTCATCAGCAGAAGGAACCTTGAGATCCTTTAGAGAAACAGGATACTTAGAGCAAGGAACCCTAAAAAAGTCTGGATGGTGCAATGGGGGCACCTCCATGATGATTTCATCATCAAGCTCTTCCACTTCAACATAAACTGCTGGCTTGATTCTTTGAAGTTGACAGTATAGCACTCTTCGCTGAAGCTCAGCATCATTCAATTCAGGCACATAATCTCCAAAATGACCAACTTGTTCATGGGAAGCTGTGGGCCTTTGAGAATAGCATGGTGGAGGAGGCATATCAGCCAACGACTCTGGGATATCCTCAAATTCAGTAGGAGGAGAGGAGATCAGCAAATATCCCAAGTCTTCTGCCAAGAAACCACTAATATAGGCCTCTTCTTCACTTTCTTCTGCGGCAGCGAGTGTGATTTCAGCATCATCATCTTGGAGGTCAAACTCACTGCCCAGATCTTCATCAGTTTCATTTTCACTTGGTAATGTATTTGTCTCAATCCCTGCACAAACAGTTTCCAAGACAATGGAAGGAGGAGGGGTAAGGGAACCTGGTGCCTCAGTCTCAGTGTGTTGTTCCACCAAGACATCATCGGCCGTAGAATTTGTTGACTCTAGCATCACCTGTGATCTGGCTGCTGTCAACGACTCAGAGGGTATTTGAGAAGAAGGGGGGAATTATTTGGGGGTGGAGTTGGACTTTGACTCTAGTGGGTTGGGGTGACCCAATATCTTCACCAACCTCGCCTACAGAAGTTTGAGGTGGCTGCCTGTTGTTCCCATTTAACTCGTCAACAGCCTGTTGGGAGGCTGCTGATGGGGTGGCTTGGGTACTAATGTCCATGGGCGTTGTGGACTTCCTAACCTTGGGGTTGCCCTTTGATACACTCCGCTTACGTTTTGGGACGTCAGCGGAGGGTGAAGATTGTATATTTTGAGTTGAGGATGCTGCCTTGGATTTACTTTTGGTCTTTTTAGAGGCTTGGGAGGTCGCTGGGGGGTTTACCAGCGAACCAGCCTCAGAAGGCATTTGAGCATCCACAGCGACCGTATCAGCCACTTCATCAGTAGGAAGTGCTGCCTCCCAGTCGCTGTTTTTGGGGTATAAAGAAGAGTCGAGAGAGAAAAGTACCTCTTTTATATGTGAAGTGAGGCGAGCAACCAAGTTTTCAGCTGGTGGCTTGTAAATATTGTTTCCAACCCTCGCTGTTGGAATTGTTGACGCATTTGGCAATACATACTCATCACCCAACGCCTCCTTGAAAATAAGGGAGAAGAATCTTGTAAAGGGCACAGTGTGTGACCGATTGTTCATGCTGATCTTGTTCTTCATATCATTGAAGATCAGCTGGGCATAATCCACAAATCGTCCTTCAGCAAGAGCGTGGATTATGGGCATCGATGTAGATGATGCCTGGTTGTAAGACCCAGAATTTCCACCCATGCATTGAATCACATGAGTGAACAGAACTCTCCAGATTCCAGGGAGATTGTGCTTTAATGGATTGCTTGGAATCGCTGGAGGGTTCTTCAGATTATAATTATATCCAATTGAAGGCAACCATGCCTTCCATTCATTTTCATTGGCTGGTTCCACAAACTTATTATCATCGGTTTCTTGTGGAAACCTAAGAGTGAGACGAAGAGAAGCAGGAGTGATGGTGATTGTCTTCTCCCCCTGGCGGATAGACCCAGTGATGGACTTGTTTGAATCATTATATTCACAAGTCCACCAGAATTCTCTAAGAAGATGGACAAAAATATTTCTTGGGTCCGCCATGATGCAATGATTTGCAGGAGATGCATGGATGAAATCCAGCATTGGCTTATACCCTTTTGTACCTTTTGGTACGTCAAGCGAGCCAAGATGATTGTTGGGTTTAACAATCATCTTTGAGGGAGAAAAGGAAATTTTAGAGGATTTATTTACATTTACAGGAGTATAGATTGGAGAATTTAAATAAGTAATAGGAGTTTGTTCCTGAACTTGTGGTTCAGGAGCAGGTGGATTTTGTACAGCGGGGGAAGAAGAAGAAGGGGTCTCAACATTTTCTTGTTGTTGAGGGATTGGAGATGAAGAAGCCATTGATTTGTTTGAGAAGAAGATGAAAGAAATTTATGAAAGAATATGAACAGATGGAGAGAGATATTTGATTTGAGAGAAAGTGAATAGTTATATGGAAGCGTGAAAATGAGGTTGTGAAAGTGAGGTTGTATATATAGGGTATGGTGGTGGGCCACGATCTTATAACATGATTTCTCTCTCCTCTTTTTCAAGCTGTGGAACAGTTGTAATCAACAACTGTTTTGTATATATACGTATATATATATAATATAAAAAGATTTTGAGAGTAACGTTTAAATAAAAGGAAAAGAAATTTTGTTCAAAAATACTTGAGTGTGCGCCGTATTGTGCAGTCGTAACCTGTCAATCAGACTGTCACATACAGACAAATGACGTGATCAAGGCAAAAATCGAGGTGACCTTTCAGTTTGAGTTTTTAAAACATGTGGTTCAAAATTTTGCCACGTCACCCACATAGTTACTTTGAAAACACTTAATTTTGAAAATATCCTATGTTTTATTAAATGAGAATTTTAATTAAATTTTTTTTTTTTTAAGTAGGAGGAAGGATCACATGCTGAAAGATGCTCATCATGTTTAATGTTTTGTCAGCGACTTCACAACTAACGTTGGTCGCTGACTTACAGTTTTTGGCAAACTGTCAGCCATCAACGGATTTAAGAAGTCTTTACCCCCCCCCCCCCCCCCCCCCCCCCCCCCCCCCCCCCCCCCCCCCCCCCCCCCCCCCCCCCCCCCCCCCCCCCCCCCCCCCCCCCCCCCCCCCCCCCCCCCCCCCCCCCCCCCCCCCCCCCCCCCCCCCCCCCCCCCCCCCCCCCCCCCCCCCCCCCCCCCCCCCCCCCCCCCCCCCCCCCCCCCCCCCCCCCCCCCCCCCCCCCCCCCCCCCCCCCCCCCCCCCCCCCCCCCCCCCCCCCCCCCCCCCCCCCCCCCCCCCCCCCCCCCCCCCCCCCCCCCCCCCCCCCCCCCCCCCCCCCCCCCCCCCCCCCCCCCCCCCCCCCCCCCCCCCCCCCCCCCCCCCCCCCCCCCCCCCCCCCCCCCCCCCCCCCCCCCCCCCCCCCCCCCCCCCCCCCCCCCCCCCCCCCCCCCCCCCCCCCCCCCCCCCCCCCCCCCCCCCCCCCCCCCCCCCCCCCCCCCCCCCCCCCCCCCCCCCCCCCCCCCCCCCCCCCCCCCCCCCCCCCCCCCCCCCCCCCCCCCCCCCCCCCCCCCCCCCCCCCCCCCCCCCCCCCCCCCCCCCCCCCCCCCCCCCCCCCCCCCCCCCCCCCCCCCCCCCCCCCCCCCCCCCCCCCCCCCCCCCCCCCCCCCCCCCCCCCCCCCCCCCCCCCCCCCCCCCCCCCCCCCCCCCCCCCCCCCCCCCCCCCCCCCCCCCCCCCCCCCCCCCCCCCCCCCCCCCCCCCCCCCCCCCCCCCCCCCCCCCCCCCCCCCCCCCCCCCCCCCCCCCCCCCCCCCCCCCCCCCCCCCCCCCCCCCCCCCCCCCCCCCCCCCCCCCCCCCCCCCCCCCCCCCCCCCCCCCCCCCCCCCCCCCCCCCCCCCCCCCCCCCCCCCCCCCCCCCCCCCCCCCCCCCCCCCCCCCCCCCCCCCCCCCCCCCCCCCCCCCCCCCCCCCCCCCCCCCCCCCCCCCCCCCCCCCCCCCCCCCCCCCCCCCCCCCCCCCCCCCCCCCCCCCCCCCCCCCCCCCCCCCCCCCCCCCCCCCCCCCCCCCCCCCCCCCCCCCCCCCCCCCCCCCCCCCCCCCCCCCCCCCCCCCCCCCCCCCCCCCCCCCCCCCCCCCCCCCCCCCCCCCCCCCCCCCCCCCCCCCCCCCCCCCCCCCCCCCCCCCCCCCCCCCCCCCCCCCCCCCCCCCCCCCCCCCCCCCCCCCCCCCCCCCCCCCCCCCCCCCCCCCCCCCCCCCCCCCCCCCCCCCCCCCCCCCCCCCCCCCCCCCCCCCCCCCCCCCCCCCCCCCCCCCCCCCCCCCCCCCCCCCCCCCCCCCCCCCCCCCCCCCCCCCCCCCCCCCCCCCCCCCCCCCCCCCCCCCCCCCCCCCCCCCCCCCCCCCCCCCCCCCCCCCCCCCCCCCCCCCCCCCCCCCCCCCCCCCCCCCCCCCCCCCCCCCCCCCCCCCCCCCCCCCCCCCCCCCCCCCCCCCCCCCCCCCCCCCCCCCCCCCCCCCCCCCCCCCCCCCCCCCCCCCCCCCCCCCCCCCCCCCCCCCCCCCCCCCCCCCCCCCCCCCCCCCCCCCCCCCCCCCCCCCCCCCCCCCCCCCCCCCCCCCCCCCCCCCCCCCCCCCCCCCCCCCCCCCCCCCCCCCCCCCCCCCCCCCCCCCCCCCCCCCCCCCCCCCCCCCCCCCCCCCCCCCCCCCCCCCCCCCCCCCCCCCCCCCCCCCCCCCCCCCCCCCCCCCCCCCTCCCCCCCCAACAGTTGACATCCTCCACTGGTGCTTTTGCGATCAAGCATGCAACCAGCATAGTCGGAGTCAGAATATCCAACCAACTCAAAGTCAGAATCTTTTGGGTACCAGAGGCCCAGCGTGGGTGTACCCTTAAGATATTTAAAGATACGCTTAACAGCAAGAAGGTGAGACTCACGAGGAGAGGCTTGATAGCGAACACAGAGACATGTTGCAAACATGATGTCTGGACGACTCGCTGTGAGATACATCAGCGAACCAATCATGCCTCTATAGAGAGTAGGGTTCACATACTTACCATCAAGGTCAACATGGAGGTTATTAGGAGGGGACATGGGAGTTCTTTTTGGAGTGACATGGGTGAAATCAAATTTATGCAGCATATCCCGAATATATTTTTCTTGATTGATAAATATTCCAGTGGAAAGCTGCTTAATTTGTAACCCTAAGAAAAAGGTTAATTCACCCATCATGCTCATTTCAAAAGTACTAGACATGAGAGCGCTGAACTTTTGACAGAGCTTAGAAGATAAGGAACCAAAGATAATGTCATCGACATATATCTGAACATACAGAACATCAGCTTTCTTCTTATAAATGAAGAGAGTGCTGTCTATGGTTCCTCGACAAAAGCCATGGTCAAGAAGGAAGGTAGACAATGTGTCATACCAAGCTCTCGGAGCTTGTTTAAGACCATATAAAGCTTTGTTTAGCTTGTAAACATAGTGAGGATGCTTTGGATCCTCAAAGCCAGGAGGCTGCTTAACATAGACTTTTTCATCAAGAGCACCATTTAGAAAGGCACTCTTGACGTCCATTTGATAGACAGTGAAGCCTTTGTAGGCAGCGTGAGCAAGAAAGAGACGAATGGCTTCAAGGCGAGCGACTGGAGCAAAGGTTTCGTCATAATCAATGCCTTCAGCTTGAGTATAACCTTGAGCAACCAGTCTTGCCTTGTTTCTGATGACCACACCAGTTTCATCCATCTTATTCCTATAAACCCATCGAGTGCCAATGGGTTCTTTATAGGGAGGAGGAACAAGGAACCAAACATGTTGTCTTTCAAATTGTGTTAGTTCTTCTTGCATGGCTTCCACCCATGAGGGATCAGCCATGGCTTCACCAATATTGGCAGGCACAATTTGAGATAGAAAATTGACATAGAGACAAGTATTACTTGTCGCTGAGCGAGTTTGGACACCATTGTGTGGATTACCAATCACATGGTCAAGAGGGTGATCAACAGTCCATTTGAGTGCTGGTGTATGGATAGAAGAAGAATGAGTGACAGCGGATAATGTGGAGGTAGGATCATTTGGAGCAAGAGAATAAGTGGAAAGATCAATGGTTAGAGAAGGTGCAGAGTTGCTGACAGGAGGGTCACTGAGATCAGTGGGTACCTCTTGCTGAGAATTGTCATCCTCAGCGTTTCCTGAAACAGGAGTCGCTGAAGCATCATGAAAGATGTCCTCAGCATCACCGTCAGCAGCTTGAGGTTCATCTAAAGGAGTGAGGTTAATGGAAGTGGCATTAACTGTCCTAAGGAGAGGCTCAACTGGATCAATAGAGTAAATGTGTGCTGCCACATACTCATCATTAGTTGAGAGACTTGAAGTATCAGCAATAGGTGAGTCAGTAACCTCATGATGTGTCGCTGACTCTATTGAAGGATCAGCAAGATCGCTGAGGATGCCTTCAGCAGATGTCTAATTTGAGAGATCTCCTAGCGATGAACAGTTTTCATCAAAAGTAATATGAATTGATTCATCTACTTTTTGAGTGCGAGTATTGAAAACTCTGAAAGCTTTACTAATAGAAGAATATCCCAGAAAGTAGCCATCATCAGCTTTGGGATCAAACTTACCCAAATTATCCTTATCATTTAGGATGAACACTGGACATCCAAACACATGGAAATATCCAATTTGGGGTTTCTTACCCTTAAGAATTTCATAGGCAGTCTTGTCATGTCGCTTGACAATAAGACACCTATTTTGAGTGTGGCAAGCAGTACTAACTGCTTCAGCCCAGAATTTACTAGGAAGGGAGGACTCACTGAGCATGGTTCGAGCAGCTTCAATGAGAGTTCTGTTTCTCCTTTCAGCTACTCCATTTTGTTCAGGAGTTCTAACAGAAGAGAAGTTTTGTCTAATCCCTTGATCAGCACAAAAACTTTCAAGAGTGTGGTTTCTGAACTCAGTGCCATGGTCGCTTCTGAGTTCTTTAACACGTATGTTGTTGAGGTTTTCCATCTTTTTAATGAAATTGATTATTTCCTCAGCAGCATCACTCTTAGAATGAAGAAATATTGTCCAAGTATATCGTGAATACTCATCCACGATGACTAAGGTGTATTTGCTACCTGACTTTGGACATTCACTGGACCAAAAAGGTCCATGTGAAATAGATGGAAGCAGCCACTGATGGAATTGGCTTGTTTAGTTTTGAAAGTGGCTCGGTGACTTTTACCCTTTTCACAGGCACCACAGAGCCTGTCCTTCTCATAAGAGAGAGGAAGGCCTCGAACAAGATTTTTCTTGGCTAGAGAATTGATTGTTTTGAAGTTCACATGTGACATACGCTTGTGCCACAACCAATTGATTTGAGAGGCAGCTTTTGAAAAGAAGCAGGTCTCGCTGTCTGTTTTGACAGGAGTGAAATCTACCAAGTAGATATCTCTCTTTCTAGGAGCGACCAAAACTACTTCTTTATTTACATTTAACACTGTGCCTTGATGTTTATCAAGGATAACCTTGTAGTCAGCATCGCACAGTTGACTGATGCTAATCAGATTTTGTTTCAAGCCGTTCACGTAAGCGACCTTAGTGAACTTGATTAGCCCATTTGAGAGAGAGCCATATCCTTCAGTTTGGCCAGTAGAGTTGTCACCAAACACAACTGTGGGACCATCAGTCGCCACAAAGTTATCCAGCAGGTCCTTGGATCCAGTCATGTGCTTTGAACAACCACTGTCCAAATACCACACTTCTTTTCCTAGCGAGGCCTGCATGGATAACAATAGAAGGATTTAGGCAGATCGAGATTTTCTCCACTGACGGAATCATCAGTGTAGAGAGGAAGATGAACATAAGCATCATCATCAGTAGAGAGTGAAAGAGGGGCTCTAGGATCAGCGTTCTCATCAACTAGAAAATTTTCAACGAGTTGATGAGCAAGAAGCATGTCACGAGTAACCTCACGTGTGAAGAGTTGATCTTCAGAGGTAAAAGTGACAGAGCTTCCAGTGTTGAGAACAACCATGTTGCTGACTTGATTATTTTCCCCATATTCAGCCAGTACACTGTCATTACCATTGGTAATGATTTCATGAGCCTGGGGAAAGGAGATTCGCTGAGCGGCAATGTATTCAGCAATGTTTTCATTAGTAAGAACAACATCTTCACCCAAGCTGATATTGGATTTAGCTGGGGGAGCTCGCTCAGAGATTACAGAGGAGGGATGAGCAGCGGAAGCTGAGGGTAGATTTGGCTGAATGACTACTTCAGGAGGATTCCTGGAGTCTTTGTCATTGCAGTCAGCAGCGATGTGTCCTCTTTCGCCACATAAATAACATTTTCTTCCAGCATTCTGACTTTGAATCAGAAGTTCCTTGAGTTGTGAGGACAAGTCGTTGACACACTTACTCAACTCACAAATCTCATGATTTGAGGAAGAAGTTGATGCTACTGAATGGGCCTTTTTCTTCCTAGACTGAACAAAAAGAGTTTTGGGAACAGGGCCAAGAATGGACTTGCCCTTAGATTGAGCATTTGAAGAAGAAGGGGCATGATTATTCAGAACAACACGCTGACCTCCTTGCTGAGGAGGTCTGACTTCCGGAACAGGTCTGAGTTGCTGAGAGCCATGACGACTGTGAGCAACTTGCTGACCTCCTAGCTGAGGAGGTCTAACCTGCTGAACAAGTCTTGGTTGCCGAGGGACAAAAGTTCCCTTTGGGACATAGACAAAATTAGGTTGCTGATAACGAGCATCAGCAAACTTAGCTCGTCTATTCATTAGGTGCTCATGCATAACAGACTTTCTGCCAGCAGGAGAAGTATTAGAAGAAGACGAGGGTTGAAACGCAGGGCGTTCAGCGACTGCTGAAGGAACAGAATTATCAGCGAGTTGACCATCAGACACAGCTCGCTGAGGAGTGCTGTAGTCATATGGAATAGCGACCTTGCTTCTTCTAAAAGGTTCAACGCTGAAACCACCATTGGGCTTAACAGTCAAGAGCCGAGGAGCAAGGGGCTTGAAACCATCACTTGAAGCATTTCCTTCAAATGTTTGGGAGGAGGAATATTGAACACGGCCTTCATTAGGCATCATGTCAATGATAGGATGATTAGGAAATACGGTTTTAGCAAAGCTAGCTGATGAGCTAGTTTGCGAGGAAGAAGAAGTGCTGGGAGAGGGAGACTCATCATTCAATTCAGAGTGATAGTCATTTCCTTTGGTAAAGTACTTTTTCAGCATTTCCTCAGGAGATGCCACAGCACTTTGAGGAATCCTCTCTTCAGGAGCAGGACCGTCGCTGAACATATTAGTTATGACAGCGACAGTTTCATAATCACCACCAATGATGGCTTTTATTTGAGCAGGCACCTGCTTACTGAAGATTTGGCCATGAAGCCTGGAGGCTTTAGACCATGAGGTTACAATCTTCTCAAGGTCAGCGACCTGATTTTTCAGCTTCTCATTGGATATAGAAAGGGTTTGATTAAGAAGCTTTTGATATTCAAGCTCAACATGGACATTTCTTAGGTCCTTGAGCTTGTCAGCTTTATCACTTAACTCAGCACTAACTGAGTTAAGTTTGGACTGAAGGTCAGCACGAATTGACTCGACATATTGAATGTCACAAGTAAGAGATTCAAGAATAGTAGGTTTGTCCTCTTTAGAGGCAGAGGAAAAAGTGCATACCTTCTTGATGGTGACATTCACCCACTGACTGGAGCACACTTGATCCTTTGTCAGCGCTTGATCATCAGTGAGTGCCATAAAGCAGATGGCATCAACAAAGTCCTCGCTGTCAGAAACGTCAGAGTCAGCCCAGTCATGTTCTTCAGTGACAAGACCTTTGGCAGGAGCTTTGGCTTTTTCCACTTCATCCATTTTTTTCTCGAAGCTCATAGTACTTATTCTTGTATTCATCAGCAGGCTTGACTGAAGAGGGCCTCGCTGATGAAGAAGAGGGCTTCGCAGCCTGCAAAGAAGGAATAGAAACTTTGCATTCTTTTTGGTAATGGCCCTTTCGACCACACCTCCAACATTCTTCTTGCGACTTATCCACCACTGGTTTTTGAAATGGAGTCGACCTACGACTATTCCATTTTTTAGAATATCGTTTACCAGCGATGAGGGCAAAATTCATGAAATCCGAGAACATGCTTTGTCTCTCCTCGAAATCGAGGTCATTGACAAGATCTTGGATGTCAGAGGGGGTGGAATTGCTGATGTCAAGATGGACAGTACTGACTTCAGCAGAGACCAGTGCAAGAGGGTCATGAGAATGAGATGTGCTAGAAAGAGAAGAAGAAGAAGAAGAGCCAGCATGCCTTAGAGATTCAGCCTCAGCTCTCAGATTTTGAGCAAGGGCTCTCTCTTCAAATTGAAGAGTGTCGTAGAGGGATTCTAAGTCATGCATTTTCAGCAGTTTGGTGGTTCGAAGAATTTGTCTTAGACCTTGCCATTTGATAGGCAAGACGTCAATGAACTTGTGACATATTTCAAGCGTATCATGCTCTATGCCTACGTTTGTCATATCATTCAAAAGACATTTGAACCGATTATAAGTGCCATCCAGACTCTCATTAGGAAGAGAGAAGAATCCTTCATAGGCACGTTTCAGATCTATTTTCTTGGTAGCGAGAACATCTGGCGTACCATCGAATCTGGTACACAGATTATCCCACACCTTTTTAGCAGTAGAAAGTTTGATGACAGATTTCATTATGTCATCGGGAAGGGTGGTGATGATAAGATTTCTTAACCGAGCATCCAGATTGACAAGCCTACGTTCATCATCTGTCCATTGTACTTCTGGTTTTATGAGCTCAGAGACAACCTCAGGAGCATCAGCGGTGGCTCCTGGTGTCCTGGTAACCAGAACCGGTACATATGGCCCTCTGGTCAGAATGGTCATCAAGTAAGGTTCAACTCCTACTATGTGTAGGAGCATTCTCTCTTTCCAAGATCCGAAATCATGAGTTTCGAATCTTGGTGGGATAGAGACATACCCAAAGTATCTGGTATTAACCAGAGTAGGAACCGAAGCCATGTAAAGAAAAAGGTTTTAAAAGAAAGAAAAGAAAAGATTTTAGATGCAGAAAATTAAAGTACAGAAAGAAAGATAATCTTGCAAACGCTTTTCAGATCAGTTTCAGTGTATCGAAACACTGCTCTGATACCAACTGAAAGTCCCAAGTTTGCAACGATTAAGTAATTAACAACTAATGTAAATTACACAAGAACATAAGACAATAAAGTAAGAAAGTTTAATCATAAGTAACATTGATTAAACAGTGAATACATGGTCGGTTTACAAAGAAATAAAAGAGAAAATATTGTTAAGTTTTTTGACACACTAAAAACTTAACAATTATACAAAGAGAGAAAAACACACTAAGTGTAATATGGCACACACCAACGGTTTTTCGGCTAGGTCAAGTGATGCTTTATATAAAGGAGAAAAGACATCACATGACAACCCAATAGATGTTGACACATGAGGGTTGTCAACTATCTATTGGTGTGTAAGACTGGTCTTCAGACATCTCTGTTTGCCATCTTGTTTCTTTCCCAAAACGGCATGAAAGAGAAATACCTTAACACCAAAATGGTACAAGGTCACATGTCTTCATCTTGATCTATCAACACGTGTCCTTGGGGACCAGCCTTCTTATCTTCATTTTCCCGCCCATATTTGACTTACAAGACATGGCGGTGAGTCATTGAACTTATCCTTTAACTCGAAGATAATGATCGCTGAGAGCTCGCTGAAGAAGCCTCTCGCTGAGTCTTTCAGCGAGTACTTGACTCAGCAAGTCTTCAGCGAATCCATGACTCAACACTTTGCTTTTTTTGTTTTTCTTAGTTCTTCAACAAATAAACTGCTTTATACATGAAATACAATTAATGTATGCCTGCTTTTGGTTGGTTATATATATTGCTGCTGCATAAATAGAATTTCCTATTCTTAATTAGAATTTGTTGTATCATTTATATCCTTCCAAGAGGATGACCTATGTAGGTTTCAGGCCCCAAAATACACACAAAGACACTCACGTATAAGAGTTATTTACTACTAAAACTTGCTTAATATTAATGAAATGAAAATACACCACACATTCTGCCACTACATGCTATTGCTATTTATAAGGAAAACTAAACATAAAACACATGCATAATAAGATAATTTAACTGCTCCTCTATTTTAGCATACTTCCCCACGTTCCCTTCCTTTGAGACTTGGTCATCTCCAACTTCCCATTCCATTTTACTTGGCAATTAGCAACTACCAAGTCTACTATTGACCCATATCCGACATGCTGAATTATGACCCGAAATAAATGATCCAACTTGGCCCGTACCCATCAAGATTAACCCAACATTCACCCCCTTAATCTTGATATCGATCTTCACTTCGTTCTTGTCTGCGTTCGTTCTTGCTTTCCATACTAAACCCGGAATCGTTTGTCTTGCCAAACTTGCCACTTTCTCCTTGATTCATACTCACCCTTGCTTGCATCTTTAGAATCTCCTTTTTCTTTTATACAACCTGAAAGAAAAAAAAACTAACCCCTTTTTTGTTCACTGACTTTGCTCACGTACAACAACACAAAGTGTTTAGTTTGTTTGACTTTAGAAATCAACTTCAATCATTTATTTTCCCACCATTCTTCAATCAGGTTTATATCAAGACTTTCACCTATCTTCTTATCAACAATTAGAGAAACCAAACGACATGAACTCAACCATTTGATCACTTCATCTCTTCTTTGTTCTTCTATCAACAAACTGGGTTGTTCAACAAGTCATGATTTGGCCAGAATCATGGCTCATCTTTCAACCCATTTGATCGCCTAAAAACAAAGCATTCAAAGTAGGTAACATACGTTCATATAAATCTCTGATCACAGCAGCCCCTTGATTCCTACTTCGCTCGTTTCTCATGCACTTTCGGTTAGTATCACTTCTGGCCAAACATGCTGTAAAAAACAGCCCACAGACAGCCACAAAACGACACCGAAACAGCCTCGAAACAACCTCCTTTGCTCGTCACTCGACCCGATCGACCACACCATCTTCACACCCGCTCTTGCTCTCCATTTTCAGTTCTTGTGGCTTTAAACTTTTTGTTTTCATATGCCAAGAACCTGATTTTTTTTCTTCTCCATTCATCATGCCAACAATCGAACGATTCCACCACCAAATCTTGCTTTGGTCATGCTACTAACTATTCATACCGCTGCAGCCCGGTATCTTACTCTTGCTTCTTGCTCTTGCTTTGACGCGTCTCTTGCTACTTGCTTCTTTCTTCTTTCTTGCGGGATCCCTTTCTTTCACTTCTTGCTAACATGCTGATTTCTTGCTTCAAGGATTCAAAACAGAACCCGACTTACTTCTTGCTACTACTGTTGCTTTTGCCCCACAGCCATGGGACACTCTCTTTCTCACCAACGACTCTCAAACTGGCTCTTTTCTCGCCCCTTGCTCTGATACCACGTATAGGTTTCAGGCCCCAAAATACACACAAAGACACTCACGTATAAGAGTTATTTACTACTAAAACTTGCTTAATATTAATGAAATGAAAATACACCACACATTCTGCCACTACATGCTATTGCTATTTATAAGGAAAACTAAACATAAAACACATGCATAATAAGATAATTTAACTGCTCCTCTATTTTAGCATACTTCCCCACGTTCCCTTCCTTTGAGACTTGGTCATCTCCAACTTCCCATTCCATTTTACTTGGCAATTAGCAACTACCAAGTCTACTATTGACCCATATCCGACATGCTGAATTATGACCCGAAATAAATGATCCAACTTGGCCCGTACCCATCAAGATTAACCCAACATTCACCCCCTTAATCTTGATATCGATCTTCACTTCGTTCTTGTCTGCGTTCGTTCTTGCTTTCCATACTAAACCCGGAATCGTTTGTCTTGCCAAACTTGCCACTTTCTCCTTGATTCATACTCACCCTTGCTTGCATCTTTAGAATCTCCTTTTTCTTTTATACAACCTGAAAGAAAAAAAAACTAACCCCTTTTTTGTTCACTGACTTTGCTCACGTACAACAACACAAAGTGTTTAGTTTGTTTGACTTTAGAAATCAACTTCAATCATTTATTTTCCCACCATTCTTCAATCAGGTTTATATCAAGACTTTCACCTATCTTCTTATCAACAATTAGAGAAACCAAACGACATGAACTCAACCATTTGATCACTTCATCTCTTCTTTGTTCTTCTATCAACAAACTGGGTTGTTCAACAAGTCATGATTTGGCCAGAATCATGGCTCATCTTTCAACCCATTTGATCGCCTAAAAACAAAGCATTCAAAGTAGGTAACATACGTTCATATAAATCTCTGATCACAGCAGCCCCTTGATTCCTACTTCGCTCGTTTCTCATGCACTTTCGGTTAGTATCACTTCTGGCCAAACATGCTGTAAAAAACAGCCCACAGACAGCCACAAAACGACACCGAAACAGCCTCGAAACAACCTCCTTTGCTCGTCACTCGACCCGATCGACCACACCATCTTCACACCCGCTCTTGCTCTCCATTTTCAGTTCTTGTGGCTTTAAACTTTTTGTTTTCATATGCCAAGAACCTGATTTTTTTTCTTCTCCATTCATCATGCCAACAATCGAACGATTCCACCACCAAATCTTGCTTTGGTCATGCTACTAACTATTCATACCGCTGCAGCCCGGTATCTTACTCTTGCTTCTTGCTCTTGCTTTGACGCGTCTCTTGCTACTTGCTTCTTTCTTCTTTCTTGCGGGATCCCTTTCTTTCACTTCTTGCTAACATGCTGATTTCTTGCTTCAAGGATTCAAAACAGAACCCGACTTACTTCTTGCTACTACTGTTGCTTTTGCCCCACAGCCATGGGACACTCTCTTTCTCACCAACGACTCTCAAACTGGCTCTTTTCTCGCCCCTTGCTCTGATACCACGTATAGGTTTCAGGCCCCAAAATACACACAAAGACACTCACGTATAAGAGTTATTTACTACTAAAACTTGCTTAATATTAATGAAATGAAAATACACCACACATTCTGCCACTACATGCTATTGCTATTTATAAGGAAAACTAAACATAAAACACATGCATAATAAGATAATTTAACTGCTCCTCTATTTTAGCATACTTCCCCACGTTCCCTTCCTTTGAGACTTGGTCATCTCCAACTTCCCATTCCATTTTACTTGGCAATTAGCAACTACCAAGTCTACTATTGACCCATATCCGACATGCTGAATTATGACCCGAAATAAATGATCCAACTTGACCCGTACCCATCAAGATTAACCCAACAACCTACACTATTTCTCTCGGTTGCGCTGTATAAAATTAAGTTCAGTAGAGTACGTTCGACTTTGATAGTCAGTTAGATATATTCGGCTTGATCAATTATGGGTTTTGATTGATGTAATGAATCACTTAATTGGTATCTGTAATATTATGAAACTATATATGTATGTATCTAAATTAAGGTTCTTCCACATATGTTGGTTGATGACTTGGTTGTATAAATTTGGAGAAATGACTTAAAAATGACAGGATTATTGTCTATAGGCTTTGATTGGCCGATGCATTCCTAGCTTTTTAATGGAATCGACACTTTAGAGGATAAGATATGTGGGTGCTTAATTATATATCCAATCGTACATTTCGGAACAAATTAAATGCTATTGCCATCATGCGTACGGATCCCTTCTGTACCCAGGATATAGAATTTCTATATACGAGAACGAGATGATGATGATGATGAAACGCAAAAACATACTGTATTAGTACATTGCATGCTGACTTTAAAATAAATATGAAATAACAAATAGATTATAACGTTCTCGTATATATAGTTAAAGCAATAAGACCACGTACTAGAATTAATTAGCTCTTGGGTTCTTGGTATCAAATCGAACGGAGGGGGGGGGGGGGGAATGTTGCCCGGGCGGGAGACATGGTTTTCCCTAGAAATAAGTGGGTTTTCTGTGAAATTTAACCATTGTGGCAATAGCCTAGTGGTATCCTAAGTCGCTGCTTACTCTGGAGAAACCTAGATTCGATTATAATAGGTGAAAGATTTACCCTTAATTAGTTGTTTTGCCGTTAGTTATTTGATTTGATGTCCTTGTCAAGGCGTTGTTAAATAGTTAATCACGAATAGGTTTCATTGCTCTAATATCCTCAAATGGTTCATACCGAATCATCTGATGTGTTTGTTCTCGTTCATGTCCTTGTGTCTGTCAAAAAAAAAATGGGGGAATCCTAGCTCTGGTACCATTACTAGATATCCGTCGACTAACCCCATATGAGCCTTATGATAACGGTTTAATACCTCCATCACAATTTTCACATGATCTGGGCACCCCCAAATGATTGAAACCGTACGTGTCTTTAGAAATTTACATGTTGGCCTAGGCTTCATTGGTAACAGATACCTTTAAAAAAATAAACAAAGTGAGGATCAAACTTGAGACCTTAGGGTCACCAAGTGCTTGTGTAACCATTAGGTCAGCTCTTTGTTGGAAAAAAAAAAAAGTGGGTGCAGGTAAGAGTAGAATTGAAGACCTCTCTCAATCGGTCTTTATAAACTTTCAACCAAATAGTTATGGAAATTGTGATCGAGTACCCATATATATGTTGGAAATTGTGATCGAGTACCCACAAAGTGATCACCCACTGGTTGGGAAATGCTCTAACAAGAAATAAATGACTCTTACATGTCTATGTTCTTTCTCTTTTCACGTGGCGTATTGCTATCTACAATTAATTACTATTTTGCAACCACTAGGATAGTAGGATCCCACTTAAGTTCCACTATTCAAATAATGAAAAATCCTTAGAAATATATATTAACTGTTATAGACATTTTGCAACCTACACCTTGTAAGATTGTATTGAGACCTGTATGTGAAAAACGATATTAGGAGTTATTTTACTCTATTAACAAATGACTTTTCGTCAAAAAGCCAAAAGAAACCAAATTTTATAACAGAGAATTAGGACACATCAGTCATAGGGGCCAAACTAAAGATTGTTTTGATTAAATTTGATGTTGTTTTTAAGGATATAAAAGTAAAATAAAGATTTTAAGTTTTAAACTAACACTTTAGTAAAATATAAAAGGAAAAACTAAAAGGAATGATTTATATAGGATTAGAGATTTACCAAAAGGTCTTAAAAAGTTGCTTTCACACACTTTTGTGTTACCCCAGATTGTAGTTACCACCAACAAATTTGCTTACATTTTTTTAGGGTGTAGGTGAAGCACTTGGTCACTTTGTGATTGATTTATAAATTTAGCATTGTTTTAGCATTACATAAGCTGAATTATTAGTTTTTTACATGTAGTGACACTTATTTGATTTATTTTAAAACCTTAAGTCCTTAACTGGGAAATTGCCCAGTAACAAATAAGAAAAGTATATGAGCCCAATACAAAGGCCCAAGGGTAAGCCCAAGCCATTTAAATTTCGCCTATTAGTTTTTTTCTTTTGCTATTTTAAGTAAGTCAAAGAGGTGAACATGTGAACTAAACTGAAATGGACAATACAGTAGTTCAATTAATAATGCGTAAACATGTGAAACACAAAAACTAGCTTAAATAAACTAGTCAAACGTTATGAAAGTCAACTATAAATGTAGCTTTTGCAACTATGAAAATGGGGGCACTCCGCCTTGTGGCCTTATAAATCTTGAACTTTATGAACAAGAATACTTTCGCTTGAACTTTTGTACCAAATTGACATCTTGCTTGATCCCTTTGTTTGAGTCAACCTAAACCCCGACACAAAATAAGAAACCAAGGCGACCATTTAACCAGCCGATGCCCTTTTACTTAGCTATATATCTGAATTTTTCCATCAGTGCCAAATGTATACTAGCGAATTAAAATTTGTATCGAAATTCATATAATATGTTATTGAGAAATATAATAATATGGTATATGTAGGTTTATTTTCGTCTTACATAATACATATCATTGTATGTAACAGCATGTACACATTTGGATCATAAACCCATCATATAAACAACGAGTTGACATTTGGATGATAAATTAAGTTTGACCAGATCAACACTCAACAATGACTTCTTTTGATATAAAAACTATATTTAGCATCAACATATATCTTAGTTCATACACTTTTGGGACAGGATCCAATGATAAATCTATACTATCTTATAAGGGCATCCATAATGGTTGGTTGAGGAATGACTTTTTTTATCCAAAAAAGCTATTGAAAAGCTTTTTATCATTGGAATAAAAGACTTTTTTCTTCAAAAGGTTGATACTCTTCAACCTATTGAAGCAAAAGCTTTTTTTCAAATACACTCATTGAAATCAAAGAAAGTGGAGGGAAAGAGGTTTTGAAAATTATATTGTTTAAATAATGATGTGATAACCAAAAAAAGTTATTAATAGCTTTTTGTCATTGGAGATGCTCTAAAGCATTTTGCCCTTTTTTAAAATCTCAAAAAATGATTTGAACTACCTAAATTACCCCTCTTCTTTATTCACTAATTTAAATATCTCTACCTAATATACCTATAATACCCTTAAATCTCAACTACTCATTTTTCTCTCTCTCCTCAAATCTCAACCACTCATTTTTTTTCTCTCCTCCATAAATCATTTTATTCCTCTAATTCATTCATAATCTTTTATCTCAAAAACTGTATATCGATAAATTATAAAAACTGTATGGGTGTTCTTAAAATTTCATTAGAGATGTCATTTGATATATTTTCGACGAATTTTTGAATCCGAGGGCGAAGCCCGTACGGGTAAAGCATTTGCTATCACACTCTATGACTTATCACCTCCTATGACCTATCACCCCCACCATCTCACCGCCGCAACGTGCGGACACTTTTTCTCGTACTATAAAATTGATTTAATAATACACACAGAAATTTCAAATCTAATTAATCTCCTGCTCTTATGTATGTGTATTGTTTTATTTTTTCCTTTTAAATACATAACTTCCAGCATACTATCCACTTTGAACGTGATTGTATTCAAATTATTAACATCTAAACATACATATCACATATGACGTTCATAAATTCAAATTAAGAATATAACCATATTTTCATTTAGTTCTGGGTATAATAGATTTTTATATTTAATCCTTAAATGGCTAAATGCTTCTTCTTTTGCGAGTGTTTTATATGTCTTCAAGTTCATGTTAAATATAGTGGTTCGTGATTTTTGTCGAGTGGTTCATATATAAGCTTTTGATTTGTGCGGTCTATTGTTCATGCCTTCATATTTCAAATGCTTTGTGTTAGTTTTAGTATCCGTACGTAGATCATAAGTAATACAACCTCTTAATTGATAGAGTAATATTTTCCAATCTAATTACAACTTAGAACTTTGCAATGACATGTAATTTTGAGCATTGTATGGAATAGTTAGTTTTGGATCTTTTATGTCAAGTTGTAACTTAAAAAGTTAAAAGTGTAAATAGTTATTAATTTGTTATAAGTTAGTTAGATATATAGATATAGAGTATAGATATAGACGGTTATTTTTTCTTCCCCAATATATAGTCTTGTAAACTCATCTTCTCCAATTAATCGAATGAGTTTCACACACATAATTTGCTCTGTTTTCTTCACTTCTGCTTAATTTCGTAAACTTCATATGGTATCAAAGAACAAGGAATTGCTCTAGTTCGATTGTATTCATCACGACGATACTTGATCGGAATTCTGTGATTGTCTTCTCCGGCCAAATTAGGTCAAATTACTGTATTTTTCTTGAAATTCTTATTTTCTTGGGTTTCAATTATCAAAAGTTTATATCAATTTTCGCATTGCTTGATTCAATCATGACAACTGATTCAATTGATCCAACTAATACTGTTTCATCGGATACTCAATCAAATCAAAATCAATCCGCCATTAATGATCCTCTGTTTCTAGCTTCTTCTGATCATCCTGGAATGATTTTAACAAATACTCCTTTCAATGGTACTAATTTCATTGGTTGGAGTAGAATTATTCAAATGGCTCTTGGTGTTAAGTTGAATTTAGGGTTCATCAATGGAAAAACGGTTAAACCTGCCACAACTGATGCTGATTTTGGTCGCTGGACACGTTGTGATTATATGGTGACATGTTGGTTGCTGAATTCTATGACTGCTGAACTTTTTGAAGCCTTCTTGTATGCACAATTTGATTCAGAGTTGTGGAATGAATTGAATGAGAGGTATGGACAGAGTAATGGTCCTCTCATTTATCAAATTGAAAGGGAATTGAGCAAAGTTTATCAAGGTAACTTCTATGTGGCTGCTTATTATAATAAAATGAAAAGGTTTTGGGACGAGTTAAGTAGTCTAAATTAGGGATGTGCAAATGGCCCGACCCGCGACCCGTAAGTGCATGAAAATCGGAACCGTGACCCGGCCCGTGATGGGTCGGTTCGGGTCGGGTTCGGACAGGTCGCGGGCGGATTACGGGTTTCCTTCACCTTTTTTCGGTTTTTGGCTTGGCCCGACCCGCGCAACCCGTGACCCGAAAATGCAACAAAAGCGTGACCCGTGACCCGACCCGTTAGCCCTTCGGGCGGGTCGGTTCCGGGTCGGGTCACGGGTTTCGGTCCAAATGCTCATCCCTAGTCTAAATGGTATTACTGCTTGTACTTGTGGCAAAATGAGTGAATGCAGTTGTGGAATCATTAAGAAATACTTGGAAATTGATAGTAGGTCTAAGCTCATGCAGTTCTTAATGAAATTGGATGATGATTTTGAGTCTGTAAGAAATCAGATTTTGTCTATGGATCCATTGCCTTCTATAAATAAGGAATATTGTATTATACAACAAGTTGAAAAACAGAAACAAGTGACAAATTCTTTTCCTGAACCTACTGCATATTTTGCAAATCAAAGTGGTTTTAAGGGAGGTCAGACTTTTAAGAAGGATTATAGAACTGATAAAACAAAAACCTGTACCTATTGTAAGCAAGATGGTCATGTTTATGATCAATGTTTTGAGAGACTTGGGTATCCAGATTGGTATAGGAGAGAGAAGAATAAGAAAGGGGTTTAAATAGCCAATCAGGTTAATGTGGACATGGGAATGAAGGATTCTCCATTTGATATGGAATGTGAAAATGAGGTTTTTGGTGAACAAAAGAGTGAATTAGATCAGAGATTGGTGGCTGCAGTATGTTCAGAAATGATGAAGATGTTCAAAGACAAAAATATCACAATGACAACAAAAGCTGATGTGGCCAGTTCTTCTAGGCCACATGCAGGTCCTGGTCCTTTCTT
The DNA here is from genome assembly GCA_034093135.1 of Erigeron breviscapus. NCBI lineage: Eukaryota > Viridiplantae > Streptophyta > Magnoliopsida > Asterales > Asteraceae > Erigeron > Erigeron breviscapus. The sequence goes on along the minus strand of CM067168.1, from coordinate 122,701,054 downwards.
TTATGCCAGACTTAATGCTTTAATTTGCCATGTCACCATAGATATTGAAAAAGATTGGCTCACTGCTTCTGGTGCCACTAATCATATGTCACCTCATTTACACCTTTTTCAGTCCATTAAAATTCTCACCATTCCTATCAAAGTTAAATTACCAGATGGTAGTATCAAATTATGCTACAAAACTGGTGATGTTAAGATCAGTCCTACTCTTACTTTGACTGATGTCCTTTTTGTTCCTGAGTTCAAAATTAATTTGATTTCAGTTGGTCAACTTTTTCAATCTAAACCTCTTATTGCTATCTTTGGTCCTACTTGGTTTGCTCTACAGGACCTTACAACTAATCAGTTGTTGGCTGTTGGCAAAGGATACAAGAAATTGTATATTTGCAAGGCTACTTCTACCTCTACTCAAGTTCTACCTTCTTTTACTGATTCTGTGCAATCTATTGTATCAAACTTTGTCAATAAAGTCACTAGCAATAGTGATAGTGTTGTTTCTGTTGAATTGTTTCATGCCAGAATGGGGCATACTTCTGTGTCAAAACTTGTTCATATAGATGCTTGTAAAAATGTTGATGTTTCACATTTCTTTTGTGATACTTGCATGCTATCTAAACAGCACAGATTACCTTTTCATAGAAGTCAAAGTAGGTCTCTTAATCCTTTTGAACTTTTGCATGTTGATCTTTGGGGACCCTACAAAACTCCTGCTTTGAATGGTGCTCATTATTTCTACACCATTGTTGATGACTATACTAGGAGTACTTGGACTTATTTGTTACATACAAAAGAACAAGTACTTTCTATTTTGTCGATTGCCATTGCAACAGCTAAAGAATGGCCTCTTCATCAATTGGATGTGAATAATGCTTTTTTGCATGGCTATGTTGAAGAGGAAATCTATATGATACCTCCTGAAGGATATACAAAGGCTTCCCTTTGTCAAGTATGCAAGTTAAATAAGTCTTTATATGGTTTAAACAGGCTTCTAGGCAATGGAATCATGAATTGTCAAAGTTCTTGGTATCTTTGGGTTTTGTACAGTCAAAACATGACTATTCTATGTTTGTTAGAGAGAAGGAGAACATCTTTACAGTTGCTTTGGTTTATGTGGATGATATTCTCCTAACAAGAAGCTCAGAAGAGGATATTATTCAAGTTAAAAAGGCCTTGGATGATAAATTTACCATTAAAGAGTTGGGATTAGCAAGGTATTTTCTGGGAATAGAATTGTGCAGAACAGATGAATGAATGCATTTAAATCAAACAAAATATAATTTGGATTTGTTGAAAGATACAGGGCTTACTGCTGCCAAACCAGTGTCATTCCCATTACCAACTCATCTCAAGTTATCTTTAGATAAAGGTGAGTGTCTCAAGGATCCTGAATCTTACAGAAGATTGGTAGGAAGATTATTATATCTGTCTATGACTAGACCAGATATATCTTATGTTGTTCAACATCTAAGTCAATTTGTTTCCAGTCCAAAAATACCTCATATGCAAGCTGCTATTCATTTGTTGAGGTATTTGAAAGGGAGCATATCAAAAGGATTGTTTTATCCTGTTCTCAAGGTGACTGGTTTCAGTGATGCAGACTGGGCATCATGTTTGATGACCAGGAAGTCTTTGACTGGATATTGTATCTTTTTAGGACATTCTTTAGTGTCATGGAAGACAAAGAAGCAAGCCACTGTATCTAGATCCTCAACTGAAGCAGAGTATAGAAGTATGGCTGCCACTACATGTGAATTAATTTGGCTGACTTATTTGCTTAAGGATCTGCATATTCTTGTTCAAGTACCTTTAACTTTGTTCTGTGACAATAAAGCAACACAACAAATTGCTGCAAATCCTTGTTATCATGATAGGACTAAGCATCTGGACATTGACTGTCATTTTACAAGAGATAAGGTGCAAGATGAATTTTTACAAACAACTTATATTCCTACTTAACTTGCAGCTGGCAGATATGATGACAAAGGCTTTGGGTACATCTCAACACTCTATATTAAGTCACAAGTTAGGTTTGCAAGAAGTTCCAACTTGAGGGGGTATATGGAATAGTTAGTTTTGGGTCTTTTATGTCAAGTTGTAACTTAGAAAGTTAAAAGTGTAAATAGTTATTATTTTGTTATAAGTTAGTTAGATATATAGATATAGAGTATAGATATAGACGGTTATTTTTTCTTCCCCAATATATAGTCTTGTAAACTCATCTTCTCCAATTAATCGAATGAGTTTCACACACATAATTTGCTCTGTTTTCTTCACTTCTGCTTAATTTCGTAAACTTCATACGTTGTCACGGTAACTTCGATCAAGACACTTCCCAAATTCCAAAGAACATGCATACATTTGTTCACTATATATTGAGTTATTCAACCTAATTATAGTGGAATAATCCTTCTGATATATAGGTACTAACTTAAGCTGTTTTTTTTAATACTTTGACAACTTAGGTACCAAAAGTCATCACTAGCTTATGGACGACGCAACTGCAACATATATTACTTATGACTTGACCCTCTGGATCACTATATATTGAGTTATTCAACCTAATTATAGTGGAATAATCCTTATGATATATAGGTACTAACTTAAGCTGTTTCTTTTAATACTTTGACAACTTAGGTACCAAAAGTGACAAGTATGGAAACTGGATACAAGATCATATCTAGCAAATGAGCTTCGGCTACAAGTTAATGTCCAAATGTTCAATATAACTTTTAGATTCAAGTGAGGGTCAGAGATAAATTACTATCTCTTTTCCATTGACTTTCATCTAGTGATCATCATTCATAATTAGAAAATCCATGGGTTTGTGTCATTTGAGGTGAAAGTATATATTGTTGATTGTGGTGGGAAATTAAGGTGTGTTTGTGATGGAATCTATATATATCTAGGTATTCTCCTGTTTGGCATACTCTAATCATATCATTGCACAAGGTCAACTAGCTATAGATGTTTAGATTTATAAAAAGAAGACTGAATTTTATTGATTTCATCTTTTGATAATTATACATGAACCATAAGTCCCTATTTATACAAAGATAAAACCCTAATTAGGGTATAATGACCGACTCTAATTACTTTGGGCTTAATTCTAATATCTTGGGCTTGGGCCCAACGATACATATCTGATGCCTTTGTAAACTCGGGAGGTGATGAGATTGATTCTGATCCCACATACTCTAACACTCCCCCTCAAGTTGAATATTGGGATTACCAAAATTCAACTTGCTTAAACACTTATGAAACATAGATGTTCCCACAGCTTTGGTTAAAATATCAGCAAGTTGATCTTCAGATTTAACAAAGGGTAATTTGATGATTCCACTCTCCAATTTTTCTTTAATAAAATGACGATCAATTTCCACATGCTTAGTTCTGTCATGTTGAACTGGATTCTCTGAGATCTGAATAGCAGCTTCATTATCACTCATGATTTGAATACTTTCCTTAGGAGCAAAACCTATTTCAGACACCAGTTTCTTCAACCACAAGGCTTCTGCTAGTCCTCTAGCTATACCTCTAAACTCAGCTTCAGCACTAGACAGGGAGACAACTTTCTGTTTTTTACTTTTCCATGTAACCAAGTTACCACCTACCAATGAGAAATACCCTGAAGTGGACCTTCGATTACCTTTATCTCCTGCCCAATCTGCATCTGTATATATCTGAATCTTAAGATGACCATTAGCTTTAAATAACACCCCATGACCTGAAGTCCTCTTTAAGATACCTGATAATTCGTAGAACTGCATCCATATGATCTTCCTGAGGTTGGTGCATAAATTGACTAACCACTCCAACAGCATATGCTATATCTGGAAGAGTATGAGCCAAATAAATAAGTTTCCCTACCAACCTTTGATATCTATGTTTATCAGTGGTTCTAGCATCTGCTTTAACAAACAATTTTTGATTGATGACCATGGGTGTGTCTGCCGGTTTGCAATCAATCATTCCTGTTTCGGCTAAAAAATCCAATATATACTTCTTCTGACAAATAAAAATTCCATGTTTAGATCTTGAAACTTCTATTCCAAGAAAGTACTTCAAATCTCCCAAATCTTTCATTTCAAATTCTGCAAACAAAGCTGTTTTTAGTTGATCAATCTCTTTTTCATCATTTCCTGTAATAATCATGTCATCGACATAAATTATTAGACATGTTACTAGATTTCCTCTATGACGAAGGAACAGAGTGTGATCAGAATTGCTCTGTTGATATCCATACTTCTTCATAGCAAGAGTAAATCTTCCAAACCAAGCTCTAGGTGACTGTTTAAGTCCATACAAGGACTTTTTTAACTTACAAACTTCTCCATGTTTGAAGTTATGAGAAAAACCTGGAGGAGGATCCATATATACTTCCTCTTTTAATTCTCCATGCAAGAAAGCATTCTTCACATCGAACTGATGAAGAGGCCACCCCTGATTTGCTGCTATTGAGAAAAGAACCCTTACGGTATCTAGTTTTGCAACTGGAGAGAACGTTTCTGAATAGTCAATGCCATAGGTCTGAGTGTATCCTTTGGCAACAAGTCTTGCTTTATATCTTTCTATCTCCCCATTTGGTTTATACTTGATGGTATATATCCATCTGCACCCTACTGGATCCTTTCCCTTTGGAAGAACACACTTCTCCCATGTATCATTTTTCCTAAGAGCCTCCATTTCATTATCCATAGCATCCTTCCAATTTTTTAACTTTAAAGCATGCTCTTCATCTGACGGGAGTTCTTCTGAATATAGTTTCGCTGCAAAAGCCTTTGCTTCTTTTGAGAAGAGACCTTCTGCAATATTAGCAAAGTTGTCTACTGGATACTTGGTAGACCGAGATCTTCTTTCTGGAGAATATCGCTTTGCAGGTATTCCTCTGGTAGATCTTGGTGGAAGAACATATCTTCCTGGGGCACTTTCTTGAGTACTTTCTGGAGCTTCTTCTTCTATATTTTCCTGCTCTTCATTTTCCTGTACTTCCTGATCTGGAATATCAGAATTATTTAGAATATGTCCAGGTTCAGAATTACTTACCTCGGATATCAGGTTTGGATCTGGGTTGTCACTTTGAGAGGAGGACTGTAATTTTTGTAAATCTTCCTCATGTGTAGTAACTTGAACCGAATGTAACTCTTTATCTGGAGTAGTTCCCTGAACATTTGATGCGTACTGAAGCCAACTCAGTGTGTCACTTTGTTCCTCCCCCTGACTACTGAGTTCTTGAGAGAAGAAATACTTTGTTTCCAAAAAATCACAATTTATTGTAGTAAACATCCTACGAGTTTTAGGATTATAACATCTATACCCTTTTTGAGTCACCCCATATCCCACAAAGACGCATTTTTCGGCACATGGTTCGAGTTTATTACGATATGTCTTTGGAATATGAACAAAAACCGTACATCCAAACACTCGTGTGGGTAAAGTAAGAACTGAAGGAGGTTTATGAAATTCCGAAAGAACTTTTAAAGGTGTCTTCATATCTAGAGTCTTTGTAGGAAGGCGATTGAGCAAGTAGGTAGCAGTGGCTAAGGCTTCGGGCCAAAAGGTTTTTGGGACCAAGGATTCAAACATAAGGGCCCTAGTCATCTCTAAAAGAATCCTATTTTTTCTCTCAGCCACACCATTTTGTTCGGGGGTGTGAGGGCAAGTGGTTTGATGAATTATGCCCTTTGATTGAAAAAATAGATTCATTTGTGAATTCACATACTCTCCACCATTATCGGTTCTCATGATTTTGATAGATGTTTGAAATTGATTTTGAACCATATTATAGAACGTCATGAATCTATCATAAACTTCATCTTTGGTTTTCAAAAAATAAATCCAGGTCATTCGAGTGCAATCATCAACAAAAATGACAAAATACTTGAAATTATGATCTCCACCCACCGGTGCGGGACCCCACACATCTGAATGTACTAAAGAGAAAGGAACGTCAACTCTAGTATTACGAGGTTTAAAAGATTGCCTGTGACTTTTTGCCAGAATACATGTTTCACAATCAATCTTTTTATTTAACGGAAAAAGTTTTGGAAACAACATATGCAAATAACTCACTGATGGATGCCCCAATCTTCGATGCCATAACCATGCATCTCTTTCACTCGTTCCATGAGCAAGCATAACAGTCCCACCTTCAGTGACTTCATCAACATAATACAGTCCTTCTCTCTCAGTGCCACGCCCAATGATCCGACCCGTCCTGATATCCTGTAACAAGCAAAAAGTTGGATGCATTAGAACTGAGCAATTAAGTTCCTTGGTCACATGACTGATGGATAAAAGTTTATGAGATAAATCCGGAACATATAGACAATTGTTTAAATTGATGTTTTTAGCAATAGTAACACTCCCGCCGTTCATGACTTCCATTTTCCCTTTATTTGCTGCTTTGATGTAAGCTTTCCTGGGAGTTGATATATCAGTAAAATCTGAAATATCATATGTCATTGTGTCAGTGGCTCCACAATCGAATATCCACTCCCCATTAGACTTGCCATAATTGTTCTGGGCCATGAGGGCTGCTCCATTTCGGTGTTGGGCCATTTTACTTACTGTTGGGCCTATGTGAGCCGTTTTATTCACTGTTGGGCTCATAAGCCCATGCTTTACCCTATTTTGGGTATTATTTATTTTATAAAGAAAGTTTTTAGGGACAGATGATATTTTCTGGAAATTAAGATAATCCTTTCTCTCTCTTTTACCCCCCACCAACGAAGAACAACCTCCCCCCTCCTTATCTCTACCAGTCGCTGCCATACTACTGTAACCCTCTAATCGCCGGTCACCACTGCCACTTGCTTTATTTTGTTCAGTGAACGAAGTATTTGATTTCCCTTTTTCGGATTTGACTGATTTGGTGCCTTTCTTGATGCCATCAGTCCACCAATCCGGATAACCGATGAGGCGGAAACACTGCTCCTTGGTGTGTCTTTCCATGCCACACTCATCACATGTTAGATGAGATTTATAATCTTGAATCTTTTCCTTGTTGTCATATCGGCGATAACCTTTCAAGACAAATCTACCGCCGTTGATATCTCCGGCAGTCAACCCGGCAGTGATGCCCTGGATTTCATTGGTAGCTGCTCCCAAAATAGTTTGGTGAGCGGTTTCCTTGCGAATGGTGGTAGGCAGTTGGTGGTGTTTAAGAGATGGCAGATGGCGATTTAAAATCGGGGGAGTTTGATTACTCGATTGAAACGATTTGGTGGTTTTTTCTCTGTTATACCGGCAAGGAGTTCCGTCGGTAAGTTCAGTTATTGTGTTTGATCGATTTCGGTGTTGTGGTTGTTTACCCCAGTCGCCGGAATAATATTCCATGGTGATTTGGGTTTTGATTTTGTTAAGAGATGATTGAAATTCCAACTCGGAACCCGAGCTTTGGTCGCCGGCTTTGGCCATGGTGACTGCTCGATGGTCTGTGAGTTTAGGCGGAAGTTTATTGGGAAGATTATGAACCGATTGATGGCTCTGATACCATGTTTAGATTTATAAAAAGAAGACTGAATTTTATTGATTTCATCTTTTGATAATTATACATGAACCATAAGTCCCTATTTATACAAAGATAAAACCCTAATTAGGGTATAATGACCGACTCTAATTACTTTGGGCTTAATTCTAATATCTTGGGCTTGGGCCCAACGATACATATCTGATGCCTTTGTAAACTCGGGAGGTGATGAGATTGATTCTGATCCCACATACTCTAACATAGAGTACTCGAGATCGATTGACTTAATGTATGTATACAGATAAACTCCGTACCTCGATCTATAATAATTCATTTCTAAATTGTATAATAGTATCCCTTTGTTACACTATACTGCTAACAATATTAAAGTCTTATATAAATATTCCGTATATAAAGAAATTAATAGTTTTTTTTTTATTATGACAATTGTGTTGGAATTAATAAGATGTAATGTCAATGTTTAAACTGTGTATTGGTTTCGACCCTTGATCCAAATTAAACTCTGCTAAGTACCCAACACAACGCATGAGCGTGAAGTTATAGAGTATAAATGTAGATAAGAAATTTTGACGGCATCAATACCAAATCAAGTTAGGTGGAATTTCCAATATTTGCATTTATTTTAGTCAATACAAAATCAAGTACAGGAAAAATAACAATCATTACCAAAAAGAGTAGAAGTTCTTAAACAATTCAAAATTTAAAACGATAGCCATATGATTCATAAGGTAATATAGATATCATATCATACATATTTCATACAGCATTGAAAGGAAAGAAATTTAAAAAGAACTTCACTCGCATTCACAGTGAATAAAAGACTAGTCATTTTTGAAAATGTAAAGGGGAGAGACTTCATTTTTTATTTTATTTTTTGAACATTAGGAGATTTCATCTAGACTCTTAAAATTTCTTGAATTAAAAAAAATGTTTATTCCTTAAATATGTGGACCATCATATGTGTAGTTTCCATGTAAATGTAAATTAAAAAAAAAAGAAGAAAAAAAGTCAAAGGTTTGACAAAATTGGCTTTGTATTGAAGTGTTGTCATAGTTGGCAACGCGAAGGCAGGTCTCGTTGGAAGAATGGTCGGCACCACCTCTTGCTCCCTCTCCGCATTATTTGCACCATATTACCCTCTCCCCCCTCTCTATTTTCACACTAAACCTTTTAAAACAAAACCTCATTTTTTTTTGTCACATATAGTTACTCAAACATGTGACATTTTCATTATTAAAGTCATTAGATATCTTATATCAACCATTTGGACTGAAATAATTTTTGAAAACAGTTACTAATGAAATTTATAACCTCTTGGCCTCATATTTATTGTATATATTTCTATTTTGGGTCTTTCAAAATTATTATCAATTACTATACTAATCCAACAAAAACGTTTTAAATGTTAAAGTTAAGTTTTCATTAGCTAAATAATGTAACAAAAATGCTAAATGAAGCCCTAAGGGTTTTACTTAACGTGTATGAAAAAATTCTAACTTTCCACACTAAAAGTCCACTCTCTGAATTTTATAGTAAGTTTACAAGTATTTAATACACGTTAACAAAAGCCCTTAGGGCTTCATTTAGCAAAACTGATAACGTAATGATAAGTGTTTTTTTAATTAAACTTTGTATTTTTGTCTACAAATAATAACTTTTCGGATGAAAAATGTACTGCGCCACACACATTTTTATGCATTTTTTTTTATATAATTAAGTGCATACAAATAAAAAAAAAGTTAAAATATGGAAAAAAATATTAAAATTTCAAGTACATTAAGTTTTTTGCACTTACAAGCGTAGAAACAATTCTACAAACCGCGCACAAGAAAAATGTACGTATAAAAATTGGATGGTGTATAACTAATGTATACACTTTAAATGTGATTTACATTTTATACGAGTAAATATTTCTTTACCATAATATAAAGTGCATAAATGAATTTGTACAAACGTCCAAAAGGTGAAAATGGATGCTACAAATTATAAATTTGATGAGGTGGTATTTTGAGAGGATACATCTTGTCAATACACAATTATGTATTTTGTATCTTTTGATTATTATTTTATTAGATTAGACCATATACCAAATACCAAATATAAATATTCTTCCATAAATGCAGATTTCAATGGAATGTAATAAAATGCTCTATTTATTTGTGTGCCAAATTAACTTAAGGTATTAATTTGTTCTCTCTCTCCCTAAAATATTAAACCCCGTCCTTCTTAATTCTCATTTCAATTCATTTCTTCTTATTCCCAACCCTCTCCTCTTCATGTTCTCTCATCCACCTTCCTCCCTCTTCCTCCACCCGCTATGGTAACCCGATCACTCGCCACTCTGATCACCGTTATATTAATCTCTCTTGTCGTCTTCCTCACCACCGCAACAATTGTCATTAATTTTAAGCAACCACCAGACCACGCCATTATTGATCATATTGTCAAAGAACAACAAGATTGGGATCAACAACATTTCGGATCATCACTAATACGACGTGCATTGAAAGACAAGAAAACGACGTTATCACCATCTACAAAATTCGACTTCACACCATTTATTCATGGACATAAACATCACCAACATCCTGCAAAAGGATCGTCAGAGATCGATCAACGATATGGAGTTGAGGCGCGACTCGTCCCAACAGGTCCAAACCCATTGCACCATTGATGAGGTTTCATCGACCATACTTGATTAGTATATCTTGTTTATTGGAAAAACCAAAATTAGTACAAATTTATAACGGAATTTATTCTTAATTAATTAAACACATATATAAATATTATTTTTTTGAACTATCTTTTTGATCATTTGACTTTGTATTATGAGATTTCAATATATGGTTAATTATTACATAACCATAATGAATTCGTTTTGTTCAAATTTTAATTAATTATATATGGATATGATGACTTGCATGTCTTCACGTGTCTGATTGTTTTACGAGTAGAAAACACATTGTAGATATGATTATTTTAAAGATTTTGATAAGTGTAATTTTTAAGATATTTAAAAATATGCATAATTTGTATTTTAATATTCGTATACATATATTTTATTTTATTTTTAACGAGTTAGTAGTTAGTATCTAAGAATGCACAGTGATATCCAATTGGTTAGTATGCGAAAGTCGAATCACGTATGTCTAAGATGAAATTCATGGCTCTCAACCCCACCCCCTTATAATCCACTCCTACAAATGTAAGAAGTGAGATTCAAACTCTGATGGGTTAATTTTCTCAAAGTTTAAGACCTTATCAATTTATTCGTATTCATATATTTAAGATTTTATGAGTTGGTATGTTTGATTTATCAGATGTCATTACTAATGAGTTTTGGTGCCTAGAAAATAGTACAATTATTAGTTATTCAATAAATTTGTAAAGTGATAATCGGTTAAAATCTAAAAATCGAAAGAGCGGGGGTCTTTGAAAGGACTAGACTAATGCTTGTGCGACGTGGTGCTGAGGGTGGTAACGGCGGCAGAAGGTGGGAGCACATAGTGGTGGTGGCATTGGTGGTCTTGTGGGGGCTTTAACGGCATATTCTTTATGAAAGATAATTGATGTACAAGGATGAATTTATTTAAGTAATTGAAAATATATGTTATAAATTATTTTATTAAAAGTATTTTTAATAAAAATGTTTCAACAAAAGCTTGAATTGGAGCATTTGTAAAATTTAAAGTTTTACTATATTAGGGGGGGAAAAACAAATATGGATTAAAATGAGAATTCTTTGGATTTGTGATCAATTTGTAAACGTGATGTAAGCATTTGCGAAGCAAATAATAAGTAAATGAAGATGATCATGTTTATTAGTAGCACTAAAATATATGCAAATCCTTAGATTCAGCGAAGATGGAGGAGTGAATGTGACGGCACGGCGTCTCCCACGTATCTTTCCGTAAATAAAGCAATATATACACTGTATGTATAATAATTACAAACTTAATTTTACAAGTAAGATTTGTTTAATGGAAAATGATAATGACAGTCCTAAGGGATTGTCATTAACAGCTTATTACATGCATAAAAAGTAGTACTTTATATATCAATAACCGCCCTCTGAATTTTCACAAGACAAAGTACAAATTTTAATGCATCAAATTAATTAATACTGACAGCCCTAAGGGCTGTCATTAACAAAACTCTTTAAATAATTACTTAATACTGTAATGTAATTGTTATGTAAGATAGACATGCATTAGCTGTATGAGATTGTGTATACTATCGAAGACTCTCATTTTCCTTACCAAAATGACATATTTTTAGTTATAATTAAAAAATAATATAAGATATGAAATTTTAGTTATAATTGTCTGTTTACATTGTCAAAATGTCAAACAAATGGTATAAAAATTATATTACGTGGTATATTTTTCTTAGTATTATTTTTAAGTTTTTCATGTTATTTTTCATTTTCGTGACTTTCAATCTTTATATTCTACGTCTCAAACTCTACCGGTTCCCATAATTATATTCTATGTACATTATAAACCATACATTGACTTTTAGAAGCACTCAATAGCAGATACGGTACCAGAAAAAAAATTAATAAAGGGCAAAATTAAAAATTCATGAAAAAAAATCTAAAAGAGAACAAAATATAAAAGCTTATTAAAAAATTAAATTTTTTTGATAACATTTCAATTTTGAGGGGGCAACACCTTTTGCTCCTCTTTTGTACCATCTCTACTCAATGGTTGTTTTTCTTGATCAAATTCTCAAACTCCATTCAGACCATTCACTAGAGCTTTGTGTTACTGTTGAGATGAAAGGTTTTTAATTTTATTAATTTGACTAGCTTGTACACAGTAAGAAGATAAATAATTATCTTATACGAGTATTAGATTAAGTTTCTGAAGTGTACTTGATGGCGGATAATAAATATATATAAGAAAAACAATCAACCTGCATTTGAATCTATGAATAGGAAAAAACATTGGTAAACTTAAAATATGAACCTACAAATAGTTAAAAGAAAACGTTGAAACATGCTACAAAATCATAGATATACACAAAGACGGTGGTAGAAAAAATTTCAAAGGGGACAAAATTAAAAAAAATACGTTAATATAAAAGGGGTCAAAATTTTAAAAACCTATAGAAAGTTTTTAAAAAACGATGAAATTTTTTAAAAAACATGACAAAACTTCTAAATTTTGAGGGGGACATTTGCCCCTTTTGCCCCCCATGTGGTACCGCCACTAGATATACATGATAAAATTTTTTTGCCTTTCAAAAAAAAAAATTAAAAAAAAATCTTAATTAGACCATAATACTCATTTCATTTCTAGCCATTCATCCACCTATTCAATTCGTTGCTTTCATAATCATATACCTAAGATATGAATATGAATCTATTAATGAATAAACATATCCCAAGAAGTTAAGTGGTAATACTAATTCTACATGGTGGTTATGACTTCTAATTGTAGAGGGCCGGGTAGATAATGTTCATCAGCCATCATTGACTTTTAATAATGAAAGGTGAGTGGATAACACAAGCAAGTGGTATATCATTAACCCCTTTCTACACTTTTATTATTGCTTTTACTGTACCTACATATTATTATTACTCTACCACAACCCATCCCAACAGGGATGTGCAAATGGCCCGACCGGCGAAAACCCAGCCCGACCCGTGACCCGTAAGTGCATGAAAATCGGAACCGTGACCCGGCCCGTGATGGTCGGGTCGGGTTCGGGCGGGTCGCGGGCGGTTTACGGGTTTCCTTCACCTTTTTTCGGTTTTTGGCTTGACCCGGCCCGGCCCGACCCGCGCAACCCGTGACCCGAAAATGCAACAAAAGCGTGACCCGTGACCCGGCCCGTTAGCCCTTCGGGCGGGTCGGGCCGGGCCGGTTCCGGGTCGGGTCACGGGTTTCGGTCCAAATGCTCATCCCTATGCTAGACCAATTTACAAGGAATAATGGAAAGAAAAACTTTCTAATTTTTATGGTGATTCATTTATTGGAAAAACATGAAGATCTACACTGAAAAATAAAACTTTGAGGAGGTCAACATGTTGTTGTAATTGGCCCACACTACTACAAAAATAAGCCATGGACTTGGTTATAAGAAGCTTTAGTCACATCTACACTCTTGGACCATAAAATAAAGACCAAACTGAATGTCTATGAAGATGTTTTTTTCTAGAAAGCCCAATTTATCACGACCCAACAGATTGGCAGTTTGACAAATCACAAATGACACCCACCTCTTACGCATTTAATCCAAGTATTTAACAAAAGAGGGTATGTTATTGTGTTACACTAGTATTATTGTACGTATAATATAATTATAGGAAAAGCATTTAAGAAAAAAAAGATTTCTGATCGATAAATTCTTATAATTAGCTAAGGGTGTGTTTAGTTGTGGAAAATGTTTTCTAGTTTTCTACTTTTAATTTTCTAAAAATTGAAAGAAGTATTCTATCTCTAGAAAACAAATGAAAATTTTGAAAACGCGTTCAAAACTTGAAAACAGAAAACAATTTGAGGTTTTCAAAACTTGGAAAGTGACAATGAAAAGTTGAAAAACAATAAAAAAAAAAAAGTGTTTTCTAATAATCCTTTAAAAAAATGAAAAACAGTGTTTTCTGTTTTCATGAAAAACATTTTTAGAAAACTATGATTTGAACGCGTTTTTTGTTTTCTATGTCTTTGTGGAAAACAAAAATGGAAAACAGATGATGTTTTCCTTAACTAAACGCATCCTAAACGTTTCTTGTCGCTAGCCAATTTATAAGAATGGACAACACATAATTAACAAGGCATTTTTTTTACAAAACATGAGGCCTAAGCCTAACTCAGTTTAAAAAAAAAAAACAAAAAAACATGATTTTGAAACTTTACATGATCAATACGAGATATATCCTGGCCGTTAGGTAGCTTTATTCCCTGAGTTTTAAAATGAAGACTAACAATTGAGCATAAATGTTTCATGCGATTGTGGTGTCGATATCAAATTCTTTAAAGTGAAAGAACTACATCACATACAATTTCCTTATCGGTCAATCAGAATTACTCTATGAAACTTCTTGTTAGAATTATGAGTTATTACCCTATAATTTCCGAACCAATTATTATCACATCCTTACCAATATTTCATCATTTCCTTTCAAATAACATGACGTAAAAATTGTTTCAAATCTTACTAAATTTTAATTTATGCATCCCAACTCGATCTGCTAGATGCTAGGAAATTTATGGACCAAATAGATACCACCCTAAATATTTTCAATATAAATAAATGCAAATCAAACCATAATTAAAACGAAAAAATATCATCTTAAAAGGATGATAATCAAAGATTCAAACTCTATCAATGATTATTGACACACTTGGTTATATCCGAATCCTGCTTTTTCTTCTTCTTATTCGCTTCTTCTTCTTCTGCGTGTTATTATTATTTGTTTGTATTTTTATTTTTTTTTGAACATTAAAAACGAAATTTTATTGATATGAACTCTAGCGAGAAGCTAGGAGAAGCATACAATGGTCAGAGAAACGTATAAAATTAAGAATTACAAATTGAAACTACTCCACTGGGGCAGGTGATTCTAATCTATTCGATAACCATAGAAAATTAGAAAGCTCGTTCCTTGAGGTCTCTTAATGCAAACCGTGTAGAGGACTGTTTTCTAGAAAATATACAATCATTCCTGCATATTATTGAATATACAATTTCTTACATATATATTGGTTTATCCCTCTCAAGTCTTAATAATGGAAGTTATCCCTTATATATTATTGATCGATCGTACAAAATTTGAGTTGTTACAACTTTTGTTGGCTAATTAAAAGGAAATCTATACAAAATTTGCACGAGTATATATTGTAAAACAATCAAAATAAAAGAATCACACACAAATGAAGTGTTACTCCGTACTAAAATATCATTAATTATTTTCATAAATTAATATGAGAATTATAATACAGCATGGATCATGATGTGGGGCTACTATTTTCTGATCGGACGAAAAAGTAACAATAGCATCGCCGCCGCTAGCCCCACGCCGGAAAACAACAAAGCAACCGCCATGACGAAAAAAAGCAGGATACCAGTAGGAACCCAAATTGGGCTAGAGAGTATGATAACAGGCACCAAGAATATTATACTGACAACCATGGTGGTAAAGGTGATTCCGGTGAGCATGAGCAAGATTCCGGTGGAGATAAGCAAGACCATAATACCCATGAGTTGGGTTGATTCCGGTGAGTGAGATCGCCGGATGAGCTTACGAAAGGGTACTATACTTCCTCCATTATTGTTAATGATGGTTGGTTTTGGATGACGGAGTTGGCCGGCGGCCGTGCCAGGATACCGATCGGCCATGTTGGTTGATCAAATTAGAGTTGTGTTTGATCAATATATGGATGATGAGATAAGTTTTTTTTTTTTTTGAAGATGTTATAGTGACACGTTAACTGGTAAGAAACATGCAAAAACAATACGTGTTGTTGTGACAAGGGAACAACATTTTGAGATATCGAAATGTAGGTTTGTGTTTTTATATATGTGGACAAAGATTTACAGACTAACAGCAGCAGTAAGTTTTTCACGATCGATTCTTTAATCTTAATCAAAATTTACAGCGACCTTATTATTATCTTAAAATATCTTGAAGACTTCGAGGTTATCTAATTGGCGTAATCTTGACCGGTGTGAGAACTTATCATTTTGTCGAATCAGTTTCAATCTTATTCCGGGTAAAATTAACTTCAACTAACACTACTGATAAATGATAATATCTTATAACTTGACACATATATGGAAAAGTTAAAAAAAAATAAAAATTGATAATTGGATGGAAACCTCCTGATCCCATGTACCATTTGGTACCCACTAATCCCCCAGCCAGGCTAGTGTCTAGGTGATTCTTAACCACTTAATAATCCCCTAATTATCTCAAGTTTGTCTTTGGCAATACTCGAACCCAAGACCTCCACTGTAAAGTGGGGGCTGGTGACCACTAGGCTATTACCCAATGGTTATATGTAAACATCTAATGTCGTTTTTTTATAGGTTTTGGGTTCCAATATATACCTTGACGTTTTATGGGGAGGTTAAGATGTAAATAGCCTTATCTCTAGGATGAAAGTGTATAGTGATTGCTTCTAGGTTCTACCTACAATAGAAAATGATCTTCAGCCTTACAAGGCATTAGGATGGAACCCTTAAACTTTGTCTCCAAAAACAAAGATGTTAACTATTTATCCAACTTTGCTGGTTTCATAACACATATATTAAATAAATAAATAAATAACTTAGATTCCTTTCGAAACCACAACCTATTCTCTCCCTTTGCCTCTTCCGTGTTGGTTAACCGATGAAACCATATAATGATACAAACCGACGAGGGGCTATCAGTAATGTCACAAAAGTGACGTGCATTTAATTTGCTTAATAATTATTTAATTTTTTTTGTAAAGTTAGTTTCGATTCAGACGTGCTGGAGGCAATTTTAACCAGCGATTTGCTGGACCTCCAACCCTCTCCTCATGGAAAATACCTTGAGATGAGAAACCCAAGACTCGAACCTGAGACCTTGGGGAAAACTCACATCCGGGGCCCACATAGTGGATTTAGAAGATACCCCTGGCCAACCCACCTAAGTGGAGTTGCTTAATAATAGCCTTTAAAGACTAGTAAGGAATTATGACAAAATATGATGACCAAAACTTCAAAACATATCTATAACCCCTAATAAAGCATATTGACTTCTCCTATTTTAGGAAATTCAGCATTTTTTTTATACCTAAAATACCCTTATTTCTTAATCTTAATTCCCCTATACACCTAATCTATACTTTTATACTATTTAATAAATAAAACAACCTTCTATTTAAAAGTTATGGAGAAATTATCTAAAATACCATTAATGATTAAATTACAATATCAGTCATTTATCCAAAATATCTCCATTAACCTTTTACATCAATTACCTTTACATCAATTACCTTTACATCAATTATCTACACCACTCGACGCCGCCTCCACCACCAACAGTCGCCCCCCACCACACCGTTGCCGCCACAACCACCGCCGCATTGCGCGGGTATCATGCTATTATATATAATATTTTTTGGAAACAAAAACATCTAACGAAAGCTGGTTTATAATCACCGTTAACTCATAAAGTAAAACATTTTAATGAGTTAAGTAAAGATGGAAAAAAAATCGATTTTTGAAAAACTAGTTTGATAAAAACTGAAACCGACCCCGATCAAATTCGGGTTTGACCAAAACCAGTTTCACGTAAAGACCGGGTTCAAAATTCGATCGAGTTGGGTTTTGGGCAAAAAAAACCCGAACAAAAGTCCGTGAACTTTTGACCAAAAAAATGGGTTCAAACCGGTTCGACTTTGCTCAAAACCCCTTTTTAGTCATTTTGACCTAGTCCGGTTCGGGTTCGATTCCGGTCGGATAAAACCCGACTTTTGTGGACTAACCTTGATTTAGTTTATTTTGGATCAAATTTCAAATTGAAAGCCCTATGTTTTAGTGGCCACTCCATTAGTTTGTATAAACATATTACAAAAGTAGATACATTTTGGTTACTAGTACCAGGGTTTAAGGGGTTTTGAAGAAGGAACAAACACACGCTATTGCTCATTTCATTTCAATTCAATCCAATCCAATCCAATGGCATCTTCACTCTGTAGAAGAATTTACCGTACCGTTATTTCTGTAAACCCTAATTCTAATTTTAATCATCAATCCCTGCTAATTTCCCTCCACAATTTCTCAACCGAAACCTCATCAGACTCTGCATCCGGGTCCGATTCCGAACCGGATTCCACTATCCACCCGGAACCCGAATCGGATCCATTTCCCCAATCTCCAGATTCCAATTCCCGCCAGAAGAACCCCACTGACCGCCCCTTGGAAAATGGTCTGGATGTTGGCATATACAGGGTATATATAATTTTTATTGTGTACATATATATTAAAATGCATAAAGTTTTGATCTTTTATTGTTTTTGCCTGCAATATAAATTAGGGTTTATATAATGTGGTGTTGAATAGGAATGTGTATATGTTAGTTGTGGATTTTATGATTTAGGGGGGTTTTTTTTTTCAAGAAAATGGAAAGGGTATATTTTCTCCAGAAAATTGTTGAAAACTTTGAAAACGCGTTTAGCTGTTTTCGTTCTCAAGTTTGGAAAACACAAGGCGTTTTCAATTTTTAAGACACAAATCTATAAAAATGTGTTTTCTGTAGCTTTAGTTATAAAGCATAGAAAAGTGACTTTTTACGAAGAAATCCTATTGGAACGCGTTTAGGATGCATAAAGTTATTGAAACAGACCCTAAAGTTATTTTGATTGATCGTTTTAATTTGTTGATTGGATACTTATCTTAATATTGATTATATTCTGTTTAGGATGCATAAAGTTGTTGAATTTAATTCTAGGGCTTAGTGATTAAGTTTTTTTTTTTTATGTGGCTGTATTGGTTAGGCGATCTTGGTTGGGAAGGTGGGTCAAAATCCTATAGAGAAGAAGCTGCGGAGTGGGAGGACAGTGACAATGGTGTCGATAGGGACGGGAGGAATGAGGAACAACAGAAGGCCATTACAGAATGAGGAGCCAAGGGATTTTGCGAATCGGAGTATGGTTCAGTGGCATCGTGTTTCGATTTACCCTGAGAGATTGGGTGCGCTTGTTGCCAAGAATGCCGTTCCCGGGTAATTGTTACTCACTTACTCCTGATTTTGTGTGTACATGACTAAATACCTTGTTTCACCGATAAATTTGGAGAAAAAGATAAGCTTGATAAATAGCTCATGTTATTATACTTATTGGGATATTTCATAATGTGATTCTGGATTTGTTCCTTATAGCTATGATACACATAAACACTGCAAGGCATGCCAGGCTGCCACAGAGTGTTCTTTAATAATGGTTCAGGGAGACGATGTAAAATTGCTTAGAGACTTTCAATTGAAGGAACTACACCCATAGATAGGGCATGTGGAAAGATTATATTCATGTACACATAACCCTAGGGGGTTCGCATTTCTCTATCATTTCCCATATAAGCCAGTTTGCGATAAAACAGAAGTAATGTTACAAACTTGTGAACTGCGAATTTGCAATCATCAAAAGAAAGTATGCTAAGAAAATGGATTGCTCATAGGTATATGTGATATCTCCAACTATAAAATTTGGCATGTCAACCGTTTGCAATCTGACAAGCACATTAGTAGCCTTACTTTTAAGTGGAACATTGCTTATATATAAGCATAAAGTTGAAGTTGTTATTTTAGCTCTTGTGCAGTTTGTTAATGTTTCAGAGTGCATCTTTAGCTTATTGGAAACATTCTACAGTTATTCGCTAGTTTTTTATATTATATCTGCATTGAGATGAGTGTTTTGCCCATAATATGGCAGCTATTGCGTTTTGGCAATTTATTGTTATGTATTGAAGTTATAAAAAGCAGTTTCCTCATTTGTTGCTTCGTGCTTGTAGTTCAATATTGTATTTGGAGGGGAATCTGGAGACGAAGATGTTCAATGATCCGATAACAGGTCTAACTAGGCGTGTAAGAGAGATTGCCATACGCCGAGATGGTACGTTTCTTAACAGATAACTTACATTTACCATCGTGTGTAAACAAATATAGGTAAAATATACATTTAAGGAGGAACTAACCATGTTCAATGTTGTTGTAGTCCTTGTCAGAGCCTTATGGGGCTATCTTCATTTATATAATGTATTAAAATGGTAAATATAATTCTGTCGCAGAAACCATTTATATATTAAGGAAAATCGTTAAAACGGTTGTTGAGTATTGTAGACTACTATGTATCCTGGAGACTATAAAGTTGGTGTAGGGTATCAGCTGGTATTTGAGAACATATTTGTTATCAATGTGTACCAACTACCAAGTAAGTTTGATCTCATCTTACAAGTTCTATCATTGAATTGCAGGGCGTGTTGTGTTTCTTGAAAAGGGGAGTGACAAAGAACCCCATCAAGCCGAACTCAAAGGGGTTGGTTATTACTGAAGGGGTAGAGGGCCAACTATTAAGTTTGTGTTTACTAGTTTATTAAGAAAAAAATCAGGTTAGGATTACCATTTTCAGTTTGGCCCTCCGGTGGTGTGCTGACGGGCGATGCGCAATTATGTGAAAATGTCCACGAATTATGCTTACTTTTATGCACATCTTGTTCCATGACATTTTGAATCATAAAGCAAAGTGTTTGGGAGGAAGCAGGTAAGAGCAAAAGTATATGGTTTATGGCATATCTTTTTTTCTCTTCTTTATGTTGGGTACCCATTACTGCTAGGACTTGCATAAGCTCCACTCTTGCTTTTTTTGATTCTTCTTAAACCATGAGTGATATACTGATATCCATTAAAAGAATGGTGTAAGACCTTGGTTGTGTGATTTTCTAACCTTTTCAGGCAAGGGTTACAAACTTATAATTCAAATAATATAACCAGATTTTTTGTTTCAAGTCACTTGTTATATTTGAAGTCAAATGCTTGTGAAAAATATATTTATATCTATGGATTGTTTCAATCATAACGTAACATTTGTTATAATCAATGGCAGTTTAGCTGTCGATGTCTCTTTCATAAGATGGTTTATCATCTCATCTTTTTGTCACAAGATACTCTTTTAAGTGGAATAACTTTATTATCATGAAGCAAATATAAGATCAGTTGTCAAATTTATTTCAACCGAAAGCTAAGAATAAGAAAAACGAATTTTGTCTTGACCCAGTATCAAATGAGGGTTCGTTAGCAACTATCAAGGTTTTGTTTCCGTTACTAAAATTATATAAGGGTTGATGTTTAAATTATCATGGCCATTTGATAAAAGTATTTTGCAAGTGAAATTGCAATAAATTATTATCAGAGAAATAGCTTATAGAATTATACTACACCATTACATAAGCTTCGCTTTCATGGTGGTGTATTTTTTCCTTTGGGTGTGGCAAATTTTTAATTTTTTTTTTGAACGACAATATATTAAAACAAAAACAGGCCTCTAGCAAAGCACTAGACACCCAAGAAGTACAAGGTGTATACAAAATACAGTTATAAGAGAAACACGATATCAAGAGATCAATTCAAGTTTATAAGATTGTTAAACTCACATACCAAAACTTTAGAGGTTAAATTTTGTGGAACTATTATAGGCCACTGATTTTAGAGGTTGGCAAAAGAACAATCTTGACCATTGTGGATGCGATTGCATTTTCTTCTTGTCCACATAACTCACCCCAGCCCCACACAGCATCTCTATCTCCATCTATTTCTCTCTTACTCTCTTTCTCTCTTACAGCACACACATACACAACAAATAAGCCAATTGATGGAGAAAATATGGCAAAACCCAAAAATCCTACATTCAACGGCTAAAAACCAACCACCCCCAACACCGCCGCCACAACAGATTCAATGTCTACCCCCTTCCTCAGCAGCTATCAAGCTGACACGCAGACAGCTCGGAATCTGCACCAAGTTGTCTGCACTGCTCCTCCTCACGTCCCAATTTCAAGATCAGTTTCATTTGCCCATAGCAAAAGCACAAGAACAAAGCCCAGAAGGCGACATTCCTATTGAGAGTAATGTCACAAGTCCTGCTGAAGCTAACCCAATTGACATTGGTAGCACCCCCGCTACAACAGAAGACAACCCAGAGGAGACTAGTAGCACGACCACTCCAACTGAAGACAGCCCAGTTGAGAATAGTGGCACTAATAGTTCCATTGAAGAGAAATCAGTTGAGAATAACAATACCACCAGCCCTGAAGAAGAGAATCCAGTAGAGACTGGCAGCAGCACCAGTCCCACAGAAGAGATTCAAACGGACACTAGCAGTACTGCAAGTCCCACGGAAGAGAATCCAGTCGAGACTACTAGCACCACCGCCAATGATGGTAAAGCTGACGATGTTTCTGACAACACCACCACCACCACTACAGTAGACAGTTGCACTGACAAAATTCTTACCAAGAGAGCTTTTCTGGATATATCTATTGACGGGAAACCCATTGGACGGATTGTCATTGGGCTATACGGGAACAATGTACCAGCAGGAACTACTAAATTCAGTGATTTCGTCAGCGGAGCAGCAGGTAATTTCTGCTAAAAGTTCCGCACCTTCTTTAAATAAAATCAAAAATCAGAAATATGCTTGGCATACAGTCCTTGTCTGTAACAACTTTCATGCTTATATTTACTCATTTGACAATGAACTGCTGGCAGGTGTTAGTTACAGAAGAAAAGATTTCATTAAGATCACACCAAGTTACGTGCAACATGGTGGGGTTAGATCATATGGTGTCGATGCTGAACTCGCAGCTAAAACTGGGAGGAACTTTGCAGTCGACAATCTCATCTCTGAACTAGAGAGAGAGAACGGCAGATGTCCCGGGGCAAAGAATGTCGCAGGAACCGTTGGTATTATCGTGCGTGATCCACTCAAGCCGCCACCTAAGCAAAAATTGGTTGCCAGGAACGGTAAACTGGTGATTGATGAAGAAGAAGTCGGGAAGGAACCCAACGGGACAGAATTCGTGATCTCAACAAAAGACTCACCAGAGTTGGATGCATCAACATTGGTCATAGGGAAGGTTCTGGAAGGTATGGAGGTTGTGGAGAGGATGAGTCAAGTTAAGACAGTACAAGAGAACACTAGTTCTCCCTATTTCAGGTACTGAAACTAAAATGATAGCCTACATCTAGTCATGAGCAATCTACAGAAGTATTATTAAGAACTAATGCACTTAACTTGCTTGTTAAACAGGGTGGCCAAGTTGATTGGAGATAAAAGGGCAGTAGTCGCAGAGAGAGGGTTCAACAGACCCTATTCAAAAGTAATGGTTACCAATTGTGGGTTAATGGCATAATATTCACATGTTCATTGTATTAGTGAGATAAATTCACGAGGACCAATGAGTTGTAAATCATTGCGAATTTTGCTCTACAGTTGATTATGTAAAAGACCAAAAATTTTGTGAGCATTGAAATTCTATAATATATGCAGTGACAATGAAAAAATCAATACTGGATACTAACAGTTATGCCTAGCCTTACAGGAGAACTTGAACTTGTAACTAGAATTGAATGTCAAAAATGTGTTTAAGCAAACGACAAAGGCATCTTACTTGACAACAAACTTTCAATTTATGTATTATCCTAATGATGGGCTTCTTTAGCTCAAGCCATGCATGAACTTCTTTCTTTTAGCAGAAGGGGGTGTCAGAAGCTTTTTGACAGAACCAACAGGATCGTCCACCTGCAAGGTAATCAACCATCATCAGCAAATCAAACTATTTGTCTTCATATCACTAAAGATAAACTAATTAGAAACGGGGCCCATAATCAACGATGAATTATAATGCACATATACATAGACGTATTGGTAATGTATAAAAGTTTAGTCTTTTTCATTCACATGTAATCTAAAAGGCATCAACAGTTCTAACATCCAAATAACAAAAGCAAAGTGGACCATCAACCGTAGCATCAATGATTAGGCGTCTATTTGATTTAAAAAAGATAAAATTTAAATTAACATGTGATGAGTACAACGATGTTGGGATAATTACTGCTGCAACAGACCATAAGAGATTACCTCAATGAGTGAAGATGAAGCTTGAGCTATCTCTGATGGATAAACAAACTCCTTCAGGCGTCCTAAGGCAGCAAGGGTTTGTTTCCATCCAGGTGCTGGCTTCCCACTTG
Source organism: Erigeron breviscapus (assembly GCA_034093135.1). Classification (NCBI taxonomy): domain Eukaryota; kingdom Viridiplantae; phylum Streptophyta; class Magnoliopsida; order Asterales; family Asteraceae; genus Erigeron; species Erigeron breviscapus. Next base: position 122,676,845 of record CM067168.1, on the reverse strand, counting down.
ATGCAATCCAAGGACAAAAATGTCTATGCTGCTTTATTGGATCAAACTCCATTGCTTTTGCAGCTGTTGGCTGCTCTAAATCCTTCCCTGAAAGAATAATAAGTAGGAATGAGTTTACATGACAAAAAAACAAAAAAAAAACACAACCAATGCTAGTTGTAGTAAACAAACTCAATAAATGTCTAGTTATAAAACACTATTGGAAATACCATTTTATCGGATGTCAAGTCATAAATTTTGCAATTATTTTGTATATAATACTAGCTGCAAGGCAAGATCCTTCAATTGACCAGTCCATTATGACAGACACGGTAAAAACAAGAAATATAATAGTTGACTAACCTAATATAGATGAGCTGGAGTTCAAAGGGAGCCCCGGGGTTTGCATGTAGTCACTGACAACGATACTTGTATCTGATACACTATGCAGACTAGTTGCAAGATTGTGTGCAACCGTATCAGCAGTCTCGATAATCGCTAGAGATTCTGGTGCATTGTCACTTTCATTTAGAGTTTTTCCATTAACATTTTCCATTAGATCTGCAGTTGTTGTATCGGATTCAGAAACTACAGCTTTCATAATACTATCTCCTCCCATTGACATTTGTCCGTTATTGTCATCTCCAATTGCCTCAATTACTCCATTACTTGTAGAGCTAGGGTGATCTCCATCAATTGATTCAAATGCATATGTAAAACGAGCCCTCAAGTTTTGTCCAACAACAGGCAAAGAAATTTTCGGACAGAAATTTTGCTCCGCAGGTGGTGGACCACCTGCAATTGTCAAATTCAAAAGGTTTTTGCTCGAGGATGGGGTATTACTAATAGGAATAATTGCTGTTTGTTCTCCATTATCAACATGAGAAGTTTCTAGACTATGGTGATTGGTATTATCTATTTGACAAGCAGCCTCGTGTTTATTGTCTATTTCTGCATGTCCAATAAGTCTAACATACTCTGGAGGCCGTGGAGTTGTACGGAAAGCCCACAGACCAACTCTAGCACCACAAAGCCTACATTCTAGGACCACAGATGTATGATCATACTGCTCATTTTCCGTAGAAGACCCTTCATGTGATTCCATATTCTCAGAAGCACGAGAAGAATATACAGTAATACTAGCATTCTGTGCATCAGAAACTGCATTCTGTACATCCTTACAATCAACTATGTAAGGCAACAACCGAGGCTCCCAACCACATAAACTTATAAGCTTTTGTGCCTGCAAAGAATGCCATCATCAACCAAGGGTTCTTACCGATATTGAATCAACATTTTTAACACTGAGTATCAGTAACATAAAGTTGTCATACCTGAAAGTACGAGACAGGCAAAGCTTCTCCGCATTCATCTAGAGTTGGAGGGAACTTAAGGAAGTGCTCTAGCAATGGGCTCCTCATGTAATAGATGGCTGTTGAAGAGATCACAGGAAGCTCCAAAAGTTGCAGCAGAGAAGCATATCGTTTCTTGTAGTTATCAACCAAATCCGCAGGGGAAGTAGGGGGAAACTGTGCCAGCTTCTCATCACATGCATTGTCAACCCAGGGGCAGAGTAATTTGTGTCCGCTATTCAGCTTCAAGCTAAACACCGAGGCCGCTTTCTCAACTAAATTGCATATTATATACAATTTAGGCCTCAATGAAATCAATAAACATTAACACGTACAAAAACGATGTAGAGTTATAATAAAAGTAACATGTATTACCTTGTTCTTGTGCCCAAGATGACGGAGTAGAAAAGTAGAGACGAGCCCGACAGGATTCACATGCGATGGTGTCCGTATCCACATTGACCCAACCTCTCCTAGCACAATTTATTGCGCTGACTACCTGATGAAATACATAATGTTACACTTTTGCACCTAAAAGTAATATCAACCTTAACCAGTTAATTGAGCCTAACACAATTATTAACAAAATATCAGATTTGACTTATGGGTAATCTAAGTTCATTTATCATTTCTCATCAACCAAATCTATATCATCAACATTGACTAATATCCAAGCATACAATATAAGTTATAATTGAAATGTCCATAGACATAAGTTCATAGTATTTATAACATTCAGTGATAATGTATCTAACCTCGGGTTTAGCAAACCACGTCATGGACTTAAACGTAGCAATCCTTGCAAGCAAGTCCTTTCTATCCCACGGTCTGCACACGGGCGTCCCACCAGATGCATTATTCCGCAGTTTTTCAATCGAATTTCCTTTAGATTTCGGTTCAACTAAAGCTAGTGTCGTTGTAGCAGTAGTAGTATTAAACGGACGTTTACGGCCCCTCGATAATCCACTTGCAGTTGCACTATCAAAAGTAAACAGTCATTACTAGAGGTAATTTCACTCCTTTTTAACTCCAAACTTATAATAATAATAATAATTACATGCTGTTCAAATTAATGAGTAAACCCTAATTGGACGAAAAGAAGAGTTATAATTGGGGGATTTAATTAAATTAAAGATGAAAATAATAAAGAGAAATAATTGGAACTAGAAAAGAGATATAATAAGAAATAGGAATAAGATTAGGGAACCTGGTGGAATTAGGGGGAGAAAGAAAGAGCTTATCCATGACGGCGTTAAATCTCTTCTCTGATTCTTCACCCATTTTTTATTCAATTCAATTTCAGTTCTATTTCTATATATTATGAATGATGCCGCTGCTGCTGATATATATATATATATGTTTATATATTACTATGGTTTTCCTTTTCGTATTTATATTTGGACAAACAAACAAACAAAAATATCCCCACGCTACAACTAAAGGGTTTTGTGTTCAAGACAAATACTCAAATTCAGACCACAAATCAACCAATGAGTTTATGTAATAAATTTAGGGGTAAACAAATGTACTGTAGCAATACATATATTTTCGTAGAGCATAGTGAAAATCAGTTTCAAAATTTTCACATTTACTCCTTAAACATTCTAGAATACACATACTGTATATGATATTGATCAAATGTCTCCATGATACGGCAGTGTGGTGGCGGTGATGGGGACGGGTGATGATGGTGACAGCGATAGCGTTGTGGTTGTTAATATAAAAGGATCGAGTAATGTAGTAATTTTAAGGGTTTATGTATGTATGTTGTAGATAATTTTCTTAAGGATATTATAGGTATATTAGGTGAAGATGTTTAAATTAGTGAACTAACGTTTTAGATATAACAAAACCTTAGTTGCAAATAAAAAGAGAGAGTTAATGATTTAGAATGTAGTATAGAAGTATAGATATGTGTATTCCAGAATGTTTAAGGACTAAATGT